>OX123187.2:84110718-84526625 GCA_944739405.2 Euclidia mi
TAAACATAAGTTCTGTAATCTTAGTAGTTAAGTATTTTTAAGTTGTTAAGGATTATTGTTAAGTTTGTTAAGGATATTTGTTAAGGATTTTATTCATTGTCGGTAAGTAGAAATTGGTGTGGAAGAGTGTAATGTAGGTACTCGATTAATGTTAATATATTTCCGGTGGTGGGTAATCCTAAGATAGTTTTAAGTAAATGTATAAATAGAAATGTAAGTGGTACGGACGTTAGTCCAGAATAAATTCTTGTGACAAAAGGTTGTTTCTCTCAAGCTCCCGAAACACTACAGAAATATTCAATGAAAACTTTGATAGAACAAGACGTAGGTATACAACAGAGACAAATTGTGAGTCACGCTCTGAATATTTAGTTATGTATATGAAAACTGTACTTTTACTTAGGATTTTGTTGATCCTCTCTTTTTATATAAATTTTAATACAAGTGCTTATACGCTTGGTAGCCGCTTTGAAGACATTTTTTTAAGATGACACAAGTGTCATTATGTTTTGTGAAAAGTGGATTTACTTTTGTTTTGGGGTGTGATGCTTGAATTATTTTTAGTTTTATATTATCTGTATGATACATTTAAGCGCTCTTATATACACATATACTCTGCTCACGTGCTATCTATACATATAGATAGCACTTGAGCAGAGTGTTTGATGGATCATGCAGATTCATATCAGTAAAAATTGTTCTTTTAAAATAGTTGGTTTGCGTAAACAATAATAAGGAAAATCTTTTTTTTTCGTTTGACATATATTATAGAAATAATTTTTAATCTATTGACTAAGGCCCACTTGCGTAACGTTTGATTTAAGTCACTCCTTAATTTAAATTTTATGAACAGAATTAAGAACATAAAATAATTTAAGTTAAAAGTATTTAGCGTCCTCTTGCACAACGACATTAACCCTTAGATTTAGTTAAACATTTTATGAGGTCGGTAAAGTAGTTTCTACGTTTTGTTTCATGGTATGAAGCCTTTTTGTTACGATTTTAACGATGTTATGCGTATGCTTTCGCATAAAACCTTAGACTATATATACTTTGAGCATAAAACAAAACGCATTGTCGTCGCCTAGCAACGAAATGACAATTGACAAATAATAACTAGAAACTTTTGAGCATTAACCCTAGAACCCTACATGGGGTGCAGGTGCACCCCACACTGATTTGTTTTCTAAATATCTCAATTTCTTTAATATCCAAGAATTCGCGCGTCGGAGTATTTTAGTTTGGTGTCAACCACTCGCGTTACGTCAATACCGTGACGAGGGCCGCGTTGTGTGGTCGCCTGTATAAGTGCTGTGGGGTACGCCAGTACCCCAGTCTAGTAAAATCGTAAGATTGTTAATTTATTACGATTGATGTATTTATATGTAATCAGTTATTAAATTTGATTATTTATTAAAACAATAGTCTTATATGAATTAAATACAGATATTTTTAGATATTATGAAGGTAAAATTCAATGAAGTTTATTTATTTTGTTTCGGATGGCTGTCAGCGGTTTGAATTACGAAGAAATAAGCTTAATTTAGACCACAAATCTGGCGAGGAAGAAATAGAAGTTGGGACCAGTTGTAATTCCTGGGTTCTTTACAAGTGATCAAGATCAAATAATAAGCCAAATATAAAATTTCAGCGGTCAGTTTTGAAATTGGGTTTGGAACTGATACATGAACATTTGGAGGACCGTCACTGGATGCCAACTTAGTCCATTGCAGTAATCCTCAAAAAGGACCAAATCCTACAAGCGCTGTTGCTCAAACTACATTTAACTTTGTGTAATAAGGCTGTGTGTTGTGATCTCAAGTTACCGATTCTGTTTAGTAAAACGTATTTTCATGATATAGATATATGTATGATCATTTTTTTTATTTTAAGGATTACAGTAATTTTAGTATGGGGTGTTCCAGCACCCCAGTGTAGGAATAACATGTGCGCCAAATAATGTAGAATTCTAGGGTTAACAAAACACAAGTAGGTATATTGTTATCAGTTATATCATCATCATCATCATGTCAGCCTAGGGACGTCCACTGCTGGACATAGGCCTCCCCCTGCTGCGTCGTCCGGTCCAGTTATATAATTATTGATAATTTTCGTCGCTAATGACAAGATGCCAACATCAGTGTGACAGTTCTTAAAAGAAATTAGCCACTAAACAGCCGATTTTCGGTGATTAATTTTGACAGTTCTTAAATTATATTACTCGACAAATTTTTCGTTGTGCAAGACGCTAGTGGTGTTTAATACTTTTTTTCTCGTTAAATACATTTTAATTCAATTTAAGAATCGTTGTGCAAGTGGGCCTAAGTATATTAATTTTTGACGGTTATTAACTTATCGAAAAATAATACCAACAGTTTGTTTTATTAATTAAATAACTAAAATTTAGTCCTTAGTCAAAGCCAGCACAGCAATTTGCGTATATACATCGTAATAAAATAACATACATAGTAATCTTTTTTGGGGTAATATAGAGAATTTAACATGAACAAATAATTCCCGAACTCTGGCGTAAAATGTAACATGTAAATGTGGAAAACATATAGGAATTACACCAGACCTACGTATGATACGATGAGGGCTGTCTAACAAATGCACTATAATTAGGAGAGGTGAAGAGTAATTTTATAAAGAGAAATATTTTAAGACGTATTGTGAACACTCTGTATAGGTTAATCGTCCATTGCTTAACAAACTTTAAATCAGCAGACACAAAAAGAAAGAAAATGTTCTATTTTCATACAAAAATATATATTTGGAGCTCAAAATATAATAATTGCGTAAGTCTTTCTGGTATAAATTGCCACGCTGCTAAGGCACCCAGACGCGAAAGAACAAGTGAAACATACAAAGTTTTCTTGAGTTTGGGTATCAAAACCATACAACTTGTCGTAGTGCTAAACGCCGAGACACCTATAAACAATACATTTTGAACTAAGTGAATTCACAACATGACAGTTCTGGGTATTTTATTTAAAAAAAAATTGTAACTTATTTTACCATCTCTTATTGTTATTGGTTGTTGTTGTGTTGTGTGTTGTTATGTTTCATGAGTTTAAAAGTGACCCGACTATGTGGCCGTATGAAAAAAGATGCTGCTTTCTTTTTATTAAAATCCGTGGTTCCTTACCAGACTACTTCTTGTTTCGTCGTGTTCAGAATAAAACGTCGCAAAATACTTCATTTTACAGCTATGAAATCGGGCAATTGCGTCATGCGAAGTATTAGTTTCCGTAGTTGCCTTTAGAAGGATTCAGTCATTATATTCATGTTAAGTTAATAACAATCGAGAATCTGTTAAAAAAAAACAATGTTAAGTTAATAACAATAAAAATCGTGAGCATTTTGCTCACGTATAAATTCATTACTGCAAATTTCAAGTTTAGCTATACTGTGTCACTACACTTTTATAAGCAAAGAATATTAACCACTCAGAAATCTGTATTGTAGGGCACACATACGAGTGCATGCACGCAAATAATAATAAATGTTGTTGTCACAAATTAGAGTACGTTAAAAAATTCAAATATCTGGGACTATGGGTAGACGCTAATATGAACTGGAGTTTACATGTAGAATCAGTGTGCACTAGACTCAGAGCGGTGTTATGTAAGTTCTACGCTCTAAATACGACGCTGAGTAAGAAAACGCTGCGTATCATTTACTTTGCTCTCGCTGATTCGCTGCTTAACTGCGGAATTGAACACCTATGGGCGTACATTTAAATCATATTTAGATAAGATAAGAACCCTGCAAACTCGCTTCATGAAGTATTTAGTAGACAGAAACACAAAACTTAAATACAAGGATAATTATGAGCAATTACTGTATATCTGTAAAGTACTGCCTATACATAAAAGAGTAGATTACTTGGTGGTCGCAGAACAATTATATAATGATAGGTTCAAAATAAATGTAGAAAATACGTATAATACTAAGAGTGTTAGACAACATAAATTTGTAATACCATCAATAAAAAACTATTATGGAAAAAGAACCACCAAATATTTGACCCCTACATTGTTTAACAAACATAACTGGCTGAGAACAGATGTTAATAAAAAACAAACTCTAAGAAAACTCATAAATGTATTGCTGAGCGAAACCAGTTAAAATGCGTGATTAATGGCTTATACTTCGGTTATTATTTACTGTGTTTAATTCAATTGTTACATTTTAAGGCCCACTTGCACAACGATTCTTAAATTGAATTAAGATGTATTTAACGAGAAAAAAATATTAAACACCACTAGCGTCTTGCACAACGAAAAATTTATCGAGTAATATGATTTAAGAACTGTCAAAATTAATCACCGAAAATCGGCTGTTTAGTGGCTAATTTCATTTAAGAACTGTCACACTGATGTTGGCATCTTGTCATTAGCGACGAAAATTATCAATAATTATATAACTGGACCGGACGACGCAGCAGGGGGAGGCCTATGTCCAGCAGTGGACGTCCCTAGGCTGACATGATGATGATGATGATATAACTGATAACAATTTACCTACTTGTGTTATTGTTAACCCTAGAATTCTACACTATTTGGCGCACATGTTATTCCTACACTGGGGTGCTGGAACACCCCATACTAAAATGACTGTAATCCTTAAAATAAAAAAAACAATTCATGAAAATACGTTTTACTAAACAGAATCGGTAACTTGAAATCACAAATCAGCCTTATTACACAAAGTTAAATGTTTGAGCAACAGCGCTTGTAGGATTTGGTCCTTTTTTGAGGATCACTGCAATGGACTAAGTTGGCATCCGGTGACGGTCCTCCAAATGTTCATGTATCAGTTCCAAACCTAATTTCAAAACTGTCTGCTGAAACTTTATTATTATTATTTGATGGCTTATTATTTGATCTTGAACACTTGTAATGAACCCAGGAATTACAACTGGTCCCAACTTCTATTTGTTCCTCGCCAGATTTGTGGTCTAGAATAGAGCTTATTTCTTCGTAATTCAAACCTCTGACAGCCATCCGAAACAAAATAAATAAACTTCATTGAATTTTACCTTCATAATATCGACAAATATCTGTATTTAATTCATATAAGACTATTGTTTTAATAAATAATCAAATTTAATAACTTATTACATATAAATGCATCAATCGTAATAAATAAATAATCTTACGATTTTACTTCACTGGGGTACGCGGTCCCTCGTCACGGTATTGACGTAACGCGAGCGGTTGACACCAAACGAAAATACTCCGACGCGCGAATTCGTGGATATTAAAGAAATTGAGATATTTAGAAAACAAATCGGTGAGGGGTGCACTTGCACCCCATGCAGGGTTTTAGGGTTAATGCTCAAAAGTTTCTAGTTATTATTTGTCAATTGTCATTTCGTTGCTAGGCGACGACAATGCGTTTTGTTTTATGCTCAAAGTATATATAGTCTAAGGTTTTATGCGAAACCATACGCATAACATCGTTAAAATCGTAACAAAAAGGCTTCATGCCATGAAACAAAACGTAGAAACTACTTTACCGACCTCATAAAATGTTTAACTAAATCTGAGCGTTGTTGTCGTTGTGCAAGAGGACGCTAAATACTTTTAAGTTAAATTATTTTATGCTGTTAATTCTGTTCAACAAATTTAAATAAAGGAGTGACTTAAATCAAACGTTACGCAAGTGGGCCTAAATATTCACCTTCCTTCAACGTGACGATGTCAAACAAGAGTGTAAAACATATTTTATAAGTTAAATAATCGAGCGCTTATCCCGCCGACAAACTGTTATGCAGTTTGGTGGGATTTATAAATTGTAATTTGTTTTTTACTTCAATAAAAATACTTTATTGTTACGAATTGAAAATAACGCCATCTATCAGTGAATGGGAGAACTACATGAGATTGAATGTATCGGTGGTTTGAAGGTAATTCAGCTATCCTCTAATAGATGGCGTAGGTGTATATAGAACATTTACGCAATTCTAGAAACACCTTACACGTTTCCAGAAATATCGTGAGTCGTCTCGAAAAGCCTAGTGGTGTTTTATTAGTGTTGTTCTAGTGGTGTGAATAGTGTGTTTTACTAGTGAAGTGAAAATTAAGTGTGTGTATCTAGCGTTATACTTAGTGTTTGTGTTAGTGAATAAAGTGCAGTGTTTCTGGCATAGTGAGTTATAATTTATCACGAACCCCAGCTCGTAACAAATTGGTGTCAGAAGAAAGGGATAAATTATGCCGGTTATGCCGAAAGAAGAAACTGAAGGAGTGCGCACCAGGAACCAGCGCCAGCAAGACCTGGACCAGAGACGCTTCGGAGACGTTCCTTCTCCATCGTCTGGTGGATCAGGCGACTCCGCGGTTGCAGTGGAGCCTGCAAGCGCACACTCCATGGCGGTGCCCGAAATCGCGGCTCTGATGGCGTTCATGCAGGAGCAGGCGCGCCGCATGGAAGAACAGCGACAGCGCGACAAGGAGGAGCAGGCCCGCCGTCAAGAGGAGCACGCGCGCCGCCTGGAGGAACAGCTTCAGCGCGACAAGGAGGAGCAGGCTCGCCGTCAAGAGGAGCACGCGCGCCGTCAGGAGGAGCACGCGCGCCGTCAGGAGGAGCATGCGCGCCGCCTGGAGGAACAGCTTCAGCGCGACAAGGAGGAGCAGGCTCGCCGTCAAGAGGAGCACGCGCGCCGCCTAGAACAACAGCTCCAGCGTGACAAGGAGGAGCACGCGCGCCGCCTAGAAGAGCAGGTGGTGCTTATGAAGGACCTCAGCGCCGCTGTAGGGAAGGACTTGAAGGCGGTCAAGGAGGAACTTCAGCAGCATGAGGCCCGTATCAGCGACATAGAGAAGCGTGTACACGACCACCACGAGACCTGTGTTGCTGAAGTGGAGAAGAAGTTGCGTGGGCTCGAAGTGACATCAGCGGCTGTAGCGAGGTGAGGCCTCGTGGATTTAAGGTTCCACCATTTGATGGCTCGTCATCATGGTCTGCATACAAGATCCAGTTCGAGGCTGTGATGCGATCGAATGGGTGGACCAAAGAACAAGCCTTAACCGCCCTAACCTTGGGCCTTCGCGACCGGGCCTTGACAGTGTTGGAGGCACTCGGGCAAGACGTCACCTACGAAAAGCTCCTGGAGGCGCTGGAGGCGAGATACGGTGACGCGCACCTTGAACACGTTTATCGTGCTCAGCTGAAGGACAGGACACAACGCAACGGAGAAACTCTGCAGCAGTGGGCTCTAGAGGTGGAAAAGCTGGTCAGGAAGGCATACCAGTCGTCTCCTGCGCTTATTGACGGGAACCTCGTACAGGCGTTTACGGATGGGATCCGGGACCTGGAGGTAAGAGCAGCAGTGAGGCTTGGGCACTTCAAGGACCTCAAGGACGCCTTAGCCCACGCTCTGGAGGTGGAAGCAGTGCGACGCGACGACCGAGGTCACCGCATCAGGGAAGTCTTGTCATCACCTCGGTGCTACAACTGCGGAGAAAGAGGCCATATCCGTTTGAGCTGCCCAAAGCGTAGGCAGCCTGGTGACACCCTGTCTCCACCAAAGGGGTCGCCTGATGTGCCTGCCAGGCAGCGAGAGCAGGGAAACGAGTAGAAGCCAGGACTGCGGGGCGGGTGCTGGCTGGTAATGGAAGAGCCCCAAGTATCTCGATCTCGCAATCATGCGACGGGAACAGCCTGATCATCGAAGGCGAAATTAACAGAACACCATGCAAGCTGACATTGGACACGGGTGCTTCTCGGACAGTCGTCGGTTTCCATCTGGCAAGACGGGTTCTTCGGGGCTGCTTCAGGAACAATGAATGTGTGAATCTGAGAACAGCTACCGGTCAGCACATAACCGTCCGAGGTGAAATGGAGGTGGATCTGAAGCTAGGCAACAAAATTTACCGTCACAAAGTCATCGTGGCCGATATAGTGGACGACTGCATCTTGGGCCTGGACTTCATGCGGAAGTATCGCTGCGAGATCGATGTTAGCCAGGGAGTGTTGAAGTGTGGCTCGGAAGAAGTCTTCATGGAAGGTGCAACTTCAGGAAAAGTGTACTGCCTGAAGAATGTCATTCTTCACCCGCGGTCGGAAACTGTTGTACCAGTTTGTTTATCAGGAAATTCTGGTCGAGGGAACCGCTGCGTAGTAATCGAAGGTCTAGAGAAAGAGGCCTCCTGGAAGATTGCACGAACCTTGGTAAGGGGTACAAAAGTTTCATCAGTACGCGCACTGAATGCAAGTGACAAGGAAGTGTCGCTCAAGAAAGGGACGGAATTGGGCACCTATGAAGGAGCGGCTTGGATGCGTAGATGTCAAGAGCAACCTACCAGCGCCAAGGTTCAGGGTGCACGATTCGACGTGTCTACTCTTTTAGAGGACTGCGAAAGTACCCTGTCGGAGGAAGAGAAGACCGAGGCTCAGAAGATGTTGAACCGGTTCGCGGATATTTTCTCGACCAGTGATGCCGACATAGGGAAGACAGCACTAGTCCAGCACAAAATAAACACGGGAAGTGAAGCACCAATTCGCCAGCGACCAAGACGTGTGCCAGTGGCACGGGAACGTGAAGTGGAAGCTATGATCGACGGTATGGTGAAGGAAGGCGTAATCGAGCCTTCGTCCAGCCCGTGGTGTTCTCCGGTGGTGCTAGTTAAGAAGAAAGATGGCAGCATGCGCTTCTGTGTAGACTACCGCCGATTAAACGACATCACAAAGAAGGACAGCTACCCACTGCCAAGGATCGATGACACTCTGGATACGCTGACGGGGATGAAGTGGTTTTCTACATTAGATCTAAAAAGTGGCTACTGGCAGGTGGAAATAGATCCTCGAGACAAAGAGAAGACGGCATTCTCCACAGGCAAAGGATTGTGGCAATTTAACGTCATGCCCTTTGGATTGTGCAACGCTCCGGCTACTTTTGAGAGACTGATGGAGCGAGTGCTTATGGGACTGATTGGAGACGCCTGCCTGGTCTACTTGGATGACATCATCATCGTGGGGCGCACCTTCCAGGATCACCTTCGAAACTTAGAGCAAGTGCTGTCAAAAATACGAGGAGCTAATTTGAAGCTGAGTCCGAAGAAATGCGCGTTATTCAGACGGCAAGTGAACTTTCTAGGACATGTGGTCTCGGAGAACGGTATTCAAACTGACCCGGATAAGATCATTGCCGTGAAGGAATGGCCAGTTCCAGAGAACAAAACGCAGGTCAGAGCATTCCTCGGATTATGCTCCTACTATCGACGGTTTGTGAAGAACTTTGCTGACATTGCTCGACCTCTTCATAAGCTCACCGAAGACAGAGTGCAGTTCTGTTGGAATGAGAGCTGTGACGTTGCATTCCAGAAGCTTAAGGAACATCTGTGTACTGCACCTATTCTAGGCTACCCTGACAATGAGCATGGATTCATAGTTGACACAGATGCCAGTAACACCGGAATTGGCGGCGTGCTGTCACAGAAGAAGGGTGATCAAGAAGTTGTTATAGCATACTTCAGCAAGGCCTTATCCAAACCCGAAAGAAACTACTGCGTCACCAGGCGGGAACTCTTGGCTGTAGTAAAGACATTGCAGCATTTCAACAAATACTTGTTGGGCCGTAAATTCCACCTGCGAACCGACCATGCAGCGCTGAAATGGCTACTTCAATTTAAGGACCCAGAAGGACAAGTAGCTAGATGGATTGAACTACTGCAAGAGTTTGATTTTGTAATACAACATCGCAGCGGCAAGTCCCATGGTAACGCAGATGCCCTATCGCGTAGGCCGTGTCCCGACCAGTGCAAGCACTGTAGCCGGCAGGAAGCAAAGCAGGCAGCATTAGTGAGGATGTTGAAGACAGATCTGAGCGACGAATGGAAAGAAGCTTTGCAGAGTGCTCAACAAGACGACAAGGACATACAGCCGATTCTCGAATGGAAGAAATCAGACGCTCCTAGGCCCAAATGGAGTGATATCGCAGCAATGAGCCCTATCACCAAGAGTTATTGGGCACAGTGGGAAAGCTTGGTCGTCCAGGATGGAGTTCTGTGCCGCAAATGGGAAAACGCTCGCGGTAACCAGTGCCATTTGCAAATGGTAGTGCCTAAAACTAAGGTGCCGGAAGTCTTGCAGCTCTATCACAATGGTGCTTCGGGAGGTCACATGGGAGTTAAGAAGACGCTTACTAAGATCCGAGAGCGGTTTTATTGGCTCCACTGTCGGGATGACGTCGAGGATTGGTGCCGCAAATGCACAAGTTGTGCGGCTGTGAAGGGGCCACACACTCGTAGCAGAGGTGCATTAAAGGTGTACAATGTAGGAGCTCCATGGGAGCGCATAGCGTTGGATGTCGCTGGGCCGTTTCCTGAGAGCCAGGACGGAAACAAATACTTCTTGGTTGTGATGGATTACTTCACGAAGTGGCCTGAAGTGTTTGCGATCCCAAATCAAGAAGCTACCACAGTGGCGGATAAGCTGGTGCATGAAGTCTTTTGTCGGTTCGGGGTGCCCTTGGAAATCCACAGCGATCAAGGCCGGAACTTCGAATCTGAGGTGTTCAAGGAGACGTGTCGCGTAATGGGTGCACATAAAACCAGGACCACGGCTTATCATCCACAATCAGATGGCATGGTTGAACGGTTTAACCAATCACTGGAAAGGTACCTGGCGAAGGTGGTGGAGAACAAACAAAGAGATTGGGACAAGCACATCCAACCATTTCTCCTGTCATATCGCAGTGCGGTCCACGAAACTACAGGAGTAACACCAGCTTTTGCCAATTTCGGTAGAGAACTCCGTTTACCCGCAGACCTTATCACCGGTATTCCACCAGAACCTCCACGCAATATAACGGATTACGCAACCGAGCTACGCAACAGGATGAACGACGTATACGAGCACATCAGGGAATCTGGACAACAGATGTCTGAGAAGATGAAGACTCGCTACGACCGGAAGGCAAATAACAAAGGCTTCGATGAGGGATCATTGGTGTGGCTTCATAACCCAGTACGAAGCAAAGGAAAATCGCCTAAGTTACAAGCCAGATGGGACGGGCCATATCGCATAATTACCAGGATGAACGACGTTACCTATCGAATCCAGAAGGGGTCGCGAGGTGCACCGAAGATAGTTCATGTGGACCGGTTGGCTCGTTACTATGGGTCCAACGATGTTCGAGACGAACACGTTTAAGAGGGAGGCCGTGTTACGAATTGAAAATAACGCCATCTATCAGTGAATGGGAGAACTACATGAGATTGAATGTATCGGTGGTTTGAAGGTAATTCAGCTATCCTCTAATAGATGGCGTAGGTGTATATAGAACATTTACGCAATTCTAGAAACACCTTACACGTTTCCAGAAATATCGTGAGTCGTCTCGAAAAGCCTAGTGATGTTATCCGGCCAGTATAAATAGAGCGAGAGCGCGCGAGGCAACACAGTTCAATTGAATACGGAAAGCGATCAAGATCAAGCGAAGGGAAATAAGTCGGAAGTGTTTAGTGAATAGTGTGTTTTATTAGTGAAGTGAAAATTAAGTGTGTGTATACTTAGTATTGTGTCAGTAAATAAAGTTCAGTTTAAGTGGCATAGTGAGCTATAATTTATCGTCGAACCCCAGCTCGTAACATTATTATTATTATTATTTCCTTTATTCAGCATTAATCAAACTTAAGTTACATTTTTAAATATATAATTTACAAAAAAATACATTTAAAAATATAAAAAAACCGTGGGATCATCCCACCAGCAATGGGCACAGGGTCCAAGCTGTCGGTGGTTAGGGCTCCAGAGACAGGAACTTCCTCACAATACGTGCCGTGTCGAGAAGTACTGCCTTTTGCATCAGGCCCTTGACCCAAGCACCCAACGCGAGCCTCTTAAGATGACGATCGAGGCTCTTGGCTATTAGGCCATTAACCGTTACAACTATCGGCACAATAATTGCCGAGTCCACATCCCACATGTCGACAATCTCGTGAGCCAAGTTCAGATATTTAATCTGTTTGTCTTTCTCGGCTTTCAAGAGATTCTCGTCATGAGGAATGGTGACATCAACAATTATTGCGAGGCGCTCTGATCGATCTATCACCACAATATCAGGTTTGTTGGCTACAACAGTCTGGTCTGTGACGATAATGAGAAGAACAAAAAGGCTTTCAGGTCATATTTATAAGGAAGTCGGGCACTTTAAGAAGGACTGTCCTAAGAAAGAACAGGTTCGAGAGATAGGTCCTACAACAAGTATGTTGGCAGTAAAGGTTAATGCGACAGATTGCGCTCAACATCGTGATGATTGGTATGTTGACAACGGAGCCACACACCATATTACAATGCGAGGCGACCTGTTTGAGGAATTTGAACGCTTTACGGAACCATGTATATTGACAACAGCTAATGGAAAGCAAGTTGATGCCTTGGGTAAAGGAAGCATTTTGATGAAAACCAATAATGAGGTATCGTTTTATTTGAGAAATGTTTGGTATGTTCCTCAGATTACTACAAACCTGTTTTCGGTACTAGCAGCGCAGGACATGAATCCGAGAAGCGTGTTTCAGTCACGTATGATTACCTGCTCATTGAAAGTTAATAAAACAGTAACCGTTACTGGAGATAGACGGAGATATGGTGGACTATACAAGCTAAACTGCAAGGCGATACAACCAAATAGAAGCGTTGTTGTTAATACGGTTGATACACTGCAGCTTTACTACGAACGTATGGGTCTCCAGGATAAACGTCATGTGAAGGATGTAATAGAGAAAGAGCTGAATGTGAAAACTAAGAATGATGGGACATTATGCGAAGGATGCATTTTCGGGAAAACACATAGGAAGAAGTTTGGTATTAGAGAAAAAGCAAGTAGTCCAGGAGAACGCATACATTCGGACATCTGTGGTCCGTTCCCACCTTCAGGCTCTAAGTTTAGATACTTTGTACTCTTTAAAGACGAATACACTCGCAATAGATATGTCTATTGTATGAAGCAGAAGTCAGAAGTCCCTGCAAAGTTGCGAATGATGTTAGCTGAAGCAAAGGCAGTTGGACACACGATTAAGGAGTTTCTAAGTGACAATGGAGGGGAATTCGACAATGCGGAAGTCAAAAAAGAATTACAGAAGTACGGAATACATCAACGGTTAGTTATGTCCTATACTCCAGAACAGAACGGGTGCAGTGAAAGAGAAAACCGTACGATTGTTGAAATGGCCAGAGCAATGATGCATGCTCATGAAGAGCTTCCTCAAGAACTGTGGGCAGAGTTGGTAAATACAGCGACGTATATTCTGAATAGAACAGGACCAACTTCTGTGAAACACAAGTCTCCGTACGAGTTGTGGTTTGGGAAGAAGCCGCAAATCAAACATTTGAGGATCATTGGTTCGACTTGCTACGCGCATATTCCGAAACAGAAAAGGAAGAAGATGCAGAAGAAAGCAAAGAAGTGTTACTTGGTTGGCTATGACAATGATGACGGTTATAGACTCTGATACAGAGAGTCGGATACTATAGTTAGATCCAGAGATGTAACATTTGATGAGAAACCACTGGAGACTAATTTAGGAAGTGAAGAACCTGAGGATACTGAACGTTCACAAGTAACAGAGACAGCTGACATAGAAGTTCTAATATATGTAAGCAAGGAACGACATAATAATGAGATACCGAAACCAGTCACAGCTGAAGAAGACAGAGGAAGACCTATTGAGACAAATAACGAAGTTGAACTCTCGGAGGACACGGAAGTTATTGAGCGTCCTGTTACTAGCGGTGATGTAGAAGAATTTGAAGATGCACGTATAGAGGAGTTGGAAGACGAATCTATTGAATAGGGCAGGCAAGGTACCGCAGCTCAGAGATCGATCACTCCTGCAGCGACCATTGAAATTCAATGATTACGTTTCTCATGTCAATACCAGCGATGATTGTTACTACGAACCAGGAACTTACAAGGAAGCTATAGATTGCCCAGATAAAACCCTTTGGCGCAAAGCTATGGATTGCGAGATTGGATCCTTAAAAGCAAATGGAACGTGGGTTCTTGAGAAATTGCCTAAGAATCGGAAAGCAATACCTTGTAAATGGATCTATAAAGTGAAATTAAACCCAGATGGTTCAGTAGATAAATATAAGGCACGTCTTGTCGTAAAAGGTTTTAGACAGACGAAAGGGGAAGATTATGATCAGACCTTTAGCCCTGTAGCTAAGATGGCAACTATTAGAGCGGTGCTGAGCTTAGCAGCTAATGAAGGGATGGAACTACGTCAGTTTGACATCTGTACAACCTTTTTATATGGTTCGTTGACTGAGGAAGAGATATTCATGCGGCAACCGGAAGGATATGATGATGGTAGCGGACGAGTATGCTTGCTTAAGAAAAGCTTGTATGGGTTAAAACAGGCTCCACGATGTTGGAACACGATGATCATAAACTACTTCAAGGAAATTGGCTTTGAAGTCAGTGAAGCTGACCCCTGCCTGTTTAAGAGAGAGAGAGATCTATTGGGAAATTATTAGTTGGTCTGTACGTCGACGACGGTCTTATAACTGGTTCAAATGAAGGACTGATTAATGAATTCATTAAGGAATTGAAAAAGAAGTTTGCGATGACTTATAAACCTGTATCATATTACTTGGGTAAGTCAGAGAAGGCGGTGATATTAAAATACACCAGACTTCTTATGTAAAGAAAATCTTGAAGAGATTTGGTATGGAAAACTGCAAACCAGTAAGCACTCCTATGGTAAAGGACCCTGTACCACAGGAAACAGAGAAGGTTGATGACTACTTTCTGAAGAATTATAGACAAGTGTAGGTGCTCTTGCTTATCTGATGGTGTGCACAAGGCCTGACATAGCATATCCTGTCAGTGTAGTATCCAGAAGCTTGGAAAACTCGACTCACACGGATTGTGTTCGGTTGAAGCGTATGCTAAGATATCTACAGTACACTCCAGATATGGGAATTCTGTATAAGAAGGATTACAGGAGAGGTGTTCTGGAATGTTACAGTGATGTAGATCACGGTGGAGATCTGACAACAGGGAGATCAACTACTGGAGTTGTATGCATTTATGCTGGAGGCGCCGTGTCATGGTTGAGCCAGAGTCAACCCAGTGTGGCTATTTCCACTACAGAAGCCGAGATTGTCGCAGCTAGTGAGGCAGCGAAAGAAGGCATTTGGCTAGCTCGTCTAATGCAAGGCATGACGAAGATGGAGGCTTCACCTGTTCTCTATGTGGATAACGAAGCGCCTGTGAGATTAGCTGAGAATCCTGAGTTCCATAGAAGAACTAAGCACATTCGAATACGCCACTTCTTTGTGCGAGAACTGGTGACTGCTGGAGAAATGAAGGTGAATAGGATCAGCACTGAGAAGCAGCTGGCAGATCTCTTCACAAAGCCACTTGGCTAGGCCAAGGCTTATCAGCCTACAATAACAGCTAGGTCTACACATCGAGAGAAGGTGTTGAAGTAGCAATATGAAACCTCTTTGTATTTCTAGGCTGATATGTTTCTTTTTCTTCGTGGTGCTTTTATACTATGATTTTTGATTTTAAATGTAGAATGCCACTGTTGTTTACTTTAGTCAAGAATGTCATAGTTTTTTTCACTGTCTTGTCAAGAAGCATGGTAACCAGATTACATATATTTTCATGTCTGCTAAACTAACATGTTTTATTAATCTTCCACTCGTCAAACTTTAAGTTTGGTGTGTATAGTCAGTTTGTGTGAGTGTTGCGCATGCGCCTGTGATGTGTTGTATCGTTTCTGGTTGTCTATGGCATTTACGACATTTGTCATCGGTTATGTTAACATCTTTAATTATATGTTTCCTGTAATTTCTGGTATTTATTACTTGGTCTTGGATGGCTATAATGAAGCCCTCAGTTTCCGGGAATAAATTGGCGGCCGTAAGCCATGTATTCGATGCTTGTGTATCAACGTAAGTTTGGTGTAAATCGTGTAGGTGACGTCCGTGAAATATTTTTTCTTTCCATTTAATCATTTTCTGGTTTTTACGGTCAGTTTGATTAGGAATCGGTGAAGCATTAGGTATATCTGATAAGTTAAGAGGAGTAAATTTGGTATCATTGTTGCTAATACTTGAATGTAACTCACTAGTGGCTGCCTTTTTGTGAAAGAACGATCTGAGGTTATTTAACTGTTTTTCCCATAACCATAATATATCGATTAACCCTCTACCTCCCTTTTTTCGTTTCAATGACATTCTCTCTACAGCTGATTTAGGGTGCAGATAATTACTTCGTATTAATTGAGTGCGAGTTTTTATTTCCAGGCTATTGAGATCAGTTTTGGACCACTTTATTATCCCAGAAGAATAGGGTAAAATTGGAATTGCATAGGTATTTATCGCTTTGATGAGCCTTTTGCCAGTGAGTTGTATCTTACAAATTGTTATTACTCTATTTTTGTATTCTTCAGTTAACGCTTTTTTTATAGTTGAGTGATCTAATTGTTTGGATTGCTGATATCCCAAGTATTTGTACAAATCCATTGCTGTTATTATTTCGCCTTCCTCTAAAGTATAGTCTCCTGATTCTATTTTCCCTTTTCAATATTTAAACTCGTACATTTGTCTAAGCCAAATTGCATTTTGATGTCTCTGCTGAATAACGCTGTGGTGTCTATTAATTTTTTCATATTTTTTGCTGAGTTACTGTAGAGCTTAATGTCATCCATGTAAATGAGATGAGCTATAGATGTTATATTAGATGCATGTTTAAATCGATAACCAATATTTAATTTGTTGATCATTTGTGAAAGTGGGTTAAGATCTAGGCAAAACCAGAGAGGGCTAAGAGAATCACCTTGATATATGCCTTTTTTGATCTGAATGTCACGTTTTATTATAGAAGTGTGTGTGTCACGGAGATGTATGTTTGTTTTCCAAAATGGCATTATTTGTGATAAGAAGTTAATTATCTGTGGGTCAATTTTATAAATTTTCAGTACTTGTAATAGCCAGGTGTGCCGAACACTGTCAAACGCTTTGCGGTAATCTATATAAGTACAATATAAATTCCTTTTATTTGTGTTTGCGTGTTTGTGTATTACAGAATCTATGATTAGTAGCTCTTTACAGCCCATGTGGTTTCGTCGGCAACCCTTCTGTTCCTCCGATATTAAATTATTTCTTTCGATGTGTGTGTAAATTCTATTGGATATAGTAGCTGTTAGGATTTTATAGGTTGTTGGAAGGCATGTGATCGGTCTGAATTGTGATGGGTTGTTTCTATTTTTACCTTTAGGTATCAAATAGGTAATGCCTTGTGCTAAAAATGATGGAATGGGATGCTTATTTAAAATTATATTTGTAAAACAGTTGGCTATTGATTTGTGTAATGTGTGTAAATGTTTATACCAGAAGTTATGTATGCTGTCGATACTTGGCGATTTCCAGTTATGGAGTTTGTCAGTAACAGTCCTAATTTCATCTTTTTCTATATCATGAAACTCCATTTCATCAAGTTTTGTCCAATTGTTTTCTTCTTCTCTTGCATGCATCGATGCATCTTCGTTGTGCTTACTTCCCTTTTCCCATATTTTTGACCAAAATTCTTCAATTCGCTCTTTAAATGCCGTTGTTTCTGTACTGTCACTATTATTATTATCAGTTGTACTGGTCTTCATTAGTCTATAAAAATTCTTTTCATTAGTGGCGAATAGCTTATTTTCTTGTTTCCTTTGAAAAGATTTTTTATATCTGGCTAATCTACTTGCTTGGGTGTAATATTACACCCCTGCCTACCACTTCGGGGATATAGGCGTGAGACTATGTATGTATGTATGTACTTGCTTTCAGCAGTAACTTCTGTTTAAGTGTGTCGAGGAGTTCTTCTAGTTTCTTATTAACATTTTCATGTTTTGTGTGTATTTACTAGCCTGTTAGATCTGTTGCCCCTTATGTACTGTGTGAGCCTTCCTATATCTGCTCTTAACCTAGCGATATCTTTTTGTAAACGAATTTGCCAAGAAGGTTCGGCATATTGCTTTTGTGGTGTTCGATTAGTGCCAGTGTATGTTTTGTAGCCTGGTTCCTTTGTAATTACCATCGCAGTGCAATAAATCAATGTGTGTAAATCTGATAGTGATAGATTTTCGGTAAGAAATCGATCCAGGATGTTATTGTTAAATAGAGCAAGTAAATCAGTTAGACTCTTACTGTAGTTCCGGGAGTTTCGGTCTCAGAGTTGGGTCCATTCCGCCATATTCTGGTAATTTAGTGTCAAGTGTGTCGTTAAGTTTTTTGACTATTTCGTCATAAGCAAAATCTTGTTGCAGTACTTGTAATTCTGTCTCTAGCAGCAAATCATGTGTTAGTGTGGTTTGTGTAGATATGTGACAAGTCTGAGTAGTGGACGTATGGTCGAGGTGTAATGTATTTTGTGTCGTGTTTATTTGAGAGATGAGTTCTGGATGTATTTCTGTGTTAACGTTTGGTAAAGAAACATGCTCTTGTTGAGAAGATAGGGTTGTATGGTTATTACAATCGTGATGTATGTTATTTAGCTGTGCTTGTACTTCTTTTTTTATCTGGTTCAGTAGTTCTTCCGAAAGATACATATTTCTGGTTATCATTCTTCTTTGATCTGATACTCTCTGCTCTGTTACCTTAATTGTCGGATATTGTTGTGTAAATAATTGATAATTAATTAATTAATTGATTATTAATTTATTATTATTATTATTCATACTCATCTTTAATATGATCACATAACAATACAGCACATTTTTAAATATATAGTAAGTAAGTAAGTAAAACATTATACAATACATTTAAAAATACAAAAAATATTATGGGGACCCACCAGTATCGGGAACAGGGTTCAAGCTACTGGTGGTTAGGGCCCCAGAGACAAGAACCGCCTCACTATGCGTGCCGTGTCCAAAAGTACCGCCTTCTGTATCAGGCCCTTGACGCAAGGATCCAACGCGAGCCTCCTAAGATTGTGGTCGAGGCTCTTGGCTATAAGACCATTGACTGTGACGATTATCGGCACAATAATTGCAGAATCGACATCCCACATGTCAACAATCTCGTGAGCCAAGTCCAGATGTTTGATCTGCATATCTTTCTCAGCCTTCACGAGATTCTCGTCATGAGGAATGGCAACATCCACAATTATTGCGCGGCGCTCTGATCGATCACCACCACAATATCAGGTATGTTGGCTACAACAGTCCTGTCTGTGATGATAGATCGATCCCAGTACAATATGATATGACCATTTTCCAGAACAGGTTCCGCTACATATCTGTAGTACGGCACCTCACCATCTACAAGCCTGTATTTCAGAGCAAGTTGCTGGTGAATGATCCTGGCTACTTGGTTATGCCTGTGCAAGTACTCGCCGTTAGCAAGACGCGAACAGCCGGAAACTATATGCCTGAGGGATTCACCAGGCTGGTGACACGCCTGACAAATGTCCGTGGTGCCATCCCTCAGGATATATTTCCGGTAGTTATTCGTCTTGATAACTTCATCAGCAATTGCACAGACAAACCCTTCGGTTTCCCCAAAAAGGTCACCGAAGCGTAGCCAGTTCACCTAGGCTAAAAGGTCTCCATCTGGCCCATGCAGGGCCTGGTAGAACCTGCCATGAAGCTCCTTGCTCTGCCATACAGGCCTGCGATCGTCAGTGCTAAGTGCTACAGGTCTGCGCCAGTTGTCCTTAGAAAGACTGAGCGGGGTTAACCCGGCGTCTACTGCTACAACATCGCGATGCACATCCACGTTCGCGTTGAGAAAATATTCTCTGAGGTTGCATACCGCGCGGTTGTGTAGGGATTTGACATTTAAAAAGAAACGACCCCCACACTTCCGCGGGATATACAACCTCATTACGGATGAGCGTGGATGATGCATCCGGTATGCTGTCAGCAGTGTACGTACCTTTCGGTCTAAGGTGTCCAGTTCAGTCTGAGTCCACTTGAGTATGCCAAAGGAGTACATGAGAACCGGCATGATCCAACCGTTGCAAGCTCGAACTTTATTGCCACCTGATAAAAGACTATTCAGTACCTTTTTCAGGCGGCCAAAGAACCGCTCTTGCAACGATTGTTTCATGTCAGCCTCATTAATATTTAAAGCCTGTGACATATCCAAGTATTTGTAGGTATCGGTTCGAAGGAGTGATCTTAGGTTAATGGAATCTGAGAGTTGAATCCCTTCAGATTCCACCATCCTTCCTTGCTTTACATGAATCACAGCACATTTATCCACACCAAATTTCATGTCGATAGAATTATTAAACTTTCAGTTATTTTTAGTAAATCTATCAATTAAGGGCTGGTGTGGGCAAACAGCTTTAAGTCATCCATGAACAACAAATGGTACACTACCCGACCACTTCTTCGTAACCTGTAACCTAACCCTGAACCCTCCAGCAACGTACTGAGAGGATTCAGCGCTAAGCAAAACCATAATGGATTCAGGCTGTCACCCTGGCAGATACCCCGCTCAATCTTCACAAGCTCGCCATTCCCCTGGATTCGTCGGCACCCTGGATAGCCAAGAACCGTTTTCCATTGCCCCATACATGACTTTTAGAAGGTGCGTAGAGTTGTATTTATTTTATACTACTCCAACACCCTCAAAAGCCACGTATGAGGCACAGAATCGTACGCTTTCTTGTAGTCTAACCAACATGCCGCCAAATCCTTTCGGTTACGGCGAACTTGCTGGCTAATAGTCATATCAATAAGGAGGAGCTTCTTAGTACCACGATCCCCTTTCCTACATCCATTCTGAGTGTCTGACATAATTGAATTCAGTACAACATGTTTTGATATTTTAGCATTCAAAATAGATGTTTATAGACCTATGGCAAACATGTAATCGGTCAATAATTACCGGGCTCTGTGGTACTACCTGTCTTGTGGAGCAAGTGAGTTACTCCAGTTGTCATAAAATCTGGGATCGAACCAGATTCTATGGCTGATTAGAACTGGGATGCCAAGCAGCCATGCGAACTACGTAGCCATTTCAGCCTGAAATTGTGCAGTCCATCCGGTCCTGGAGCTTTCCAATTTGATAACGAACGGACTGCACTTGTAACATCCTCGCTGGCAATGACTACGTTTTCCATTTCTGGAATATGTTTACATGACCGCTCAACATCCCGCATCCAACCACCCTCAGTGTGGCCAATAGGCGCCGACCATATGCTACGCCAAAATGTGTTTGTGGCGTCTGCATCCGGCAGCTGCCCATTAGTCACATCTGAGTCTGGTTGGTCCCAGTTTCTATAAACCCACTTTTGGTCCCTTTGAAATGTACGATTTAAGGTATAGCAGTCCACGCGTTTTTTATATCTGCGTATCCGCTTTGTCCATGCATAAACTTTCTGCTTTAGGAAGTCAATGCGCTCTGTGATCCGAGATGTATAGTCATGAGGACTGATACCAGTCCCCAAGAAAGCTCGGCGCACAAAGCGCATGACCATGGGACGTATATTCCCAGACCTAAAGCAGATTAGCTTACCGATAAGTGCCCTTGCCTCAGCAATACGTCGCTCAATTCTGTACTGCCACGCCGGCACAGCATATCCTTGTCGCATGACAGTATCACGTTCTTGAAACTTGACACCTGCATTACGACAAGCTGCTACGGCGGCGCAGTACAAAATTGAGTGCGTATCACGAAGATTCTCACTATTCTCTAGAAAACTAGGTAATAGCGAGTCAAGGGCACCTACCAGCGCTATATTACGTCTATGCATAGGCAACCGGGGCAGGCGCGACCTAATTGTTGGTAACGTGAACCGATATTCCTCAATCGCACATTTCAAAGCATCCATAACCTCCTCATTGTACTGAATACTTACGTTACAAACCATATCATCCACCTCCACGACGGCATTACTACCCGTCCGCGGTGTATCAGTGTTTACGGGAGCACTAGCGGGTTGGACGCGAACGGCTTGGCTTGTAGGTAAGTATTCTGAGCGTAGCCTATCAAGTACGACGTTATCCAGCTTGTTACTGCGCTGGATAACTCGCACCTGATCCGATAATCGTTGAGCCGTAACGTTGATACCTGGTTCTAAGGCCTGAAACAGAAGGAGCATGCGACTGCGATACGCAGTGAGGTTAGTTCCCCCCTCTGTAGCCCCAAAATATGCGCGCATGACGTTTTCATTAATGGATCCCGTCCATCGCATGCGCTGCACATTACCACCAGCAGCGAGGACCCTGTTTGAGACCGGTGGTCCTCGTGGTCCCAGGCAGGCAGGCGGCCGGCCTCTGCCTCTCCGACGCACAGGTGACGGCGACGACGGCGGCGAGAAGTACTCGTCGCTTGAGCTCGACGCAACTGCAACCACTGGCGATGTTGGCGTAGGCCTCGCCGGCTGCGAGGCGGAGCTCAGCGACGAGTCCGGCGTTGTTGTTTGTGCTCTTAGTCTCGTCAACATTATATATTTTCATTGTGAAATTTTGCTGTTTGTTTTGACAGTTTCAATGACATCTCATATATTTTCTGAATGATTTATTTATGGTTTATGTAGACATATTTCCTTAAATTACGTAAATTTTTATAGTAAATTATTTTTATTTGATCTTCACTGATATGCTTCTATTTATAATAAATGTAGTAACTGGTAAATTAAATAAATTCAAAAATATTAACTGCATTATTTTTGAACCGGTGTTGACAACTGGGGTTGCCATTATTATTATTATTATTGTTATTACTACAAGCTTCTCAGCACCTTTCTAAAATT
The DNA here is from genome assembly GCA_944739405.2 of Euclidia mi. Taxonomy (NCBI): domain Eukaryota; kingdom Metazoa; phylum Arthropoda; class Insecta; order Lepidoptera; family Erebidae; genus Euclidia; species Euclidia mi. The sequence goes on from OX123187.2 coordinate 84,133,439, forward strand.
TCACCCCCTCTCCTCTGACGCAACTCCCGCGGTGCTCAATGGCACCATGACTGCGTGGTGCTGGGTTTGTGAGTTGAGCATCGAGAAGCGCGGCATTTATTTGATTGTGTTTTCATAGTTATTATGCACAGTTATTAAATAACTGAGTGGATATACATACATACATAGACTCACGCTTGGTTTCCGGAGGGGTAGGCAGAGACTACGGAACGCCATTTGCAACGATCCTGACATACCTCTCTTGCTTCATTCACTCCCATCAAGTTTCTCATGCATGCTCTTCTGTTTAGTGTACTTCTGACCTGTCCTTTTTTTAGGATGTCTCCAATCTGGTCAGAGAACGTCCGCCTAGGTCTTCCCCTTCGTCCTGTCCCATTCACACTTGCCTTATATATCTTCTTTGTCAGTCTTTCGTCATCCATCCTCTCCATGTGCCCAAACCATCTTAACATGCCTTTCTCAATGCTTATCACTGCATCTTCTTTTACCCCACACCACTCTCGAATCACACAATTCTTTACTCTGTCGGTCAAAGACACACCACACATACTTCTCAGTGCTCTCATTTCTACAGCATTTATTCTATTTTCAAGTCTCTTCTGCCATACCCAACTTTCACTACCATACATAAGGGTAGGCACTAACACCCCTCTATGCACAGCCAAACGTGCCTTTTTGGATACGTTTTGACTGTTCATAAACGCCTTCAGAGCTCCATTCACACTATTACCTGCATTAACTCTTCTTTCAATATGTTCTTCATTCTTACCATCTCTTGTAAACTACGTACCTAAGTAAACAAACTCATTCACTTGTTCCACTCGCTGTCCATTGATCAAAACATTACAAGCCGTAACGCATTCCTCCTTTTCAAAAACCATAACTTTCATTTTACTTACATTCACTTTCATTCCTTTCCTCTCTAACGCACCATGCATGATTGTTACCATCTCCTGCAACTCCTCCGCTGAAGATGCAAGTATTACCTGATCATCAGCATAAAGAAGGCATTTGACGAGTAACCCATTCATCCTTAATACGCAGTCACTATTTTTTAAATCTTGCAAACAACTGTCCATGAAGAGGTTAAACAGCCACGGCGACGCTTCACATCCCTGTCTAACACCTTTCTCGATGGGATATATTATTTACATATTTTATTTGTTTCTTACAGTAAACAAACTCTACAACGGGTGATCGGCAAGCCCCTCAAAGAAGAATGGGTGGTTTCATCCCAAGTGTTGTAACATCTTGAGACCTATATCAAACTAGAGGATGTCCGCAACTACGCCCGCACATTAACTGTTTCTGCCAGATCCCGAGGGAGTTTCGGGATACCCCTTCTTACTGCACCCCTATAATCACCAAGGAATATACATGCCAAATTTTTCAGCTTGTTGTGCCCCGTAGTTTTGGCTGTAGCTTGTCTGTCATTCAGTCAGTAACGCAAGAATTTTATATATGCGGATGAAAGATATCAATAAGTGTTATTTTTTTAAAGGGTGTAACTCTGTAACATGTACAGGGAAAATGTCATACGGGCTTAAAAAACAAAACTTGTGCGGGCTTATCTGAGCGAACACCTAAAAATGTCATATGTAGAGAATTAAAATATGCATAGGAATATGCTGGTATCAGCAGGATTAGGCGCTCAATGCCACATTCACAAAACGCCACTTTCGCAAAATGCCACACTATCTATAAGCCACATTAGCAAAAGTATACAAAAAAGCATGCATTTTGTGCAGTATATCAGTGTGCACCGAGCATGTTACTTTTATGTGCCTTATGTGTTTTGTTATTTAATGTTAATGAAAAACTTTACTTAAATAAATAAAGGCTTTTAATTTATCATAAAATGCAAATTTAAAGCAAAAATATAATTGATCTTGAATAAAACGTCATTTGAAGTAGCGTGAGAGCTTTGCTCACGCGCGCCTGCTCGTGTAACTTTTTGGGGCGCGCCTTCTCATGGGTATATAAGTAAGTAACACATAAGTGTTACCTAGAAATAAAAAATAAGAAATTGAGTACGTAAATAATAATTACATTTAATATAACATTATATTTTGATTAGAAATGTACCGCCGTTAAGTAATATTTATAAAACAACGCCATCTAGTTCATTCATATTATTGGAGTATTGTCGGGATTGAGACCAAGTTGTCATTCAATATTGTACAAAGAGAATAGCAGGCAACTGCACATCTAAAATTGGGATGCAAATTTCAAAACCTTGACACTAAAATATATCAAAAAAAAATTAAAAATCAAGACTGCCCTGCAAAAAAACAAACTAAGGAACTAACGAAGTTAATAACAAGTTGAATTTGTGTGTAAAAAGAGAAAGGTTTATGTAATAAGGCACAAACTGGGTGAGTAACCAGATTTGAATAAAATTGTCATTGCAGTCGGGGGCCGTTTTGTGGAACACAAATTTAAGAGGTCCCCCGAATGCAATGACAATTTTATTACCTAAGCCTTTCCCTTTTAACACACAAATTAAACTTGTTGAACAGTCGTGTTTTTATTTTTTTTAATGATTAATTTTTATTCATAAATGTGGTTGCACGGAAAATTAAACAAATAAATTATTCCGTTAAAAAAGTTTGTAATTTAGAAGAGTTGACCTCTTGACTTTACTGTTTTTGAACTCTTTAGTAAAATAGCAAAAATCTGTGTAGATATTATGTTTCTTTAGTGTCAAGCCACAATAGTGCATGAAAAAGGCACAAAAACAAGTAAGCAACGAAGTATGCAGTGTACCCACCTCTATGGCAATAGAGGTAGCAAAGTGAATGTAATTAAAGCGATGTCAAAGAAGACCCGCGACGGCGCAAGAAAGCAATGTTCCGTTTGTTGCTACAATGAGTTCATCAAATCGTGGCTACTGATAATATCTCATTGCCAACAATTTTATGAGTTCGAATGTTTAGCCAAGCCCTAACTACAGACCTTCAATAGTGTAAAAAGATAGACGCCGTTTAGTCATTCCAAAACTGTTGTTCAACCAGGTCTACAACATATATTTAAGCAAACATACAAATTACTTTCAAACATTTCCTTTTAACCGCACATTTCCTAAACCTTTACCCGCGTTGACACCCACCGTATAACAATCTTCCCGTAAGATCGCAATAACATCGACGGCGGAAAATTTCAGAAACCCCTACATTGTTTGAACTCGGATAATGATATTTAATCAAAATTTAGCTTTGTATCATAGTTTTAATCATGTCTATTAAAAGACTGCGGTAGTAGCTTTACTGGCAACAAGGAAGGTAATTTTGGACAATAAAATATTAAATGACGTTGTTCGACAAGAATTCTGGTCAAACGATTTTGATATAATATATTGGCTTCACCATGAACTAGTCAACACAATGTATTTCATATAAATCTGGGTAATAGAAGCATTCTTCTATTCGATACGAATTGCTGGCGCGTACTACGCACTTAATGTAGTGGCGCGTACTACGCACTGCATGCGGGTTTGTACAATAGCGTATCATGTATGTTCGAAAGGACAATGGCAGATCTCCATACATCGAAATGTCTGAAATTAAATTGAAGCGCACAGTAATAAAAAATATTTAAAAAAATTCGGCGTGAGTAACAGAGTCTATAAATGATTCTATTTTCACTCGGGAAACCCGGAAAAATAAGATATCGGTGTTTTAGTTTTTAGTTATGAATAAACAATGTAGGTACGTTTGAATTATCAAATGAAATTATGTCAGATTGACATCAAAACGCCGAAGTATTCTGTAGCACCTAACTGTCACAGCCAAAGACAAAAGCAGAGCTGCACATTTTAAATCTATTTTATGTGAAATCGATACAACATTAAAATGATGCTGTGACGTTTTTATTTGATTTAAAAGTTGTTTTGCTTCAAAAATTATAAGCTTATTGATATAATGTTAATTAAAGATTAAATAACTGCATTTTAATAATTATATTTTAATAATCGAAACGGATCAATAGCACTCACGTCTATTCCTGTCACACCATTGTCTATGGCAACAATCAAATAATAAAGTAGGTACCTAGTTCGTAATCAATTGGAATGCTTTTTATCATCATAAAATACTCCAGCTTTAACGAGACAAAGTGAAAATATTAAAAATCGTAGAAAAAGAAAACAATTTGTTTTGTTCATATGAAGTTTAAGGTCGTCACAACAAACCCAGAGCGAATTCTGCCATTGTTCTTTGAAATTGATCAAGTTAATATGAAAAAAGCAAAATATATGATTTTAAACTTTCGAGATTTGTATACATCATACAAAATAATTTTGCGGGTCTTAATCGTAATACAAAATCTGCTTGTTTTATACTTGCGACTTAATGGTCTTTCAATTGCAATTGAAAATTATTGCATTGTACAACATTCCACGAGCAGCGATAGCCGAGTGGTGAGACCGACAAACTTCTACGCAGAGGGTCGGGTTCGAATCCAAGGCACGCACCAAAGACTTTTCGAAGTTTAGTGCGTATTAAATTGTTAATTATCGCTTGCTTATTGGTGAAGGAAAACATCGTGAGGAAACCTGCATGTCTGAGAGTTCTCCAAAGTGTTCTCGAAAGACATGTGAAGTCTGCCAATACATTAACTAGAAGAAAGAAAGAAAATATGTTATCATCATCATCAGCCTTTAACAGTCCACTGCTGGACTAGGCCTCTCCTTTGAAAGGAGGAATTGGCCTACTATACCGCGCTGGCCAAACGGGTTGGTATAGGGTTTGTATCAAGTTTTCCTTCTCTTACAGTGCTGTTTTCTGCATAATATTCTCCTTCTGTCGGCTCTTACGACACCCATGGGATGATATGGGGTGGTGACAATCCGTATTCTTAATTCGTCACCACACAGACGTCACCATACATACATACCTCATTTAATTCCGTACGTGGTGAAAATACATAAAGCAAATAATATTTTAGTGAAGAGATGAAAAACTTAATATTGACCCGAAATACTTTTATGAGTTAAATTGGGAGAAGCCAGGAATTCCTATCGCTGTTTGCGCTCTTTAGGATCTGAACTCATACCAAAGGGGTCAATACGTCTTAACTGGAGGAAATAATCATCAATTTTGATTGCTTATGGCTGCTTGCATCTGTCCGGATCCTATTGAATGGTCCCAGTAATGTGTCGGAGAACAGTTGAGACTTTATCCGTTTTATGGACGGTTGTCTCTATCTATCTATCTATCTAAACGTCACGCCTGTCTCCCTTATTGGGGTAGGCAGAGAAAATGGAACGCCAAATGCACCGGTTTGAACATACCTCTTTCTCTTCCTCGACATTCATTAACCTCGTCATGCATGCTCGTCGGTTATGGATACTTTTAATTTGGCCCTTCCGCAGTACGTCACCAATTTGGTAGGCGTAAGTCCGCCTTGAGCGTCCTCTACCGATATATCCATTCATTCTTACTAGATACATATGGGCGCAAATTAATATATAATGATTATATTGTTACGAAAATGTTAATAATATTTAAGATTGATATTTAAATAACTATTTGTGAACACAGAACTGAGAACTTCACTACTTTACAATATTAGACACTGTATTGGCTGCTTAACTGTTTTATAAAGTTTGGGTTTATCGCTAAGTTATTAAGATAACTCCAGAAACTTTCAAAGTAAAATCAATTAGTATTAAATAACATTATTCTGACACTTATTTTTACGGTAATAAATAACATGCGTTTATATTAATTGAATCCTGTTGATAGCGCCATCTGTTGACAATGTTGTAAAGCAGCGTTTGGTTAATAAAATAAATTTGTTATTCGTGTAAAATAAATCATTTGGTGTTGTGCAAAATTCATTACAATATTAATGTTGATTTTTGATTAATTTATAACTAATTGTACAGTAATTTCAATTATATATCGATGCCTTCCGGCCAAAAGGGGGTAAGCGACATTTTTTGCGAAATCGACTTATATATATCGTTACAATTGGCTTTTTTTTCTGCGTCTAATGGTCTACGTTTCGTGGCTCTAGGACAAACTTTTCGCTTAGGCAAAGGAATTGTAGTTCTAACACTAAGTTTTTTGTCATAAACGACAGTTATTTTTGGTGTATTTTGTATTATGGTGGTTGGATAAAAATAATATTTCAAAACTGTGAGATAAGCAATTTTGGCTTTGAATATTTTTTTCTTTACTTGAACGTTAAGTAGTTTTGGCTGTAAATATTTTTTTGTAAAAAAATACATTAATCAAATTTTACTGGAATCTTTGTGTACCAAACTTCCGGTTAGGATATTAGGGCAGTTTCTTCGGATAAAATATATGTCACTTATTACATTTAGGTCTCATTTCCGTGACTTTATTTGGCGCTTATTTTTATTTTAACTAGTCACCAAATCAATCATCGAAGGCGCTTAGGATAAATCATCCAAACTAGTCATTAGTTTTCATTGTCGCATACCCTTTTTTTCCCTTCCAAAAAAATATCTGGTATGGTGGTTAGATAACAAGGTAAATCAAAGGTTTGGCGGTTAGCTTACAGAAGAATGACAAATAGCATCGGTTATCTCACTCTTTTGTTCTAACAAAATGTCGTTAGCGCTGCACAGCGAACATTCACCGCGGCGTAAGCGCCTCCTTGCTTGCGAGTCAGTATGGCGCGAAGTTTTTCGAAGGAAATAAAACGGTAAGATTATTTTAATAGACTTTTATATGCATCTATAATTGTGTATTCTCATTAGTTATTTTAAGTTTTAAAGGTAAGAAGTCATTATTTTGCTATCTCGTTCAGGCAATACTGAATGGTTAAATAAGTACCAACAGAGTTTTTGTTGGCTGGCCTGGCTTAGGATCATAATCAAGGGTTCAAATCCCAGGTTAGGCCAGCAAGGAATTATTGGTTTTTTTATGAAATCTCAGTAACAGTCAAGAGTTAATCCTGCGACTGATATGACTCTGTTGTGTCGAATTGCCTATGGGACTATGAGAGTGAGTGAATAAGAACTGCACGTTTGTTTTGCACATATATTAACGCACGCTAGTAGGTCCCTCTTTTGCGAATTGTTATTCTGCCTCAAGATTTGCCACCGTGACTGATTTAACATGACATGTGTCATCATGATTGTTTTATCGATTGAGTGAATGGATGGGTGAGTGCGAATGAATGGATACACGGCAAAAGCGATAGTAAGAACTCACTTTGTGGAGTGGCTGAAGGCCGCCACGGTGTCCTGACCTTCCGCCTGACGCATGACTTCACCGGACACGGTTCTTTTGGGTAGTTTCTTTGCTGTGGAGGACTCCCGCGGCAACGGACGTCGCGAGGCGATTTACGGCAACTGTAGACGCGGACATGCGGACGACGAGGACCAAACGCGAATACTCATACCTAAAAGTGGTCCTTAGGTTCGAAATTTAAGTTTATTTTTTTGTCATACCTAGAATGTCAGCATAATGTATAATGCAAGACTAACTTACAATGAGTAATAATTGTTTTGTTCAATTTTCTAAAATAAAGACTGATTGAGCACAATCTCTCTTTTTTTTAATTCATACCTTAGTCGGTTAGCCAGTCTAAAAACTTATAAAAGTCTAATGTACGTATGTAAATATGTGTGTATAATTTTATAAGAATTAATCACAATGTGTTTTCATGTTGTATAAAAGAGCTTATTGTATTTTTTATAGATAATTAACTTATTGCAATTTCCGTGTTCTTCTGCCATTAACCAATAGCCGGTTATGTCATATTGGCTCCACTTGATGGATAGAAAAAGCACAGGTTTGCCCTTTTTCTTCAACAGAAATAAAATAAATGGTGCAGTTAAATCATTTGGGTTGGAACTCATTAATTGAGTTGCTTTCATTTACGACGTTTATTCCTGTTAGTATAATTAGGACCATTTGAGGGTAAGCGACAGTAAATAGTGTTAGGCGTGTGATTTGTTTTAATTAACAATGTCATTTCGTAGAGACCTAATCAAAAACTATATGGTTAAATTTTGAAACTTTTGGAACGTACGGAAAATTTTCTATGATTTTTTTTCACTTATTTTGAACTTTAAACTACTCTCCTGTAAAGTTTGTAAAGTGGCAGTTATCCTCTTTTGGCCGTAAGACATCGAATATTGTAAAGGAAATGACAGTTGTTAAACATTAAGTGTAATGACGGTTAGTGTATAAAAAGGACTGTAGTCACATTTTATTTCAATTCTGTGCTAGAAATCGTCCTAAAAAGTACTCTGTGAAATCGTCTGAAAATAAACCAAGTAATATTACGTGAGTGTTTTTATTATGGAGTCTGGACACCATAACCCTGGCGTATAGCCGACATACACTTCTTTCGTAAATCTTCTTTCATCCATCCGTTCCAAGTGTCCAAACCATCGCAACATATCTTTCTCGATCTTTGTCGCTACATCTTCTTTCAAACCACACCTTTCTCGAATAACACTATTTCTTACTTTATCTGTCATTCTTACCCCGCACATACTCCTCAAAGCTCTCATCTCCACAACATTAATTCTACTTTCATGCTTTTTCTGCCATACTCACGATTCACTCCCATACATCAGTGTTGGCGCCAAAACTCCCTGCAGTATAGCAAGGCGAGCCTTACTCGGTATAATTTTACTGCTAAAAATGGCCTGTAAGGCGCCATTCACACAATTTCCTGCTTTCAATCTCCTTTCAACATCTCCCTCACATTTACCATCTCTAGTAAACAATGACCCTAAGTAGACAAACTCATTCACTTGTTCCACTTTTTCATCTCCTATCATTATGTTACATTTAGTTATACTATCTTCCCTCTCTATGACCATGACCTTAGTCTTGCTTACATTCACTTTCATGCCCTTCTTCTTATACGCCTCATTCATTACGGTGACCATCTGCTGTTAATCAGACGCTGACGACGCAAAAAGTACCTGATCGTCAGCGTATAGCAGGGTCTTAAACACTGATTCACCCATTCTTAATCCACATTCAGACTCTTTCAAATCGGTCAAACAACTGTCCATGAATAGATGGAACAGCCAAGGAGACGCTACACATCCCTGTCTAACACCACGATCAATGTTAAACCAGTCCGTGTAGGCCCCGTTTATTCTGACACAGGCACTTGAATCCTTATATAAGGACGTAAGTGCCCGTATCAGACTGCTGTTCACTCCATACATGGAAAGTGTTGACCATAGTTCATCCCTCAACACTCGATCGTAAGTATTTTCCAAGTCAATGAACGCGCAGAAAACCTTCTGGTGTTTCATGAGGATTTTTTCTGAAATGCACCTTAAGGAAAAGACTTGATCCGTACATCCCATGCCCTTTCTAAATCCCGCTTCCACATTCCAAATCTTACTATCCGTTTCAGAAATCATTCTTTCGATCAGTATATTTGCATACAATTTGCCAACGGTTGTCGGTTTCAATATTTGATCTAACCATGAATGTGAAGATTTGAGATATAAATTTCACATAAGCTCCATACAAAACATGAAAGTAAGTAAGTAATGTATTTATTGTCACAATTATTACATGTTATACATATAAATAGGTAGATGCAATGGGTAGGTAGATACATAAAAATATAAACTCTTATAAGAAAGATGTATGAGATGTCCATGTCAAAGTTGTATCTCAAATCTCCAAATCCATGGATAGATCGGATATTGAATTTAGTGGTAAGTAGACATATTTCATTAGACCTACATACCTACTTGTACATAAAGTGTGCTTGCTAGTCAGTCATACAAGTTTATTGAAGCCTTTCCTGGTGACTACCAGGAAAGGCTTCAATAAACTTGTATAAGATGAAAAATCTTTACCACAGTAAAATATTCTGCTGGTGTGCGCAAAACATCAAAGTAAAATGTACTCTAAAAATAAAGCTATTATATATATAGTGTGACTAGATTTTAACCATAAAAGTGCGGCCACAAAGAATAACCAGGCTTGCTTTTATTTAGTTCAGTGTACGAAGTGACCAGCTAGCAATTGCATTTCATGTTCACGTAGGTATTTGACAACAGATGACACATTAATTTGTCTTTGTGTATACTCCTTTGGCACGTACGTATATATCACTGAAATACTGCTGACGGTAAGGATAAGGATGCGTCTGTTAAATATGGTCTCTCTATGGTATAAATTTACCATTTAATCCAGTGTGTGTCTCTGTCGTCAAGATACAAAAAGTTGTACCGAAGACTAAACAGCAAGCATATAATAACCAATCATACAACGATAAAGTTATATTCCCAATTATGTACACCATACGCTACAAATAATTAAGTCGTCAAAATCATTTATGTCACAATGTAATGCTCATGGACGTCAAATAAACATATTAATTACGCAATGATTTCACAATTAGATTAATTGCCACGGTTGCAAAAATCCAATAAGTATTTTTAATTGGGTCCCGGGTTCGATTCCAGGGTCGGTCAAAAGTGTTACTAGGTTTTCCGAATTTTTAGTAGTAGAACGGAGTTTGATGATGTGCCCGGTAACGGCAATAGGCTCGCCCCCTATTCCGTGGGACCTAAAAAAACTCATGGCGAAATGTGGGTGTAATATTACACCTCTGCCTACCCTTTCGAAGAAACAGGCCTGAGTCTATCAATAATTTTTTTTTTTTATATATTCACGCCTGTATTTCCGGGCACATTACCAGACTCCGTGCTGCTACTGAGAATTTCCTAACGGAAAAACCCAATAACACTTTGCCCGACCCGGGAATCGAACCCGGAACCTCCCGATCCCACGCGCACATTTATGCCGCGAGACCAACGAGGCAGTCAAAAGGTAAAAAAAAAATTATAAATATATAAATTTTGTAATAGTCTTGCATAGTCCATTGGTACGTATATCACTATTTACGACCCAAGTCAGCACTTCTAAGGGCCTGTTCACGAGATCGGTCTAAGCGGCGCGCGTCGCGGCGGGCGGCGCGGCAGAGCGTCGTGCACGCCACGACCCTACAGCAGCGGTAAACGCAGCGGCAAATGTGGACGTATTTGGGCCGACGGAGTTACCCATAAATATGGCGATAACGAAAATATCTTTGTGTAACTATACGGTATACCTACAAAATTGTCGACATTGGATCTTCATTTCTTACAAGTATTTTATATCAAAGGAATAATGCATATTCGCAATTAATGAGGCGTTGAATAGGTACCTACACAACGTAGATTACGTTAAGTAGGTAGGTAAATCACCTTTTAACTTTCATAGTAGCTGTGTCTGTACCTAAATAGATACATATGTACATTACACAATGTTTTAATGTTTGCGATTTATATTAAAACCTACCATTACATTCTGTAAAACATTGTTTCATTACATCTCGCAACGTTTTATTAACATTTTTGTATTTATACAGCGGATGTGTTGCTATCCATACACGCGACCGTTTTAAAATGTCGACTTTAAATGTCTCCGTATTCATTACCGCCACAAAATATTTAATAAATAGTTTAACCGCCTAGTTCGTCCCTCGCGTAACGCTGTCTGTGCCGCTCGGAGTCGTGGCGTCGGACTCGGTCGCAGTACATTTGTTCCCGCCGCTCGCCGCACCGCCCGCCGTGCCGCTCGCCGCGCAGCCCTTCGCGCCAAAAAAAACGCGCGCGTTATCGCTGTGCGCGGCGGCTCGTGGCGTGCTTCGAACATCTTCATACATTTGATCTTGCCGCTCGCCGCCCCGCGCTAAGCCGCCGCTCAGAGCGGCAAGGTCGTGACAGGGCCGTACGACCTACTATGTTCACTGAAATCGTGAAGTTGGTACTTCACGATTTCAGTGCCTTCAGACGTACCAGCATAGATACAATATAATATCAAACAACACTAAAAACAATTAACAAGTAGCAAGGTAAGAAAATAATTTAATTGTTACTGGATTTATCACTATATCTCTGTTACCCAATCCATTGATATTCGATTTTTTGCCAAAATACCACTTTGCTAGCAGATCAGGATTTTAATGATATTGTTTGGATTTACTTCTGTTTCCAATATAACTATTTACAATTAGAACCAATTACCTTGCTGCTGATTAATCTGCGTGATAAATTAACCTACAAATATAGGGCGTTCAAAAAGTAATGAGAATAGCTATGTTAGAAAATGAATTTATTTAATATTATTTTATTTTTCGACGTAATCACCCTTTAGGTTAATACATTTAGCAAATCTATTTTCTAGAGCCAAAATTCCCTTTTTAAAAAAATCTTCATCTTGAGTACTTAAAAAATCGTTTACGGTGGCTTTCACTTCTTCATCATCTTCAAATTTTGGTCCTTTCAAGTGTTCTTTCAAACATGGAAATAGGTAGAAATCACTAGAGGCCAAGTCCGGTGAATATGGCGGATGATCGAGAATCTCAAAGCCAGCATCTAGGATTGCTGCCGTGGCAACTGCAGACTTGTGCGCCAGCGCGTTGTCTTGATGGAACAAAACGTTTTTTGCGACGTTTCCTCGTCACTTTTCAAGGATTTCCTGACGTAATTTTTTTATTTGTTCTGCGTAGTCATTTCCTGTTATAGTGGCTCCATGCTCAAGGTATTCAATCATTATCAACCCCTGGCTGTCCCAAAAAACTGAGCCCAAGATCTTACCGGCAGATGGTTGAGTCTTGAATTTCTTTGGTGTGGGAGACGACGGTCTTTTCCAGGCCATTGATTGCCGTTTCGTTTCTGGATCATAATGATGAAACCATGTTTCATCCAATGTTACGAATCGAGCCCAAAAAGTTCAAGATTTCGTTGAAACAGTTCAAATGAGCTCTTTGAAATGTTGAGTCGCCTTTGAATTTGTGCGTCCGTTAGCATTCTTGGGACCCAACGCGCGGATACCTTTTTCATTCCTAAGTGATCTTGCAAAATGCTATGCACACTACCAGTTGAAATCTTCAACTCTTCAGGTATAAAACGGACTGTTACACGACAATCATTCAGAACAATTTTTTCAACGTTTTCGACCATTTCCTGAGTGACTGACGTCAAAGGGCGGCCCGAGCGCGGGTCACCTTTAACCGGTGTTCTACCACGTTTAAACTCTGGACAACACCGAGCCACTATGGGATATGGAGGAGCAGATTCCCCCAGTGTCTCACGTTAATCTGAAAAAATTGTTCCGTAGTAAATTTTTTCAAGCAAAAGTATTTTATCACCGCACGGATTTCAATTTTATCCATTTTTAGCGAGAGCTATCGACACGTCACAAACAAATAATTACTACAGCTGACACAGACAAGATAGAAAGCTAATTATTTGAGGTTATTATGACAAAGACCTAATCTTTCTGTGACAATATTTTTTTTTTTCAAGTATCCCCCATTACCACGTCATTCTCATTACTATTTGAACGCCCCTCGTATAACATGAGCGGTTTAATTGTAAGCGTGAGTCTAATTTGAATCGAATTATAACCGAGGTAATAGTTTTAATATTCACGAAAGGTTGTATTTGAGTTGTCATGTATTTTAATCATAATCCGTGTGGTGATGGATTTTGATTACAAAATGTCGCTACCCTATTTCATTCTGTGGGTGTCGCAGCCAAATACATTATTCAAGCACCGATTAATTAGAATGTCGAAATGAAAACGCTCTATACAACTATTTCAATATCCTAAGCTGACAGAGCACTCTTTCACTGGAATTTAATTTTTCATTGCAGGGTTATAAGAAAATCTAACATAATAAAATAAATAAATAAAAATTTTCATTTATCGGCTACGTAAATTGGTCACACGGACGCTATTTTATATCAGTGGCCTAAGCAATCACCCAGCCGAATTATTTTAATGTTGTATTCAACACTACGGCTGTGCCTCTATCATTTAGGCCGCTTATTAAATAGCGTTGTTTAATGAAGACAGTTAGACTATTGATTGAATGACTGATTAGGCTGTGACAGATATACATGAAGTAAATATGTAGTATGTTTGCGAAGAGACGGAAAATTTGATATCAAACCCTATAACAACCCGGCAATGCAACGTGGTATAGTAGACCTAATCCTCCTATTGAGTCACAGTGCTAGGTACTGTAAAGTAAATTAGGAAAGACCCAGTATCCAGCAAGAGACTGCGAAACACTGTAGAAAATTATCAAACTGTGTATCACTCAACATTTAAGGCTACAACCGTTAGCGTTTATGAACTACGGAAAATCATATTATATTGCCCGCAATAATTCATTATTACTGAATTTGACTGACATGTCAGGTGAATGAATGGTTTTAGGGCTTGTTCATTTGACTGACGGACGGTCTAAATGGTGAAGCAGTATCAAATTAAATGAACGTCAGTTTTGACAGCTACAAGTAATTCTATGTTTTATTGGATTTTCTGTTTAATCACTTTAGTATAATGTGGTTAATCGCACTATACCGTTATTGTTATCTATCATCCCCGTAAGAAAAGGACAATTGAAGAGTAAATAGATTAATTAAGTTTGGTTTGGCTAATTATAAATATTGAAGTATGGAAACAATGTGAAAGCAAATGTTCTAATGATATTGACCTTAAAAAAATACTGGTATAGACAGTAAATTCTCTAAATCTAAAGTCGTTTCTCTCGCTAATCTAGATGTTTTAACATGTTGTGACGTTGCGTTGCCTATATTTTCATTATTCGTCAACATACTGGCCCATTGCTAGAACATATCAGAAAAATATAATATTATAGTCCAAACCACCAAATCTTTGATCAATACATCATACTGACACTAATACAGAAAGGATTACTTTTGTGTGCAAGCGCTTTACGCAGTGACCTTTGATTGATAACGCTTAAGCTGTCCACGTCTGTCCACCCTGTTGGACACATGGCTTATATGGACTGTGGCACGCGGAGAATTTACAAGGCGAAATTTCTGTTAACGTATTTCAAAGGCTTAAGCAATTTTGTTACAGAATGACAGCGGTAAACAATTATGGTTAAATTTTTAACTTATCCGAGACAACTGCATTTGAAATTTGACTTGAAACCCTTATTTATAAATCAATTTTAATGTTTTATTTTTTCGCATGAGTGTACAGTCAAATGTGGTGTCGGAGTTCATAGAACGTTTGATGCGCTCCGACAAGGTCTAACAATAAATGCCATTCGTGGCCACCCTCCAAATTGGCGACCTGTGCAAGCATTGCTTAACTTTGCCGAAATTCCGAACGGCAAGCCAAGTAACGCTGTGAACGCTACAATGTTACTGAAGATATTAGTCAACTGTTTCTAAACGAAATCTTGGTAAACAAGTTATAGCAAGTACTGCAGGACCCGAAGTATGACCTCTGCAAAAGTTTCATAACTTTATCCAGTTATAATGTACTAGTCGACGCCAGCGGCTTCGCACGCACATATTTTCGAATAGCCCGTTTTGCCCGATCCCGTGGGAATTTCGGGAAATCCCTTCTTAGTGCACCCCTACGGTCCCCAAAGAACATACGTGCCAAATTTCAGCTTCCTGCGCCCAATAGTTTCGGCTGTAGCGTGTCTATCAGTCAGTCAGTAACGCAAGGATTTTATATATTAAGATTACACATTGATAGTATTGATATGTTAAATGAGAGTTATACAAAGTTCCTCTGAAGTTAATAAATAGAGATTAAACGTAGTTCATGACTTATTCCGATCGCAACGAAATTAACAGGAAATTATGTTTTATGTTGTAATAAATGCAAACGGAATGTCAGGAAATTATGTTTTATGTTGTAATAAACGCAAACGAAATGTCACAACACTAGTTCACGGGTGCAACACTACTCGCCCATTACTCTTTCCTGTGCTCGGTATCCTCTAGTGCGCATGAATTGTTATATTATCAATTACTTAATTAAATAAATTTAATACTTTTAATTCAGTGCTTTATTTAATTTCAACAGGGCCGTCCCATCCTGCAATATGTCAAATAAATTTCCACATTTCGCAAAATAGTAAAGTTCGGTATAACCTCGAAATTGCCACGCGGTCCAACATCTTTTCTTCCAGCTTTATTTTTCAGCAAAATCATGAATATGAATACAAACACAGTGTCAATACAAAAATTAACTAGAAGAGAGAATTTTTCCGCGTGGAAGTTTGCAATGGAGGCGTATCTTCAGCATGAAGACTTGTGGGAATGTATAACCTCCGTGGACACCGTCACCAAGAAATACATTAAAGCTAAGTCCAAGATTATACTTTCGATTGATCCACAACTATATGTCCAGGTACAGGACGCCACAAGTGCAAAAATGGTATGGGATAAATTAACTAAAGCGTTTGAAGACTCTCGCCTGCACCGTAGGGTTGGCCTTTTGAGAGATCTTATTAACACTAACCTATGTTCAAGTATCAACGTAGAAGACTATATTAATAAAATCATGTCAACAGCGCATAAATTAAGAGCCATAGGTTTTTCCGTTGATGATGAATGGCTCGGCACATTGATGTTGGCCGGGTTGCCTGAGGAATACAGACCGATGATCGTGGGGATCGAGAGTTCAGGGATTAAAATTGGTGCCGATCTAATAAAGACTAAATTATTATAAGAGATCAAGTCACATACTACCACCGCTCTTTATGTAAAAACAAATACAAGTAAATATAAAAACTCTCAATCCAATAAACATTATATAAGCCACTCTAAAAAACCTAAGGGCCCGAGATGTTTTAATTGTATACATACATACATAGAGAGGCAGCGATAGCCGAGTGGATATACCAACAGACTGCCATGCAGAAGGTATCGGGTTCGAATCCACGGCGCGCACCAATGACTTTTCGGAGTTATGTGCGTATTGAATTGTTAATTGTCGCTTGTCCCGTGCCTCGGAGAGCACGTTAAGCCGTCGGTCCCGGTTGTCATAAAGATCTTTGACAGTCGTTACAGGGCGTCAGTACCTACCTTCTAAATAAACTGACACTAGTCTAAACCATGGAATATCGCTATCCCTTCAGGTTGCGGAGGGCAGACAGGCAGTCGCTCCGTGGAAAAGGTAATATTCAGCCAAATCCGGTTAGACTAGAAAGCGGACCCCAGATTGAAACTGGGATAACGCTAAGAGGATGAGACATACATACATACATAGACTCACGCCTGTTTCCCCGAAGGGGTAGGCAGAGGCATATTAAACGCCCATTTTTCGCCAGTGTTTTGATCCCACGTAATAGGTGGCAAGCCTATTGCCGCTTATCGGGATATTTTGTTTGCCAGTAATTGTAATAAACATGGTCATATTAGCAAAAAATGTTGGTTTAGAAACAGACAAAATGAAGATACAAAGAATAGTTTTGTTACTGCATTCACCGTTTCCCTGCTAAATGACAGCTCCAGTTGGTATATAGATTCAGGAGCATCTGCCCATATGACAATGCATAGTTTTTGGCTTGAGAATGAAAAGGCACCGCCTGTTGATAACATCAGGATTGCCAATAATAAAATACTTAGTGTACAGAGCTGCGGTACAGTTACTATTCAAGTAAAAAAGAAGGAAACTGGAATTATTGACCGTATTCAGGTGAATGATGTTTTGTATGTGCCTGATTTATCTACAAACTTACTCTCAGTGAGTAACATAATTTCTCATAGAAATCGAGTTCAGTTTAGTAAAAACGGATGTGCAGTAATAAATACAAGTGGAAATGTAGTGGCCAATGCACAACTACTGAATAATGCATATAAATTACTAACATGTAACATTGATTATACACTGGGTGTGAAAATGTCTCAAAAGGATAAAGAAGTTACATGTATTCCATGTTTACAAGCACACATTTAAGCATGAAGGTACCCGGGCATCAAAATTGTTAGAACTGATTCATATCGATGTGTGTGGACCAATGGGGAACCAATCAATCGGAGGAGCAAGGTACTTCTTAACATTTATTAATGATTTTTTGAAAAAGCGTGTTTGTTTACTTTCTAAAGCAAAAATCTGAAGTGTTCGAAAAAATCATAGTATTTAAAAATAAAGTCGAAAATGAATTAGATTGTAGAATAAAAATATTTAGAAGTGATAATGGCACAGAATATAAGAATTAACAGTTTGATAAATGCCTAAAACATTTTGGAATTAAACATGAAACAAGTACTCCATACACACCGAAATCGAATGGAGTAAGCGAAAGAATGAACCGTATTTAAGTGGAAAAGGCTAACTGTATGTTAATAAATGCTTCTTTACAGAAGGAGCATTGGGCAGAGGCCATAGCAACTGCGGCCTACATTGTCAATCGATTACCAACTCGCTCACTGCCTCATCTCACACCCGAATAACGATGGACTGGAACCAAACCTGACATTAGCCATCTGAAAATATCTGGATGCAGAGCAATGGTACATATTCCAAAAGAAAAACGTCAGAAATTAGATCCCAAATCACATGAGATGTTATTTATTGGATACAGCGACTGCACTAAAGGTTATCGTTTTATTGACAAGAGGAGTAAACAAGATGTGATAAGTAGAGATGCAGTGTTTTTAGAGGGAAGTTTAAGCCGACATGCTTGTAAATTTCATGATAATCCTGAAAATTATAAACACAAACAGAGATCAATCAGAAATAAACTAGAACAATTGTAATCGTAAGTCCGACCATATATATTTTGAAGAAGAGCCTGAAACTCATTTTAATTACGAAGAAATAAACAGTGATACAAGCTATACCGATCATGACTCAAGCAATCATTGTTTTATAAATTACTTAACGGCGGTACATTTCTTATCAAAATATAATGTTATATTTAATGTAATTATAATTTGCGTACTCACTTTCTTATTTTTTATTTATACATTACATAAATATACATTAATAACAACACTTGTTTTTTTATCACAAATAAATAATAGATGGCGTTATTACATTTTTGTCCTCGCCGTTGAACGTTAGATGGCACTATGATGTTTCTTATTTGAAAATGGCTTCACACCCCTACCATGTTGACTTTTTAAAAATATATATCCAGTGTTACTCGGGGTGATGTAAAGATTCTAATGATACCCCACACACCCTAATCAGTCCAGGCATTTAGAAGTTAGAGTGGAATAAAGAAACTCACATACATACATGAATCCTGAAAACATTACACTCCTTTTTTTGGGCAGTCGTGTAAAAATGTTTTTTACTTTTTAATGAGTCCACTGCATTTTAAAGCTCACGTATTTCAAGTTAGGCTGAAAACGTATAGGTAGTTGACCACTTTTACACCTCTTTGATTTATCACTTTTGTCAAAACAAAACTGCTCTACGGTACTTTGAGACATACATTCAAAACTAAATATTGCCTCAGAGAATTGAAGTTTGGTGTAATAGTTAAAAATGTTTACAACAATGTGTTTTGTTAAAATAACACAATTTTATTGATTGGCCGGCGAAATAAAAATTAGCCCAATTTGGGAGATCTCCTTTAGGCGCTGCCATCGGCAAGTAGTAGTGAAAAAAAGTTAAAATTATACATACATACATACGTACAAAGTCATACTCCTACAACCACAACGCTTATTTTCCGCCAACCAATAATAAACTCTAGTTTTCGTTACTATTTGTCAGTCAAATTGATATACTTACCTACCGAACATTTCTAAGCTGTGACACCAGTGCATTCTTCCTCGGCGTGATAAATAATTACGATAATATTGTTAGGTGTCCATTGTTCCGAATTTGGTAATAGTGTGGAAATCAATGATATTATTGGTGGAAATAGTCAATAGAATTATTGAATATACTTATACGGAAATTCATAATATAATCTACCTATCTATATCAAAACTTTTTTTGTTTTTGATCGCGCTAGTCTTAGGAACTAGCAGGCCAATTTCTAAGTTTTTTTTGCCTCTCTAGCCCATTTGTTGAGGAAGGTTGTACCAAATAACATCACGCTACTACCCACGAGGGTGGTGCAGTAACCATAAATATCACTAAGCAGGTCACTGCGGATATTTGTATTTATTTAGGTAGGTAGGTACCTATAAAATTCGCTTGTATAGCTTTTAGGCACATCTCACATTTTTATTTCCGTATATAGGTACACAGAATAAAAGTGTGTATTATTATATTAGGTAGGTACCCAATACAACAATAATACTATAAATCAGCCACAATATACAACAAATCAATAGTTTTCTAAACTACTGGTACCTAACTATGCTGTTGTTATCAAGTCCGTTATCTTGTCCAGTAATCAAAACGATATTTTCAAAACTATACTAATTACCTATATACACTCTTATTACTTACTAAAAATGTACAATACCTATTTACAAACTAAACCTAGATATAATATATTTATCAATAAGTGATGATGACATTCGTAACTGACGATAAAATAATTCGTAATCCTGCGGTGCGCTCTGCAAACTAGCGATACGTCCTGTCTCGGGACTGAACGACGCCGAAGAGAGCGCGTCGGCAGTGGGAAATTACATATTTTCGGTATTATATTTTTGTATATATTAAAAGTCATAATGTGATGGCCGAGAAATATCCGCTTTTACATGACTTTTCTTTTGGTATACTTTTGAAAATTCTAATCCCAATACAACTCAAATGAAACATGAAAAATTGTTTAAACAGACCTATATTCGCGATTATTTTCTATCGTATAAAATGACAGTAATTGTGTTTCGAATGGCCGAATAATATCGATCTAATGCTGTAGAATAACATAATTTTTTTCCGAATTTAAATCTCTGTTATTTACAAATAAAACGCGTTTGAACACGCTAGATAACACTGTACTTTGGGAAATCCTCGCCTTAACGGCGGGCGCGATGCGACGGATTACAACTGGTCGGTAGAGTAGAATAGGTATTCTTTATTGCACACCATTACAGCTTGTATTACATAGTAGAGCATCGTAGACTTACAATTCAAGTGTTACTTTTTGAGTGCAAAGATTTCAAATTAACTTTATTATGTAATCCGGCCAGATAGTATTTATTATAAGAAAGAGCTAAGAATTTAGATGGCGGGTACCTACAGGTTACTACTTTTCTAATACAGTTCATCAACCGATCATTATGTTATTTTACATTATCAAGACCACAGAAAGGGATACTTAAATGATAGCGACTTCCACGCGGGCGAAGCCACGGGCACAGCTAGTTAACTATATACTGTGATAATCAGAGTGCTATTAGCATTTCAGGTTCTGATGCCTATCAAGCCCGCAGTAAACACATATATAGATGTCAGATACCATTTTGCGAGAGAAAAATTGCAGCTGGACAAATATGCGTGGAGTATGTGTGCACCGAAAAGATGCTTGGTGATGCACTGACGAAAGGGGCTTCTTTACTCCAAACAATGAGTCCTTACTACTGCAATAGATTTAATTATGTCAGATACCATTTTGCGAGGGAAAATATTGCAGCTGGACAAATATGCGTGGAGTATGTGTGCACCGAAAAGATGCTTGGTGATGTACTGACGAAAGGGGCTTCTTTACTCCAAACAATGAGTCATTACTACTGCAACAGATTTAATTTTGTTCGGCATAAAGAGAGATGTAATATATATCTATAGAAGTAAATAATTAATTAGTCATATTTGTGTCTTATCCTAAAAAGCAAAATTATTACGTTACTTAAGTTACAAACGAAACAAATCACAATCAATTTCGTTTGTATCTTTGTTAGACGCGACTATTGCCTTTAATTTCTTAGAACCAGTTCGAGTGTAGCAGAAAGCTAATAAAACGAACCAAGTAGATATTGATAAATCGACGTGTGAGGATCTGGCGTGAAGCCAGCCTCGGTCGCTACAGACGACGTCCAGATTAGAAACATCACTGTCACTGGATAAAATATTAACTAGAGTTGAGTTTCAAATGCTAGTACAGTTGTGTTATTTTTCTGAGCACTTTTTGTGACTCTGAGATTAGTTGCAGTTGTAATAATTCCGACGGTAACGGGCACAAAATTAAATAAATTTGTCCGAGCGTAACTACGGCCATCCTCTAGTGCTAATATAAAGATGATGAGTCTCACACTTCGTAAAGGATTATGAAGTTAAAAGTCGAGTCTCGTTGTACAAACCGTTATTATTTCAATAGTTTTAAATTTGTCTAATATTCTGATATTAGTTAATGTCAAAATGGGCAGTGCTAACATTTTAGATAGTTTTATGGATGGTGGATATAATTTATAGTCATTGCGAATCGTTTTTTGATTGGATGCAATCGAATAAAGAAATTTTACTGTATTTTACACAAAGAATAGAAAGCAGTATAAAAGAAACCGAATAAAATTACCTCAGACATAACGAACGCGTAAAAAAGTTTTAATGTATATACTTCGCGAACATTTAAATTCTACAAGATTTATTCACAAAAATAGAACAAAGAGTTAACTCGCTGTCTAGTAGCCAGATTGTCTTGGTTTAAATAAAACGAAATAAAATCACGAAGCATTATTTTTTTGTTCTTCACAAAACTCATGACATGAAGTTTGAACAAAATCTAGAAACTCTTTCCAGTTTTAGTTTTGTATTCGTCGGTGCAAAAGATAGTAGAGTATACTTGGCTAAACCGTATCGCCGTCTTAAGTGTCCAAGGGACGCTTAACAGTGGATAACTCACAAATATCTGCGAACTCAAAACTTCCCACAAGTTACCTATCGGGTTTTTCGCTTGGAACTGCGATAGCGACCACAACGCTTTGGCAAATGTCGAGTTGGTAGTGTTTGTAACAAATGTTTGCTATTCGGTTTCACAACTGAAAGTTTTAGATACCTGCCTGCCATATGAAGAGGGACTGTTTGTTTGTTTTCTGTCTATGAATAGAATAGCTAACTTTATTGAAATTAAACTACAATTTACGGATTTTATCGCGTTGTATTGGTTTCACTAAGTTATTACATTTGAAACTAAAGATCTAGAAACTATATTTTTAATTTATTACTAGCCGACGTTTCGAATTCTTTACAGAATTCATGTTCACGGCAGACTGAGGTGATATTCGTCTTTTTATAGGTATAGAACATATAGCTGACATAAAACATAAACGCTCAACAAAGTCTGCTGTGTGTGAACATGTGGAACAAGGACCCAACCACTACCTGCGATTTGATGAACCACAGATACTCGCAAAAGAACATCGTTTTCTTCCAAGGATGATACGAGAGGCTATTGAAATTAAAAAACACCCTAATTTCAATAGGGAAGATGGTTGGAATGTTCCTCCAGCTTGGGACCCTGTCATAAGGCTAATGAAACCCAAGAAGGACAAAGTAACCAGAAGACCTAAGGACACTGTGAGCTCATTCTGCGTAAATAGTAACACCAGTAGTTGAAAAATGTTCGGGTACTTTGAGATAACTTATACATTCAAGAAAAAGACGAATATCACCTCAGTCTGCCGTGAACATGAATTCTGTAAAGAATTCGAAACGTCGGCTAGTAATAAATTAAAAATATAGTTTCTAGATCTTTAGTTTCAAATGTAATAACTTAGTGAAACCAATACAACGCGATAAAATCCGTAAATTGTAGTTTAATTTCAATGTGTAACATTCGCGTAAACCCAAGAAGATACTAGCTAACTTTATGTAGGTATAGCTGCTAGGTTTAATAGGGTTTATATTTTAAAGTTTTGTCTTTTTGAAAGTTCCTCTCTCATACGCTCTATATGTTCCTAGTTCGTGAGCTATGCAACTTCACTTGACTCATTACTTTCAATATTTTTATTCAATGTTCTAATTATATTAATATTATACTCGCTGACTATCGTTGTATCTTGAAGCCTACTATAAGGGTCAATTTAAAAATCTAAACTATTCAGAAACCTACTCAAATACGCACAAAATATATCGTTTAGACTTGTTTATTTATCTTGTATATCTAAGTCAATGTGAGCATTTGTAAGTCTTTTGAGAACAAAATGGAGTTGTTTATGTGGTTTATGGCCTCCATTATTCCATCCAAATATCCTTCCGGTTCCGGTTACTACAACGTAAACACGTACTTGTTTTTGCTCTTACCTAAAAGTTAATAATTAATTAGTAAAAGTGATACTAAAGCACTCAAATTACACAAGCTGCTGCAATAAGGTTACAATACTGTTTTTGAGGAAATTACAGCACGAAGCACTGCAAAGGGAACAGCAAGTTGCACGGTGAGCTGTAAATTTCTATCATTGATGAACTTTTATCAGCAGTTATAATTTCAAAATTATAAACAAACTTTTCCATTTGCCACACAAACTGCACAGAAAAAACATCTGATTGGATAAATGACAATTGCAACTGTCACAGATACCAAATCATACAACAGAGTATCACATTCATAGACAACTCCTATTCTGAATCCCAGCATTTTAATCCTAAGACTAAAGAGAGGCATACTTTGCTCGGGTGGATGAAAATTAATTTATAATATTATATTCTCCGAATTATAACCGGATTCAGTAAATCATAAGCGCAAGTAAACGTACTACGTGGACGACCGTCGCTTATACCAACATGAATTGCTCCGCTTGTTATGGAATTTTTGTTGATGATGAAATTTCTTTACGATGTACAGTTCCTAATTGTAAAAAGTTATATCACCTTATGTGCATTGGTGGCAATAATTCTAACCTAACTCCTGCTGATATTGAGGTGTGGGTCTGTCCGGAGTGTTGTTGTACTCTCAAAAGAGGAGGTGACAATAGTCTTACACCCGTTGGAATTTCCAAGAAACGCGATCCTAATGTCACTCATCGCTCCAAGGTCGTTTCAATCGACAAAATAGAAACATCGCAGGGATCCGAAATACAAGACTTATCTATGGAAATGCGAATGTTACGGCAAGAAATGCAGTCTCTTAAGACACAGCTTAGTAACGCCATATCGCTTATCACAAAAATTTACGAAGGCGAACTAGGAAATCATGCAAACCATGCTGAGTTTATAAGTAGCAAACTGAAATCTTATGCAAATCCACATCCCAACACTAAGTGTACTATGGATCAATCTCAACCACTCCAAGTGCTACCAAAGGAAGCGCAACCAGTACAAGCGCAGCTACTACATACCAATCAGCTCAGTACGCAATCGCAGCAAGTTTCAGCACCAATCTCACACAGCAGCTCTGCCATTAATTTTAATTATAATAATGATAAACAGAAAAAGACCAAGAAACAGATGACACCAAAATCTCTATCACAGCAGTCTACTGGCGATGTACCCACCCCTGACAACCAGGCCCTTAAAGAAGTCCAGGAATGGACTGAGGTCAAGCGCAGAAAACCGCGACGCCTTGCTTCCTTGTGTGGGGCAGCTGGACCCACAGTCACTACTCTCAAAGCAGTTGAACCACGTAAATTTCTACACCTTTGGAACATGGAATCCACAGTGGAAGAAGTCCAAAATTATTTGAGTCACGTATGTTCTAATGGCACTTGTACTGTCGAAGAGATAACACCTAAAGGAAATTATAAATCGTATAAAATTGGAGTTCCTATTGAATACTTTGAGAAATGTTATGCAAAAGATGTGTGGCCGATAAATGCTAGAATTAAACCATGGGTCAATTACCGCCCAAAGACCAATAGAACACCTAACAACCCTAACAAACCTAAATCGAACCAAACATTTCGAGACTCAAAGAACTTTCAATAAAGACAAATCACTAAATATTTTATACCAAAATGTGAGAGGCCTCAAAACAAAACTAGTTACTTGGCGAAACAACTTAATACTATTGGACCACAATCTAGTAGCTGTAACCGAAACATTCTTAGACAACTCAGTAGAAGATGAGGAACTATCACTTGGAGACTGGAGAGTGCTTCGACGCGATAGGAACTCTCCATGTGGAGGGGTTATGCTCGCGACACGTGCGCCCATAGTAGCTTATCGCTGCACTGAACTTGAAACTGACTTCGGTGAAGACATTTGGGCGAGCTTTGCATGGCAGGGTCGCAAATTTTATGTGTGTGTCGTATACATAAAACCAACGGCAAGTGATGAGGACTATATGAAGTGGTTTTGCAAACTTGAAAGTTTTATTAATTATATAAACGGTACTGTGATTATTTTAGGTGACATTAACCTGAATAGTGCTTCTGTAAATATTAAGAATTATTATTGCTATTTTTTGTCTTACTGTGGTTTATCTGAGAAGAATAATGTGGTGAATATGCATGGAAGTATGTTAGATGTAGTGTTAATCCAGGAAACCGTTTATTTGCATGAAACGCTGGTATCTGACACTGATGGATTGGTGCCTCCTGATGCGTATCATCCTACATTGGATATTGAGGTAAAAATCGTATCTAAACATTGTGCCGATTCTATTGAGCCGGGTAACACTGATCGGGCGAAGGATTGGAACTTCTCAAAATGTGATATAGAATTATTGATCTTGTTACTATCTGAAAATTCATGGGATACGGTATGTCAGTCAATGGACGTTCATACAGCAGTCAAATCCTTTTATATTATAATGTAGGTATAATATTTTCAATTCTTGCGTCCCCAAAAAACGTCGGCTGCAAATAGCAGGGAGACGATATCCAACTTGGTTTTCGAGCGATATTATACGTGCCATCCGACATAAATCAAAATTACACTCTGTGTGGAAACGAACACGTCGTGAATCTGATTACAAAAAATACTCAGAATTCAGGGCTGACTTAAAAACAAAAACAAAAAATGCATATACTGCATATATTAAACGGGTTGAGAATAATATAGGCATTAATCCACGTGAATTTTGGAAACACATTTCTGACATGCGCTCTAAGGGTGGATTTGAACCCAAGGTGACGTACGACGGCACCTCTCATTCCGGAATACAAGCTGCTGAGGCCTTTGCGGACTTTTTCTCAAGTGTTTTCCTTAACGACATACCTATCCTTAATGTACCACTTATTAATGCTAGCGATACTAATTTGCACAACGGCAATATTATAAATGTTGTAAATTTTTCTCCATCTGATATTGGTTATGGCATTGATAATTTAAAACTGAATAGCTCTGTCGGGCCTGATAATATTCCTCCTTATATATTTAAATATGCAAAAAAGTATTTGACTAAGCCTCTTTGTCATATCCTTAATTTAGCTTTAAAGACTGGTGTATTTCCGTCGCAGTGGAAGATATCTAGAGTCACTCCCATTCCAAAAAATACTAATAAGCTAGCAGTCGAGGAATACCGGCCAATTGCCATCTTGTCTTCCCCTGCTAAAGTCTTCGAGAGCATACTTCACAAATACATCTATGCTCAGGTCGAATCATTCTTATGCGACGAGCAACATGGTTTCCGGAGCAAGAGATCGGTGAATAGCAATTTGCTGACTCTCGTTGACTATATCTCTTCTAGTCTTGATAGTGGACAGCAGGTGGATGTACTCTACTTCGATTTCCGGAAGGCTTTTGATAGGGTAAATAATGATATATTACTGACAAAACTGTGTTCCTTAGGTTTTGCTCCAGGACTTCTCACCCTTCTCGCCGATTATCTACGTGATCGTCAGCAGTTCGTTAGATTAGGTATTTATGAATCGAACCCCTATCATACGCGTTCTGGTGTGAGTCAGGGATCTATCTTAGGTCCTTTACTATTTCTTCTCATGGTTAATGACCTTCCTAAAGTTCTTAATTTTGCCAAATATTTACTTTATGCAGACGACCTAAAGGTATATACCCAAATTAACACCGAAGATGACTGTTTAGCACTACAACACGACATTGACGCTATTTATAATTGGAGCGTTGAAAACAAAATGGAATTTAACTTGAACAAGTGTCAGGCGATGACTTTTGGTCGGAAGAGGCGCCTCATAAGTTTTGACTATAAGTTGAATACCCAAAAGATTACCAAATTAGTAACTATCAAAGATCTTGGTGTCACATTCGACCAAAAGTTAACATTTCATGACCATATTGACGCTGTGGCTAAGAAATCTTTTCAAAGATTGGGATTCGTACTTAGAAACGCTCGTGAATTCCAAAATGTTAACTGCATAAAACTTATTTACAATGCTTTAGTCCGAAGTAAGTTAGAAACTAGCGCTGCAGTCTGGAATCCACATGAGGAAAAATACACGCTAATGCTTGAAAAAGTTCAGAAAGCCTTTCTCAGATTTCTGTATAAACGCGTTAATGGATATTATCCCTATTTATACCCCACCAAGTTTTTGCTAGGATCCCTTGGTTACAACTCCCTGGAAACAAGAAGAGCGTACGATCAAATGATAACGGCGTGTAAACTCTTCCGGGGCAAAATAGACTCACCCGATCTTTTATTTCAGTTTTCTCGGCTCTATACACCCGACAATTACCACCGCAATAGAAAACATAAGTTGTTTGCAGTTCCTACATGCCGCACGGTTGCTAGAGCTCAATCACCAGTTCCACGCATAATGACTGCACTTAATGGTCTCCTGGATTCAGACTCATCTATTGATCTGTTTGTGGATGGATGGTCGAAGATTTTGTCAGTATGTCTAAAATTTTGTGAGATTGACTGAATGTTTTAATTATGTCAACTTACTTTTGTCTTTTCATTTTAATTTGCTTGTATCCTTCAACTTTTTTGTTTTTCTTTTTTAATTTCCTACTTTACACTAATATTTTAATTGTAATTCTGTAATTTTGTATATATTTGTTATTAGTGTTATTGGCTAACCGCCGTTCTAATTAACAATAAATAAATAAATAAATAAATCCATCAGTTGTGTTTGAATAACTTATTCATTTTTCCCAAGTACGATCATGTGTCGTTTCACCATTAGTTGAGGTTTACCGTGCATCTATACCTGCGGTCCCGGTTTTTTAATATGTGAACATCAATCCTTATCCTCATTAATATTTTTACAGACTTGTGAGGTGGAAGAGGTATGAGGTTCGTTAGAGAGGTAAATACTTATATTTACCTCTCTAACGAACCTCATACCTAAATAACCAGAACAATTGAACGGTCAAATTCCTCCAAAACCCTTAGGTTTTGGAGGAATTTGACCGTTCAATTGTTCTGGTTATTTAGGTCTTATCTTAATTTTACATAGAGGAGCAATTTATTCGACTAGCACTTTTTTAGTTTCAGGTAACAGAAGATGTGAGGTGTTAGAGGAGGGACAAAGTGCAAATGGCCAAATTTAAGAGAGGTATAATCTGAAACCAAAAGTTGTATACCTCTGGCAAAATAAGTGTGCCTTATTATAAAACGAATAAGTATTTTTATGTAAAAGTTTAGCGTCAGCGCACACCAAGAGCAGAGCAGAGCAGAGCATTTTGTGAAATCATTAAAAAAATTATCTTATGATAATTCCATACATTTCAAAATTGAATACACGACCAAACTTTATGCTCGACCATGCTCGAGCTGACAAGTAAATGTTCGAGTATGCGTTCTACATGCGCGAGCATACTCGAGCCGCGTGTCGCCCGAGCTCAGTACCACAGCAAGAAGACTGTGTGGACGTGCGTTTACTACTTATGGCGCGGCCGGCGTCAGTTGGAAATCATGGACGAAGGAAAGTTGATCAGTTTGGAGCAGCGTTTTGAACCCAGAGCATTGTCAACTGAGCTTGCTCACGGAAGGGCGAGTATGCCGCCTGCATGGTTGAGCAATCAAAAGTTTGCTCGACCATTTGCGAGCATTTTGCAGTTCGGTGTGCGCGGACCCTTAGGCATAAAGTCACTGTGGGACCGCTAAGTAAGCAAAACAGAAAGACGAGCTTATAAAAATAGAGAACTCAAAACAAACTTGAGTGTTGGTCTAGTGCCTGGTCTTTGTTAAGCTGTAGTTTGTGGGTGCTGCTTCTCAGGAGAAATCTTTGTGTGTTGAGTATGATATTTCTTTGTGTAGTAATTTATCTCTACATAATGATAGTTTTACCACAGAGCGACTGCTATCTCCCGACCCTCGCAACCCAAGGGGATAACGATATTCCATAGATCCGTATCAATTAATTCTGGGAAACTGACTCCCTATAACTTACAGCTGTCACATTCCATGGCTTACTCTAATGTTAGTTTATTCATGGGTACTGATTCTTATGACTACTGTCAAAGTTCTTCATGATAGCCAGAATTGATCGTGATACCAACAAGCCAGATACGTACGTCATCGTTAAGTTACTTAAT
Source organism: Euclidia mi (assembly GCA_944739405.2). Lineage (NCBI taxonomy): Eukaryota > Metazoa > Arthropoda > Insecta > Lepidoptera > Erebidae > Euclidia > Euclidia mi. Next base: position 84,163,480 of record OX123187.2, read on the forward strand.
TTTTATGTTCTACTAGATGATACCTCCAGCTACGCGCGCACATTGTCTTTTTATTTTTTGTTTCTTCTCGATTGCGTGGGAATTTCGGGAAATCCCTTCTTAATGCTACCCTAACATACATGCCGAATATCAGCTTCTCACGACCAGTCGTTTCGGCTGTACCTTGTCTGTCAGTCAGTTAGAAACGCAAGATTTTTTATATGGGTACAGAAGACAGGTGAGGCCCAATTCTCCTAAATAAATACAGTTTCGATATAATATCAGTGTCATACTTACGTCACAAACATCCTATTCTTCTTAATTATCTGATATTTGAATGAAATTGTAATGAGATCGTAAATTGCAATAAGTGTCAAAATATGTGTCAACGACGAACTGTTTAATTCAACTTATACGATAATGACATTAGATTAGCAGAATACCGTTTCTGAGTCAATTCAAAATATAATTTCAATGTCATATAAAAATACGAGAATTGACCTGCTGAAGAGCTGAAGAGGTTATGAGTAAAGCAAAGCAATTTAAATACCTAGGCCATATCCTGGATGAAAACCTCAGTGACGATCTAGACATTAAGCGCGAGCGCAGAGGCATGGCAATCGGTGTAATATGATGGCTCGCAGGTTCGCTAAATGCTCCATTGAGGTAAAAACCACACTATTCCGAGCTTATGCTCAATCATTTTACACCTGCAGCCTGTGGGCCATCCACACTCAGAGAGCTGTTAGTGCGCTTAGAGTGCAATATAACAATGCTTTCAGGATGCTGATGGGACTGCCTCGATACTCTAGCGCATCGACGATGTTTGCTGAGGCTAACATAGATAGTTTTGCATCTATATTGCGTAAAAGAAGAGCGTCTATGATGCGCAGAGTACGAGACAGCCCCAACAGGTACCTGAAAGTCATTGCAAAAAAATTGGAAAGTCCTATATGGAGGCACTGGAATATGCTACATGTTCTCAAAAAATAAGATTATTATTTATTAAGATACAATAAGCTACTGTTCATATTACTAACATAGCTTTTTAAGAATTTTAGTGACACCATATGGATGCTTAGTCTGAAATAAAGTATTATTATTATTATTCTTATAAAAAGATAAGGACATTAACGTAGTAGATTTACTGATTACTTTTTATACCGAATAAAAAAATTCAAGCTGACTCCAAAGCAATAATAATAATATTCTACCATGTGCTAGAATATTAATAGTATACACACAGGTTGATCACGCGGTATTGCCGTTCCTTACTTGAACCACCTTTGCACTCGAATAACATTTGCTCTACGGAATATATTTTTGATTTTTCCACAATGTTGCCATTCATGGCAAGACTTTGCCAAACATATTCAATAAAATTTTGATGTATTCGTGATGAATTTGGCTGAAGTTCCAAACAAAACTGGATCCGTAACGGCCATATATCTCAGACCGATGTCAACTTTTTGGCTCTGAATTATATGCCATGCGTGCGTCCTTATTTGAATCCAGACGTGACAATTATAATTATGTGGTTCCAGGGACAAGTTACTTCAGTACTTGCTACGTGTAATAATAATAATATAACCATGATATAACCATTTTATACATTTTGACCACCACTATAATGATCCTATTTCTACTTGATAATTTAAATACTATTTAAGTCCGACATTTTCTATTTCTTGTATACTATTTGGCTCCATTTATACTGTATATTACATATGCCAAATCATCACCATCATCCGAGCGTTATGCCAGTTGCATCCAGGCCTTCGCCTTGGAGCCCGGGCTCCGCTTTCTAGTCTAACCAGATTTGACAGAATATTAGCTTTTCCACAGAGCGACTGCCGTCTGACCTCCGCAACCCGAAAGGTATAGCCATATTCAATGGTTTAGACCGGAGTCAGGATGTTCGCGGATACTAATTCTTCGTAACGACTGTCAAGGATCTTTTTGATGACAGCTGGGACCGACGGCTTAACGTGCTCTCCGAGGCACGGAGAGTGTGACTTTTTGTGGCCGGTCACCCATCTATAAACCAGAGAGTGACGAACCCGCTTAACCTTGCTAATCGATAGATTCGAGCGGTCGCCACTTTGCCACGGGCCGCTCACTCTATACGCCACATGTGCGTACTTATTTGAATCCAAAACTATATATTATATTAGACCTGCTGGTTAATATTATGTGGCTCCAGGATTATGTTAGTTGAGTATTTTTGTTTCAATATTTTAGCTTACTATTTAACGCATAATTGTATACTATAATCTGTATATTTATTTGGCTCCTTTAAGACATACATATACCCGTCAATCAATACTCAATGGTTACACATTACAATTATTTAAATTTTAGTTTTCCATACATAGGATGATCCATTAAACTTATATTCATTAAGTCCATACATTGTCAAATCCGAAAGCATACTATATTGATCCGCTTTAAATATTATGAACTGATACTGATAATCTTATGCACACAAGCTTATGGATATTATGTGGCAGCATTACTATACACGCCGCGCCATATCTGCGTGCTTATATGAATTTGGGTCCTTTGGCTGGTATGATGAAATATCATCAATTCATCATCATATCAGCCAAACGACGTCCACTGCTAGACATAGGCCTCCCTCAAGGTTCGCCACACATACCGGTCTTGAGCCGCCCGCATCCAACCGCTTTCCGCGTTCTTAACGAGATTGTCGATCCACCTTCCAGGGGGCTTTCCTCTGCGGCGTCATCCGGTATGTGGCCACCACTTCAGAACCTTTCTGCCTCCACGGCCTCAACTTCGAGATATGTGCCCTGACCACTGCCACTTGAGTTTGACTATCCGGCGAGCTATGTCTTTGGTTCTCCTGCGGATCTCCTCATTTCTCTTTTGTTCTCGCATCAGGAAACCTCAAAGAATAGCTCTCTCCATCGTCCTCTGAGTGACCTTGCGCCTTCGGATAAGGCCCATAGATATTAAATATCACTAGATGAAATCCTTATCTATTTTCCATACATAAGTTGATCCAGAGGATTTATATTTATTATAACCATGCATTGTTAAATCCACGAGTGAAATTATAGCAGCCATGGAGTTATTTGCTTGCATTATGTTGTTGATTTACGTTTATTTAACTCTAATTACATGCTGCATCGTACGTACTTATTTGAATCCAGTTAAATTATATAAAAAGAAATCAATGTGATGTGGCTCCACATTATACTTTACATGCCATATCTGTATACTTATTTAAATCCAGTCATAATACTACCAGCTAACCAACCGATCCATACTATCTTCATAGTATGGATCGGTTGGTTAGCTGGTAGTATTATGACTGGATTTGGACTGGAATGAACTTAATCCTGGAGCTTCCTCCAGGATTAAGTTCATTAATTGCATGATTATTAATAGTATGGTAAACTATTTTCTACTTAAAACTATTATTACAGTTGTACTCTAAATTATATGCCACATTCTGTTTACTTAATTGGCTCCAGTAAAAGGTCATACAAAACATTTGCTCATGACAGGAGGAAGAGAAGGAGGGAAAAGAAGCAGGATGAAAGGCACTGTTCAAATTTTTATCAGAATCCTCTCAGGCACTCTCAATTAGTTGAGCTGGCCTCAAATGCTGGCTTCTTTAAATTTTAATGACATTCGGGTCCCTTGACTTGAAATTGTTTTTCTGACGATCGGGGTTGAAACTAATTATTTAGAATCTTAGCAAAAATTGGTCAGCTCTACCAAGGAAACAAACCCGACCCGAAACTCATGATCAGCAGTAGTGAATTATCAGTAGAACAATGAGGCAGTCAGATAAATAATATATGTTATAATTATACAAAAATTACATCCAGACATAGAACTAACACTTGTGTTGATATATAGCTATAAATCTTTTTTAGGGTTCCGAAGTAAACTAAAAGGAACCCTTATAGTTTCACCATGTCCGTCTGTCCATCCGCGGTTTTACGAAAATACTATAAGCACTAGAGAGCTGAAATTTGCCATGGTTATGCATTGTAACCACGCGGACAAAACTGTACAATAAATTATTTTGAAAACAATTATGTATACGGGTAGCTCCCATGGATACACTACATAACACAGGAAAACGTGGCCCGACACGCACTTAACCGCTTTTATACAGTAGAAGTGGCAAACGAGCTACTGTCTGCCTGCCTGATAGTAAGCAGCTAATCATAGCCATGTAACTAATAGTACCAACTAGACATTATAAGCGCGTTGTTTTATCTACTACTGTCCTACTACCAAAACCACCATGTGGAGAGGCTTAAGTCCTGTAGTGGACTGCAAATGGCATCATCAATTTATTGTGACCACCTTCCTACACTATCAGATCAACATTTAGACACCAAAGAAGTTTATATACAATAGCGGGCATTGTAATAATAATGAAGCACCTACTACCAATCGTCATTCTCAGAGCGTTATTCCGGTAAGATGGTAGTTTTGGTTAGTCAACCAAAATTTTTTGGTAGAAATCGGTAATAGTAGTCACTATTATTAAGGAAAAAAATATCCTGAAATAAAGTAATGAAACAAAAAATTTTGTAAAAAATGTTTCAAGTTATACATTTGTGCACTCTGGATTTGTTGGATTATATTAATGGAGGATCTTTAAAACAAATATTTTATTATAATAACTTTGTTGTACATAAAACGTTATAAGCAAATAGCTTTTAATGTTGTTTCCTATTTTACAGGTTAGTACCTTACTAATATTATGTTTATCCTGTATGAAGGATTTGTTATTTTGTTAAAGCAATAAACCTATTTTACAGAGCAACACATATGAGCTGTTTGTTTCATTTTAACAAAATACTTATTACAAAACAACATTGGTTGTATAAAATCTTTCCAATTGATTCAAAATGATAATTTAACAATCACACAAAACCTAAACATGAAAAATAATAATGAAAATATTCCTGGCTTTACAGGTAAAAAAAATCAACTCAAACAATGTTTGACTGATAAAAATAATGATACGGAAGTAACCATGAAAAATAAGTTTGATTTTAATGATAAGTGTAAGATAAACTTTAATGAACACATAGACGTTACGAATTTCAACATTACAATCAATCATTTAGACGCTCATCAACAAGCAAAAATAGATGAATTGATAAGCAACTACAAATCACTATTTGCTAAAGATAAATATGATGTAGGTTCGGTGAAAGGCTACGAAGCTCATATAGATTTATTAGTAGATACGTATTGTAGCAAGCGACCTTATAGATGCAATTTTGAAGATAAAAAAGAAATAGAACAACAAATTTCAAAATTATTAGAAAAAAAATTAATTGAGGATTCTTATAGTCCTTTTGCAGCTCCTATAACATTAGCTTATAAAAAAGAAGAAGGAAAGAAATCTAGATTATGCATAGATTTTCGTGATTTAAATAAAATAGTAGTTCCACAGTCGCAACCATTCCCGCTTATAGAGGATTTGATGGTAAAAACCAGAAATTGTAATTTTTTCTCAACATTAGACATTAATTCTGCATTCTGGTCTATTCCTTTAAAGATTGAAGATAGGAAGAAGACAGCATTTGTTACTCAAGAAAATCATTTTCAATGGACTTGTTTACCATTTGGTTTAAAAACTTCACCTGCAATTTTTCAAAGAATATTATCTAGCATTATTAGGAAACACAAATTATCAAAATTTACAGTAAATTTCATTGATGACATTTTAGTATTTTCGCAGACATTCACTGAACATATTAAACACTTATCCTTGTTATTAGAAGCAATATCAAAGGAGGGATTTAGATTAAAATTCTCTAAATGTAATTTTGCACAGGATTCCGTAAAATATTTAGGTCATATAATAAGAAATAATACAGTTACTCCACTAAAAGATAATTTAATTGCTATAAAAGATTTTCCTGTCCCAAAAACGAAAAAAAACATTCGACAGTTTTTAGGTAAAATTAATTTTTATGGTAAATATATACCAAATGTGTCAATCATATTAGATCCTTTACACAATTTGTTGAGAAAAGATCAGACATTTAATTGGTCAGAAAAATGTCAAGAATCTTTTGATAAAATCAAGAAAATGCTTTGTTCACAACCTATATTAGAAATTTTTGATCCGGATCTACCGATACATATTTATACAGACGCGAGTATACAAGGTATAGGTGCCATTTTGAAACAACCACAAGAAAATGGAGAAGAAAAGCCATGTGCATATTTTTCGAGAAAATCAAATGAGAGTCAAAAACGGAAAAAGGCTATTTATTTGGAATGTTTAGCAATAAAAGAGGCGGTAAAATATTGGCAACATTGGCTCATAGGAAAAGAATTTAAAGTGTTTTCAGATCATAAACCACTAGAAAAACTAAATATTAAAGCAAGAACAGACGAGGAACTAGGTGACCTCACATATTACTTATCACAATTTAATTTTAAGGTTATATATTCACCAGGAAAAGATAATTTAGAGGCAGACAGTTTAAGTAGAAATCCGGTATTAGAATCATATGTAGGTCAGGAAGAAATATTAAAAATAGTAAATTTTATTAAATTGGAAGACATTGTAAATGATCAAGAAAAAAATAAAGACATAAAACTGAATAAAAATAAACTATTACTTAAAGATAATATATATTTCAAAAAAGTAGGAAAAAAGGAAAAAATCGTACTTACTGAGGAGTTTAGTATAGAATTAATAAAAAATATTCACTATAAATATTGCCATATAGGAATAAAACAAACAGAAAATAAAATCAAACCATTCTATACAGCAAACAATTTATTACATAATGTAAAAAGAATCTGTGATACTTGTCAAATATGCATAAAAAATAAATCTAGAATAAAATTGAAATACGGTTTGATGTCTCATCTGGGTCCGGCTACTTACCCTTTCGAAATAGTCTCCATAGACACCATTGGTGGATTTGGTGGCTCTCGTTCAACAAAAACATATCTGCATTTATTGGTAGACCATTTCACCAGGTATGCTTATATTTTAACATCAAAAACCCAAAATGCAAATGATTTCATAAAACTTATAAAAAAAGTTATTCCAGAAAATAACATTGGAATGATTCTATCTGATCAGTACCCAGGCATAAATTCAAAGGAATTCAAAAGTTTTTTAAAAACAGAAAACATACCTATTATATTCACCGCGGTTAATGCACCATTTTCAAATGGCTTAAACGAACGATTAAATCAGACATTAGTTAATAAAATAAGATGTAAAATTAATGAAAATAATAATAAACTAGCATGGACAACTATTGCTCATGAATGTACCAATAGATATAATGAAACTGAACACTCAGTCACAGGATTTTCTCCTACTTATTTAATGGAAGGAAAAATAAATAATATCATACCTGACAAGTTAGAAAAATATTTAACACAAAATGATTTATTAGAAGATAGGAGAATAGCCATGGAACGAACTTTAAAATCACACAATTATAATAAAAAACAATTTGACAAAAACAGAAAATTTATTCAATTTAAAGTAGGAGATTCAGTTTATGTGGAAAATGGGAATCAGCTAAATAGAAAAAAACTTGATGAATTAAAAATTGGTCCTTATAAAATCGTAGAAAAAATATCTAACTCGATTTATAGGATTAATACAGGATACAAAAAACTTGAATCAAACTTGTTTCACATTACTAAGCTTATTCCAGTCTCCGAAGATTTTTGATTTTCTTTTGATTTGATTCTCTAAAAAGAGGGCCCCCCCTCTTTTTAGAGAGGGGGATGGAGATGTAAATGAAGCTCACTTTTCATTCAATTTATTTAATATAATTCCCTAACGCTAACCTTTTTGGCTGTAGTGACAGCGCTATTCATTATGGTCGGTCTACATAATTACTGTGCACTCTGGATTTGTTGGATTATATTAATGGAGGATCTTTAAAACAAATATTTTATTATAATAACTTTGTTGTACATAAAACGTTATAAGCAAATAGCTTTTAATGTTGTTTCCTATTTTACAGGTTAGTACCTTACTAATATTATGTTTATCATGTATGAAGGATTTGTTATTTTGTTAAAGCAATAAACCTATTTTACAGAGTAACACATATGAGCTGTTTGTTTCATTTTAACAAAATACTTATTACATATATATATATATAGAAACACCCAGACCAAGACAAACATCCATGTTCATGCACACAAATGTTTGACTTGAGCGGGAATCGAACCCGAATGAGACAAAAGCTGTACGGTTGTAAAAATAAACACTTATTTATTAAGCCGTGTATTTGAAACTAATGTTTAAAGCGCATAATAAAACTTGCCAAGGCTTTGTTATTCTTTGCAGTCGTTTTAATAACATCCATTTATGTGACCAGTTTCATTGTTCAACTCGAAAAGATCTCTTTGTACTGAAATATATCAAATAAAGAGCTTAACCCTTACGGCCTGGCCACGGACAATTCGCTCCAGCGAAAAATCGCGCGACGCGACCGGCGACGCGACTTGCGACTGAATCAAATGTATAGAAATATTTTAAGCATGCCACGCGCAGCGGCGACCGGCGACGCGACCGGCGAATAGCACCGAGCGGTACAGCAGCGTGTCGCGCGACACGTCGCGCGACCAAAACAAATGTATGAATTAGAACGGCGCACGCCACGGCGTCGAGCGGTAGTCGCAGGACTAGCGCCGGAGCTGAGTCAGTATAAAATTTTTAGTTTATTTCTCCGCGAGCATGATATTATTCTTAAAATTTTTAGTTAGGCTAGCTATTTGGAACGTCTGGATGCTATCTATATCTACATAAATGTAGGTATACAGTATAAATAAAGTTGAAGTGTCTGTCTGTGATTTCAAAATACCTAAGTAAGTTTTTAGAAGTGCATATACCTAGTTAGTTAGATCACACTTACCTACATAAGCTTTTCCGTATTTTAATTCAAAACTCGAGTTACAATACCTACAAGCGTCGGCTCAGTACGCATTCAGTAGGTATCTACAGAATGTATAGGTACCGAAGCGCCTTGAGTTTGGTATGCAGTAGGTTAGGTGGGTACCGAGCCTGACGCTCGTAGGTATAAATCGCGTTCCGACCGTTTGTATAAAGATAAAATACAGTACCTATAGTTTTCAATACCGTGGTTAGGTACACAATATCAAGTCTGCCTCTGTGATCTTGCGGTAGTGTAAGCGGATCATGAGGTCTCGGGTTCGATTGCCGGGTTGAAACAAATGTGATATTGCCACCAAAGTCCGTACAATGTCGAGCTAAATTTCATAAAAAGATCTCAGCTAATCTCGTCTCGCTCCTGGTCTACACTGGTCGCGGCGGCGAGCGCGTGTGCCCGTGGCATGTTTTTCGCGTCGCGCGAATTGTCGCGTCGCCGGTCGTGTCGCAGGTCGCGTCGCCGGTCCCCGTGGCCAAGCCGTTAGGTGAAAACAGAAAACAGATATTATTTTTAGTTTTTTTAAGGATTGTGACAGTTTTGCGACGATAAATTGGAATTTTGTAATAATGTTAATATTATTTGAGTTTATTCCATTAAAAGACCGTGTGGTTGATGGCATAGAATACAAGTATCACCACCCCCTACCTTCTCGTGGGTGTCGTAAGAGGCGACTAAGGGAAGACACGATGCAAATACCATCTTTTCGTAGGGACGGAAAACTCGACATCAAACCCTACACGACTGCCTTGTTGGTCACGCGGCATAAATGTGCGCGTGGGATCGGGAGGTCCCGGGTTCGATTCCTGGGTCGGGCGGTGTTATTGGGTTTTTCTGTCACGAAATTCTCAGTAGCAGCACGGAGTTTGGAAATGTGCCCGGTACGGCAATAGGCTCGCCCCTTATTACGTGTGACTAAAGTATATCTGGCGAAAATTGGGTGTAGAAATACACGTCTGCCTTCCCCTTCGGGGATAAAAGGCGTGACGATATGTATGTATGTGTATGTATATTCCATTAAGATTTATTTAAACTTTAAACTACGCCAACTTAATTTGTTTATGCCTCAACGTAGACTCTCTTTATTCCTTTCCATACAATAAATATGCGCCGAGAACTGTTAGTAGGTATTTTTTTAAATGTATGACAATAATTTATAGAAATACAAGAAATTGGTATCTTATTAGAATTGTTTAGTTTAGCGCAGCATCTAATAGATGCCTGGATGCAATCTAAAACTCGCATCTTAAAGCAAAAGTTACGGTCATCCAAGTTAACTAACGTGCGTATTTTCAATATTAAACTCAGCTTCGGTTTTAGAATTATTATATTTAATGGGATTACCGGTGTCCTACTAATTCTTCCAATAGTCAATACTCAGAAATTCCTCTACAAAAATACTGTTTAAACAAAATTACCAGCAAAACCAACACGTTAATGGACATATATTTTCTATTTAGCTCATTTCAAGAAACCTTTCTCATTACCTGTGAGATACAAAAATAAAATAAAACACTTTCTTTTGAAATTACTTTGTGTAGAAAGCTGGTGCTGTCGCCAAGAGGACGCTCAGGTAGTAACCCTGACTTCTACTTTGTACAAGTAATAATAGAAACTGCTTAGAGCAAAGGATTCGTAAATGAATGTCGGCAAAAATCTCTCAGAGCTTCTGTGTTGAGTACAAAGTAATGATAAAGTTGAGGCGTATGATATTTTTCTTCGTACATTTGCAAAGGTAAAACATCATTTAGTCACAAAGCGAACGTTTTAACACTTTCACGGACAGTAAACGAGACACAATTGAAGTTTTATTGTTATCACGTCTATAGGCGTTTACTGTCCTTCAAAGTGTTAAAATATACCACGGAGACAAAGTTCTCATTTTCTTAGTGAGTTTTCCTTGTAAATTATGATTACTTGCTAAAACGTTGCATTTTTTATTCAGATATAAGCCTATGGAGTACAAGAAAATATATTGCAAGTTTTGAAACCATTCTGATGAACATTTTCATAGCCAGAAATCCTTATTTCGTTTCGGCATTCGTTCCAATATCGTCTTAAGCCACAATCAAATGTAAAGACGGATGCAACATTCTTCCCGAACAAACAGATGACGACAATCGCCGCAAGTGTTAATAAATACTTATTCGTTTCACTATAATTGAAACCAACTTTACTAATGAAAGGAAAGAGGAACCCACCACGCACCCTCGGATTGACCACCCCAACTATTACAATAGAAAAAGGTTGACAATACCGAACTCCTCTAAAAGAATAAGGGATATATAGGAATGGTATGGGTTCCAGGAAGATACCTGACTTGCAGTATCCCACTGTATGCGCCGACTATTCTTCGATACGTGTTTCGCCTTTGCACGAGGCATCCTCAGGAGCGATGGGCAACGACTGGTGCGTGTTGGGTTCCTCTTTCCTTCCATTAGTTTACAATGAAGTTCCGCCAAGTAAAGCCTGATTCAATAAACTATACCAACTTTACTGTATACAAATCCTCCTTTCACCTCGCAACGCTAGTATGACGCAAATTAGGAGCAGTCTTTGTCCAGCAGTGGACTGCAAATGGCTTTATGATAATAACGATGATTATCCATATCAGTACCAGAACCAAAGTTCCACTTAACTGTGAAAATATTGTGTTGTTTTATTAATAGTTTTAACTAAATATTCAAAGTTTCAACATCTGCTATCAGGCTTTTGATAAGATACGTAATTGCACCTACCAAAAGCTATCATTGTCTGTTACTTGCAGTGCAAAAGAATTCGTTTAAAACCTTTCAGGTTACACTGGATTGATAAAAGCCGGTTTTTAAAGTCATCTTTGGTATTGCAATACTCTTAAAGATACGTACTGGGTTTAATATATACCATTATGTAGTTACCAAAGCTTGACCTTGTTAGGTTAGTTCAGTTATTTACTGTTTCAGTGTACCGCGTTTAATATAAAAATGTGTTTATATTCTCAATTATTTTGTATAATTACCGTCAATACCATGATGTGTATCGAAATCACACAAAACAATAATTAAGCTGCCGACTACAGAATTTATTATAATTTAATTAATCAAAAAATATTTCTGTCATAATATGTGCGAATATGTCTATTTTCAAACTCATAGTTGATACAATGATACGCAAAGCCCAATTTATTAAATTATGTAGAGTAAGGGCGGTTTCAGATAAGCGTTTTATACGCGCGTATAAGCTCGTTTTTGGAAGCGCATGTAGGCGCATACAGGCGCGCCTTTTGAGACACGCGCAACTCGTACGAGCGTTGACGCGCTTCTTAGTTCCAATAAACGCGAGCCGTCAGAATCCATGGTGACACTGACAAGACGTCACTACTGTTTCGAGTGAACTCGCCGAAATATGCCCGTTTCCGCCACTCCAGTTTTTTGAAGCGCGTAATGTAGCGCGCGCGTAAGCGCCTATGTTGAAACGAACGTATACGCGCAGAAAAATACGCTAATCTAAAGCCGCCCTAATAATATACTCCGATGATATTTTAGATAGATAGATAGATAGATATGCTTTATTGTACACAAACATAACATTGTACAGTACATATTTTGTAAAGTGACTTAAAACTACGATAATGTACAATCGGCGGCCTTATTGCCTAGGGCGATCTCTTCCAGGCAACCTTGGGATGAACAGGAATGATATAAGGAGAAATATAGAGCGGTGGTGTAGTTGCTTTAGTTCAACATTGAAATAATACGAAAATCTTAGATATGATATATACATATATACATACACACATATATAAATATAAATATATATATACATATTATAATTTGATAAATATACGTACATACATAAAAAAATACAAATATAAAATATACATAGGTATACAATAAAATAAATAAGCAGACAATACAGATCCAGTGAATATGGATGATGTGGCAAGAAAAAGAAATTAAATCAGGTAGTGTATTTTGATCAAGGTTTTGAAAACGTTTAAGATTTTGCTTTTCGAATCTCCAGTGGTAAAGCATTCCACAGACGATGCTTGAGCAGTGAAGGATTTCGAAAAGTAATTTGTGGAATGCTTTGGCAACTTCAGTGTTAGATCCTCAGACGACCTCAAGGATTGTACATGTGTGTCATGAACGAACACAAAACGTTCTTTAAGATAGCGGGGAGTACTAGGATCAAATAGAACATTGAATAATAATGTTAGAATGTGAGTATTCCTGCGAAGACGAATTCGAAGCCACTTGAGTTTATTGTGAAAATCTGAAACGTGATCATATTTTAATGTGCCATTATAATTTTCAGTTTTAAAATACGGTATTTCATTACTTTCGAATGAAAAGCCGAGCGATGCACAATCGGAAGCTTCGCCATAAATCACAATTTGGTTGATTTCATAATTAATATTTAAATGCTTTTGATTTCATATGATTTGTTGCTACTGCGAATCGCCATTTATGGAGCTTAAGTACATTATTAATTATGAAAAAGGATTACTTCATTGTATTTTACTGATGCTGATAGAGACTGTAGGAACCATAGTCGCATTGCCAAATATTTGTAACGTACTTATGGATGATCATTAACATCATCGTGTTAGCGCTATTGCAATTACGATCAGGACGTTTTGCGTAAATTTGACAAAATATAAGCTTTTTTCACAGAGCGTCTGCCGTCTGACGTCAACAACTCAAAGGAATATCAATATTTCATGTAAATCATTATGTAATCACAGTTATGACTATAATCTGCAAAAAGCGTTCACTTTACATAAAAGAGCAATAAGAACTATGGTCAGAATTCAACAGCAGGATTCATGCAGATCTCATTTCCAGGAATTAGGTATACTGACTGACCTTGCCGAGTCTGTATAATTTAGTCTTATTAAGCCATTTACAAAAATACATCCATGAACAGGAAACTGATCAAAAAAGGGAAAAAACTAGAAGGAAAGATCTTCAGTCCAAGACATTGACAGTCAAGAAAGTCGTGTTAGTTACACTATTTATAACCTAAGAACGGCCGAACCGATTTGGCTGAAAATTGGCGGAGAGGTAGCTCAGATTCAGGAAAAACACATAGAATACAATAAAATGCAAAAAAATAATCTGGGAGGGATTTTAGAGAGGGTCGAAGTTTGTAGGGTCAAACCTCCTACCTATTGACAGTAACAACGCATGCACTGTAATAACTGAGTTGCTGCGCATGTGCTATATCTGTCAGTACTGTCACATTAAACATTGACATATTATTATGATGCACTGTCATTACTTCGTTCGCTTACATATATAAACTAATAATTATTGTAACAGCCTTGGCTAATCCCTACTAATATTAGGTGTAAACATTGAGATATAAAAAAGTAAAGAGGTAACTCCGTTGAACAGCAAAGTGAAGCCACCTTTTTATGCATGTAGTGCGTGAACTGGTGTTGCCATGTTAGGAATTCATTCTACCAGAAGGTTTTAAAAAATAGCGTTACTAATACAATAACATTATTTGTTACACGTCAAAAACAGAAGGAACTTTACTTTTGAAACATTTTCCCAAAAACAGCATAAACCACTTGCGTCTGTTTTTTCGAAATACAACGAGTAAAAGTTTGCTACTTTTTAAAAGACGTAGATACGCGGTCAGCCATGTTGGCGAGAAATTAAAAATAAAAAGGAAAGCTGTTTGTCGGAATGCTATGGGACAAGTGTAATAATAATAATACTACGTATTTATTTTGTAGTATCATTTATTTACAAACCTTTATGTTGTAATATTTTTTTATAAGTTTACAAACAAACAAAACCCAATCATGAGCATTTTTTTTTTCATTCTTTAAAAAGACAAATCCAGCTATAGAAATTTCTGTATCTATATTACAAACATATATTTAACGGACATAAAGTACACCTAGACTTTAGAAATTATTTGTGGATCTCACAAAGTGTTGTCCTATGTGCGGATCAAACCCAAAACATTCGCGGCGAGACTACTGTTTAAGCTACCGTACCACACGCGCAATTACTTTTATTGTATTATTTGGTAGTATATTAACTTTAATAATCCTCATTAGAATTAAATTTCAATAAAAATACCTTTGGATATGCGCATCGTTTTACACGACGTAATCCTTTTGGAGTAAAGTAAAAACTGTCTTCGTCAAAATGAGCCGAACAAATTACGGTGCGTGAGGTAGGTTGCCATAACGGTTCATTTCGATTGCTACGTATGATTCCAATCCAAGTCTGTTTCAATTCTTTATCTCAATTTGGAATTCTAAAAAACATAAACGTGACTGTATCACATGTATTACATAGTTATAACACATACGCTGTCGCGTGGATGTTGAAAATAAAATTCCCCCCGTTTCTGCAACATTTTTCAACACTGCTCCGCTCCTATTGATCATAGCGTGATGATATATAGCCTATAGTCTTCCTCAATAAATGAGCTATCTAACACTGAAAGAATTTTTCAAATCGGTCCAGTAGTTCCGGAGATTATCTCGTTCAATCAAACAAACAAACAAACTCTTTAGCTTTATATATTAGCATAGGTAGATAATTTATATTAAAAAAAATCACTAACACTTTTGCCACGTTTATCATAAAGCCTGATATAATTTTATAATACAATAACAAGAAGAAATAAATTACGTTACGTTACGATGCTTCTCGTTTCCCAAGAACGAGCCAAACTATAACGCTCAATCGTAGCAACACTGTACTGAGGTTTTGTGTTCCAACACTCTTACCTCATATTTTATTTCATTTATAGAATATAATGGTTTTTAAGTTTACTTATGTGTGAAATGTGATTCCATCTTGCTTTTTATGTTTTGCGGATTGGTTTTTACACACTTTGACGACGCAATTCGGCATAATTGACGGTAAATAAGGTTATTTATTATATCGTGCGTACGGCGCGGAGCGCTAGCTCGACTGACAAGTCAAGGCGTAGTTTCGTTATACGTGTGTGCGTGTAACTGTGTACGTACACGGTCAAGGCGTAGTTTCGATGCATCACTTTGTAGTTTGACAAGTTCTCTCTTTATTTTTTTATTTCCTCTGTGGGTGTAAATGCGAAAATGTGTACGCATGTATGTCCCAATAATCACGTTAAGCCGGCTGAACCAATATTCTCCACTCATAAATGCGAAAGTGTGTATAGAGATTATCGGGCCATGACTTTGACATTTGACTGTTTGCGTAGTGATATTGTTGAGAACCTTTCGGTAGATAATGTCATGAATACTGACCAAGTTACTTCGTACCCTATAGAGTTTCTGAACTCCTTACAATTATCAGGAGTACCTTCACGCAACTTGAGACTGAACGTTGGTGTTCCAGTCCTGTTAATGCGGAATCTTAATGCACCAAAGCTTTGTAATGGCATACGGAAAGGAACGACGAAACATTATTAAAGCTATTCGCTATTGCGAGTCAGACTCGCTCATGAAGGGTTCCGTATTGGAGGTATCCACTTATCATAGGCAATATCTTCGACTAACTATTAATAGTATTTGTATAAACGACACAGCAATATTTGCGGTTTTTAACATGTGCTTTATTTCAAAAACTGGTGACTACAAATCGTTCAAACCAATTTATTCGTTGGAAGTTTTTATAACGATCTGCAGCATAATTATATTTTTTTAGATTTGTCACTCTCTTACTTTAAAAGTTAGAGAGACACACACACCTATTTTACCACTTTGGAACCGCATATCTTTCATCCGATTGACTTTGAGAAGCAATGGTTTAAGGACCCTCAAAGTAATTTTTAACGACCCATTTTCCACATCAGTTCCACATGGAACTGCTCTTCATACATATGAAGAGCGCCCCTTAATATTCAATATTTTTTTATTTTCTATAACGTCGAAAAGCGGTTCACAGAATACATCTACCTACCAATTTTCAAATTTGTAAACTGAATGGTTTTAGCATAAAGATGCTGTGACATACGATATGGATTGACTGTCAGACATAGCGCGTCTATAAGGATTTCGTGTTTAGCCATTTTTGACTACGGAACTCTAAAAATACTGTTTACAGAAATGTTTTAAATACTTCTGTCGGTTATATTTCTTATTAGTCCCTATGAATAGAATTTAAACGAAAATTACTATCGAACGATGAAGAAGTTTTGTGTTACCCCGAATTTAACGTGAGCGAAGCTGCGGGCAAAAGCTAGTAATGGATATATCGAATTTAATGTAATGTAGTATCCTAGTGTACTTATAGTTTTGAGAATTCAGACACAATGTAAAATTGTTATTGAATTAATTAAATTAAAAATTGAAATGATTTTGACTTCTACTTTACCCATGGTTTAGATTGGCATCAGTTTATTTGAGGGTTTCAGTTTATAGCGGACCGTCAGTCAGTCAGTAACGCAAGAATTTTACATTTAAATTAAAGATGATTATTAAATTCGTTTGACATGATTGGATACAAATTAGAATTAACAGGTTCTTTAAGTTTAGAAGTAATATTTTGCTAGGAATCGTCTGTTACTTGACTACCAAATTCTATAAAGGACATTATTCCTCGCCCATACATTGTTCGCCCCAAAGCCGTAAGTTACGGAAAAATATTTTTGGTGTTCTAAATAACGTATACATTCGACTCAAATGCAATATAATTAACGGACACTTCAGAGAATCGTTAATAATACAAAAATCTTTTTATTTTTGACGTTATATTTTTGATAGATATCTCTAGGAGATTGATCAACATACAAAGGGGAGCATTATTGTCACTCGGCGCGGTAGTATAGCGGCAAGGCGACCGAATGTATGTAGCGTTAAAACCGAACCGAAAGGAAGAGTTATTCTCAAGAACAAAATCAGAGATCTTACTTACCAAACGTGGAGCATTCCATTCTTGTATGCAGTGGAGAATTTGTTCACCTTGTAACATTATACAACCAGAGGCTGAGCCACAGTTGAGACAAAATAAACAATGAAAATTCGAATCCATGTTAGTTTATCAAATCCGTGTATACCAAGTTGTCGTTCGTAGGTCTGTAAATCACTGCCAGAAGTCAATATTTCAAGAGGAAATCAGTCCATCGTTCTAGCAAAGTCGTTATTTATACAAAAACCAAAAGAAACGCGGAAAATCGAAAACACTTAGACGCAGCGACAACCAACAACGTGATTGAGTTCAACGAATTATTGACATGAACATGAATGTCAAAAGAACAAGTCAAGCGCAGTCAACCGCTTTAACGCTACATACATTTTATTAGCATTAAACGGTCAATAAACCCCAGTTTCGCTAAAGCGCTGAAAATGCTAAGAGATTATTTTGTTTTTATTTACAATGGCCGGCGGGCTTAATAGGATACAATAACATCAACGGTCATACTATTTAAAATGTTTATGAGAATCTAAAGTGTCCGTTTTAT
The DNA here is from genome assembly GCA_944739405.2 of Euclidia mi. Lineage (NCBI taxonomy): Eukaryota > Metazoa > Arthropoda > Insecta > Lepidoptera > Erebidae > Euclidia > Euclidia mi. The sequence goes on from OX123187.2 coordinate 84,181,794, forward strand.
ACTGATATTTGATTATTATAGCATAAAATGAGTTAATATTTATTTTTATAAATTGCATGCCAACGGTGCTGGGGCCAAAATTATACAATGTCCTTTGCACTAGCCAAAACCTCAAATATATATTTCGGACTTAGTCTCAAATTTGGACTCAGATTACCTTGCAGACTTTGAACATTATACTGCAGTTGTCTTCTCACCAGCAATCAACCAAGATCCTTGAAATTGCAACCATTCAAAATATATTTGGCGGACTATTGAAATGGATTCTAGATCTCCTAAGTTTGGGGATGTGCTATTCCAATGAGCCATTGAGAATATTTGGCTATCGTGAATATTAAATCGGTGAAACGAGCAAATTAGTGAATGTGTAGTCAAACTAAATGTACAATTTATTTATATATATTCTTACTTCATCATCAGCCTTTTTAAGTCCACTACTGAACTAAGGACTCGCCTAATTTCCTCCAAAACAACATTCTGAAGCAATAGAAGGATTTGGCGTACTATACCACGCTAGCCAGGTGGTTTGATAATGAGTTTTCCGTCTCTTCCGCAAAGACTACTTTCTTCGTGTATTCTCGTTAGTCGCGAAATCCATCGAATGAAATGGGATGGTGATACTTGGTATTTTAAGTCCGTCACCAAACGGAGTAATTTTAAACTGATTATCGGTTTGAAAAATTACATACTATACTTCAAAATATATAAGAATTTAAATACAACCAGATACAAAGATATACATATACATAGGTAATGCATGTCCAGTATAAGCCAATCTATCATTGCTTAAACTTGAGGTATCTACATAAATTAGTTGGGCATTATCATGTTTTACTAGCGTATAACTTAGGCCTTGAAACAGGCAGATGTATGAATATTACGACTGTTTGTCGACTGGTTAGGATATTGTGTGGTTAACATTGTGTAGCGCTAACTTGGTTGCATCCAAGATTTTTACCTCGGGGTTGGCCCACTTTATAGTCTAACCAGATTTAAAAATATTTAGCTTTTTCACAGAGTGTTTACCTGCACTACCCAAAGGCATGGTGATTTCTGTGCAATTTGTAAATGTGTATTGTATTTGTTGGTGTTTCAAGAGCATTAAAATACACAAAACAAAACGAAAAGAAATCACCAGTAAATAAAAATATTAATATCTTTATGGGGATACTTCATATAGTTATTATGTAACAGTCTATTGTGTATAGTATTATATTCTTCTATGTAAGTATAAAACCTTCCTACAAGGCCAGACTAAAAAAAACGTTGTGTATCATTAAATCTTGTTACGTGTCTGCACCACCTAAAGGTTGACCGGTAGAAATTAATGCTTTGGGCATTAAATCCGCCTTTGTAAATATATATTTTATATATGTGTAAGAAGTTTAAATAAAATAAAAATAAATAAATCGATTTATGATAGGTTTCGTTTAGGTAAATAGGATTAGGGCTGTTATTAAGATATAACAAATGTAACTGAAAAACGGGAATGCCGGATGGTAAATTAGAAGGCGCTAGTTACGTGATGAGATTTGATTGCTCAGCTGATATTCCTCGCGAATATCTCTGATACATAATACATGAAAACAACAAGCAGTAAATTCGCACCGTGTCATCCCGATCCACGCTATGTAATGTATTATAATATTTATCATATATTGGATAAAGAAACTACATCAGGAGTTGTTTACTTTGATACGATACTTGTCTTATGTCATTATATCTCTGGCATACAAAGTGCTACTGTATCTGCATCTTCAACATCACTATTGCATTTTCATCTCAAAGCGCCGCTGCACTCTTCATACTTATAGCGCTTTCTCTCTCGGATGCCCATTACCTTATCGTGAACGGGCGCATTCTGTATTTGATATACAGGTTGTGTACATAGAATACAAATCTAATGTATAAAAGGTGTGTATGAATGCTGTATTTGTTTTTGTTTCAGTGAAGTGTTATAGAAAATGTTTGTGAAAGTCAAATTGTATGTGCCGCTTGGCATGCGGGATAATTTACGACACTTGTTTTTTCAGTGATCATAAACATTGGATGCAAACAATTCGAAGTTGTTTAGAATGCATTTTATGTAGCATCATCATCATCATAAGACGGCATCTTTCGTGAAGGACTCTCGTCACTTTATTGACATTATCAAGAGCGTGAAAAAGGAACCAGACGAAGTGATGGTGAGTTTTGACGTGGAGTCACTCTTCACCAATGTTTCAGTACAGGATTGCCTTGAGGTCGTTGAGAGAAAACTAAGGGCAAACGGTCTGTCTGACAAATATACTGTTCTACTTAAAAATTGTTTGGAAGCAAACTACTTCCTATACCGTGGACAACATTACCTCCAGATCGACGGAGTTGCTAGGGTAGCCCAGTAGCACCGGTAATGGCCAACATCTGGACGGAGTACTTCGAGAAATCCATAGACATGCAGGCATCAAATGTAAAGCTATGGAAGAGGTATGTCGACGATTTATTCTGTATCATGAAGGGCGACAAGCAAAACGTAGAACAGTTCGCAAAAAGCTTAAACTCCATACACCCTAATATTAGATTTACATTTGAAATTGAGGCAGACGGGTCGTTACCCTTTCCCGACGTAAAAGTGACAGTGAGGGAAATCGGTACCTTGGGACACACTGTTTATAGAAAACCGACACACGCAGATAGGTATCTCAACGCATACTCGCATCACACATAATTTTTAGGCATTACACTAGATTCTAAGCTGCAATGGGGACCACATATTAGTAAATTGTCGAATAGACTCAGCTCTGCAGCATACGCAGTCAGGAAAATTTGCCAGTTATCTGACATTGACACTGCCAGGCTTGTATATCATAGCTATTTTCATAGTATAATGTCATACGACATCATACTATGAAAATAGCATTACTATGAAAATAGGTCGTCAGAATGACCGTTTGTCATTCTGACGACCGGTTGGCGCAGCGGGAGTGTAAGCGACTGCCACGCCGAAGGTCGCGGGTTCGATTCCCACTCAAGTCAACCATTTGTGTGCGTGAACATAGATGTTTGTCTTGGTCTGGGTGTTTCTATGTATAATATGTATGTATTTACAAAAAAAAAAAAGTATATATGTATGTTTATCCATTGTCTAGTACCCATAGTACAAGCTCTGCTTAGTTTGGGACTAGATGGTGTTGTGTGAATGTGGTAGAATATTATATTATATTATTATATTATTATACGGTATTCTCCTGTGGGGAAATGCTGCCGACATTCAGACCATCTTTGTTCTGCAGAAAAGAACTATTCGAGCAATTTATAGGAAAGGAAATAAACATTTTAACAGTTGCAAGCCAGTACATTTATTCCAACCTAATATATTTATTCCAAAACAAGGCCTCATACTCAAAGAAAAGTGATATCCACAATTTGAATACTATAAATAAGAGTAAGCTAGTAGTGCCGGCTACTCGGCTAGAGAAAATAAAAAAATCTTTTCAAGGCCAATGTGTGCGTTTTTACAATAAAGTGCCAAGCAATATTCAAAATTTAAGTTATAATAAATTCAAAAAGATTATAAAACGTAAACTTTGTCAAAAAGGGTACTATTCAGTGCTAGATTATATTGAAGATAAAAATGCTTGGGATTAATTTGCTCGGTCTCACAGGCTGCTTATGTTTGATTAGTGTTAAGTTTCATGTGAGTGTGAGTTATTGTGCCTATATTATGCTAGTTAGTACTTTTGTATTATTATTAAAAAAACCTTATTAATTGACAACAACATTATAGACACACCAGCTCATATACCTATGAAAAATTCAATGTAGTTACTAAGTTTTTAAATTGTATAGAATCAAAACGTAGAAAAGAGTGGCCCGGAGTTTCTTGCCTGATTCTTCTCACGAGGCTCTACTTTCTAAACAGGCATTTTTTTCAATGCTCAACTATGTTAATATGCATTTAAAGTTACTTTTTTATTTTTTTGTTTGTATGACTTTCTGACGTGTCCAAAAAATTTAAACATTTTTATGGAAATAAACATATTTGAGTTTGAGTTTGAGTCATCATCACCCGCGACACTTGAAATCCGTAGTGATTTCATTAGTAAACAGAGCGTATGACCTCTGTGACCCTGAACATTTGAACAGTGAGCTGTCACACGTTCAGGAGGTACTTAGGTGCAACGGATTCAACAAGAAGATACCACGTCTGAAGAGGAAGGACCGTAAACCGGAAGTAAGCACAGTACCGGCTTACATGCCTTACATAAAACGAGTGATGGACAAAGTTGGAACAGTACTACAGAAATACTCCATAAAGACTGTATACAGTCCGCTCTCCAATGTAGCACACAATCTGCGCACCCCGAAAGATGTCATTCCTCTACAAACACCTGGCGTCTACAAGGTCGACTGCAGTTGTGGTAGTTCCTATATCGGACAGACCAAATGAACCATCGCTGACAGGGTCAACGAACATATCGCAGCTGTAAAAAACCGGCTAATTAACAAGTCTGCCATAGCAGAGCATTTGTTGGAGTCTGGACCAAACCACTGGATTGAATTACATCAACCAAAGGTCTTATCTACCGATCGTCACTATTACTCCAGGATAGTATGGGAAGCGGTTGAAATCAAAAAGCATAAAAATTTCAACCGGGAGGATGGATACAGACTGTCTGCAGCTTGGAATCCGGTAATCAACAAATGTAAGCCACGCCGCAGTAACACAGCTCATCAGTGTGAAGACGTCATAAGTGTTGTGCGTCAACAACGTACCGACAGTTCGGATAAAAATAAAAATGTAAACAAGCGAGGGTAGCTGCCGAAACCCGCGCTTCACAAGGACGACGCTGAGATGACATCAGTCCTGCCGCGACCAAGGCTGTTGTAAGACGGCCGAAACGTTGGTAAAACATAGGTATTTATACTTTAAATTTTGCAGTTATAGTAGCCAATCAGATTGGTCGATATCCTGAAGAGAAAAGTCTTCAACGGGTGCGTCCTGTCCGTTATGACTTACTTTACTTTACGTTATGCTTGGTACCGAGACGTGAACGCTGACGGTGCGACTAATCCACCAATTTAAGGTCGCTCAGCGAGCTATGAAGAGGGCTATGCTTGGAGTTTCTCGGAAAGATCGAATTCATAATGAAGTAATCCGACAGAGAAGCGAGGTAATCGACATAGCTCAGACAATTAGCAAGTTGAAGTGGCAGTAGGCTGGTCACATCTGTCGCAGAACCGATAACCGTTGGAGTAGTCGTGTTTTAGAGTGGAGACCGCGCCTTGGCAAACGTAGTGTAGGACGCCCTCCGGCTAGGTGGAGTGACGATATACGCAACGTGGCTGGCAGCGGCTGGACACGAAGAGCCAAAAATCGGGCTCAGTGACGTGCCATTGAATAGGTCTATATCCAGCAGTGGACTACGGCAGGCTGATGATGATGATGATAATTTACAAATATATTCCAACATTACTTTCATCGTCTAAACCTAGAGATCTCCACTATAGGACATAGACTCACCCAGAAGACTCTGCACACAGAACCATTCATTCATTAATTCTTTATTCCAGCATACCTTGTGTGTCAACATATATAATGAAATCTGCTTATAACTGTAAATACGAGAAAGTGAAAGGATGAGATCGAACCTGGTTTTGGATTATACAATATCTATTTAGGTTGCCGAGACCTGGCTAAAATCTAAAAATAATTTTATTTGATAGACTTTGTCCGAAGCAAAATTTTCGTTTACTACTCATTGGTTTATCTCTCTTTATTTTTATAAAAGAATCTGTCAGTAACCTTAACCAACTTACCAATGTAATTCACAGTATACAAATAAACAAATATACTTACCATTTTCTCCAAAGGTTGTCACAACAACAGTTCATTGCTCACTCATTATAATCAATCATCATTCTACATCGTTAATCCTGGCGACGCGCGACGTTGACTTATTGCAATAATTACTATCGGTGTAAGACATTGTGTTAATTTTCCATTAATGCGTGCCAACGGGCAGATTTTTTAGGAAATATATTATCTTCGTTGAGATCTTCTTTGTTATTCTCGTGAAATGCTGATTGTGTGTTTTGTTGATTTAGTTAAGGAGCGACTATCGTATGTATAGTATAAAGGTTTTTGGTTAGCTTGTTTAGTTTGGTGTAGTATAATTTATATATGTTACCGTGTCTTCTACAAATAGGAATATAGTACTTGAAGAACTATATATTAAAACTATATATTATATCATTTCTCTTGCGAGATTGTGATTAATCAACAAATTGTGATTTGTAAAATACGGTTTCACACACACACACAAAGAAAAATATTTTCTTCACTTCAAAGCCAAAGCATTTAAAACGAACCCAAATATACCGCATGAAGAAATTTACATTCCATTACGACAATATATTTAAGTATCCTTAAACATCTAACTGTCACTTGTAATCCTTCTGCTACCGATACAGTAAGTACGACATCAAGTTTTTTTAATCTTTTTATAGACACTTTGAATTCTCCCCAGAAAATGGGGAGATTACATTTAAGATCTAGCTTTTTAACTTTAACCAACGAGTGCAGTGAATATAGTTTATTTTTGGGTGATAAAGAAATAATCTCAGATGCTTCAGTCAGACGTGTTACGTTGGATCACATTCATTGTTAGAGCATTGTTAGGCAACAAAAAATTGGGCAAGTGCGAGTCGGACTCGCGCACGAAGGGTTCCGTACCATCATCTATAAAAGAAAATCACGTTCGTTGTATGCATACTTAAATACTTTACAAGTTTCTACCTGTTTATTAAGATCGAGTAACAAATTGCTTAAAAATTACGTTTGTTGTATGGGAGCCCCCCTTTATTATTAACTTTTTTTAAATTTAATTATTTATTTTGAAAGGTAATATACAACTACATATTCTGTGAAAATTTAAAGCGTCTACCTGTTACAGTTAGTAATTTTGAGCAAAAAATACGAAAAAAACACGTTTTTGTATGGGACCCCCCCTTAATATTTTTATTTTTTTTATTTTTAGTATTTGTTGTTATAGCGGCAACCGAAATACATAATTTGTGAAAATTTCAGCTTTCTAGCTATCATGGTTTATGAGATACAGCCTGGTGACAGACAGACAGACAGACAGACAGACAGACAGACAGACAGACAGACAGCGGAGGCTTAGTAATAGGGTTCCGTTTTTTACCTTTTAGGTACGGAACCCTAAAAAGACAAGATATCTTCAAATTCTGCGATGGAGGAAATTGTTTCTTTTTCGAGCGGTAGGTATTTTGTTGTCTATGTTTTAAATGGTTATTGCGATTATATCGATAACTGGGGGAAATATAAAATCATTGGGTATGTTTATAGGATTACAGATGTGGGACAATATTATGCTTATGCGACGGATCTTTTAAATGTTCGTATAGCATTACTGAACAAATTCAATATTCGATTGTAATATTGTAGTGCATACAATTGTGTCGCATCGTGTCTACTGTAACTAAGCGTTCTGTGCATTTATTATTATTGTGATTGGAGTCAACAATATTGTAGATATTATGAACTTGAATAAAATTGATTTGCTAACACTCCGTTTTATAACCTAGGATGGCTTAAAGCAGGTGATGTGATTTTACTCATCTCTTTAGGATACATGGATGTAATAAGCTATTATCATTATTCATTATTTTTTCAAATAGAACTCAACACGACTAAAATATTTATTTACATAGAAATTTACTAAAATCTATAGGTGTTATGTGTGAAATGGTGAGTCGTTTGTACAACGTTTATACATGTACATATTCTTAGCAAGACAGTTGGACCCTAGTATCACATCCATCAAACTATTGTTATTGCGTCGTGTAGATTATGTGTAGCATCCTCTACGCTATAGAAATCAGGATGACATTGCAGTTTGTTTGCTTGTTAATACAAAATTGAAGGTGTAAGTGCATATATTTAAAGAAAGTAGAGCCTTGATTATTTCAGAATGAATGCACAAGACTGAGCTGACTCGACTGGGAAAGAACTACCAGAGGGTAGTTCTTTCCCAGTCGAGTCAGCACCGAACATTGATCTAAAGGAACAGTATCTATACAGTTTTAATTCCGTACTCTTTTCCTTCTTCCACTTCCTCCTATTCCCTTTTCCATCCCAAAAGTGTGGCAGCGCATATGTGATTCCTCTGTTGTTGCTGGCGTCCGTGGATAGCGGTAATCACCTGCCATCAGGTGATCCGTCTATTTGTTTGCCATCTATTACGACAAAAAATATCATAAATTAATCAATATTCTGAAGGCCTCAAAATGTATAAATGACTTACAACAAAATATCCAACAAATCTAATCACAATACAGAAGTACCTATCTTCGAACTAAGACGAAATACTCTTACGGCCATTTTCAATATTCGAACTATAGATAGATCTGTAGATTTTAGGTTCGTGTTTGACTTATGCTGTATGGAGCTTATGTTAAAAAGGAATCTAAAATCTACAGATCTATCTATATTTCAAATATTGAATTCCGCAGTTAGTCAATGGTAGACAAAGTTAACCTGGCTATTATTAGGCGCTAGCTACTGAATTCGTCTGACGAAGTATTTCATCGGTATCAATTTAGCAAAGTTTAGTATCCAAGTTCGGAAATGGACGTCAGTTTATGTTTTCCTTATAACTGCATAGACTTATTGTGAAATACTAGCTGTTTCACAATAAGTCTAACGTTAAATGTTTTATGAAAATGAAAGTATCATATCAATTCCACTTCACTTAGATTGCTTAGATAATGCATAAAGAAAAGGTCATCAAGCGGGTTAGTAATAGTGAATTTGAGAAGCACTTAGAGTATACAGGATATTCTAGCTTTATGACTCACAATTTGATATCTAAACGTTACTCTTTACTAAAGTCTGTGGCCTCGTTGAGAAGCACAATGCACGAAGTACTTTCACAGCAAGTTAAGAACTTGTTGCAGCAGTCAATATGTGAAAATACAGGGGCGCCCAGGAACGTAGCTTGTTCCTGATCATCAAATATGGGCGCCCCCACGGATCCTGGTTGAGGGTCTCCAGCAATTCCTGGCGAGCGTCTTGCTTGGCCCGCCAGATAGCTTCCTTCAGATTACGCTTAGCCGCTCTGTATGCCTCGTATAAAGTGTGCGCTCAAGAAAATCACCCACCAGTCAGCTAGTCCAAAGTAGGTGTAGTAGATTTGCAGTCCTTTCTGTTTAAACAATAAAGCAAAGTGAAGTATGTTTTAAAAAAGCATTTTTTCTGCAGTTTCTGTAGTATAGTAGTAGCTGTCATGTTCAGAATTAAAAAAAATAAAAATAAAATTTCTTTATGGACGAAATATTCTAAGGAATTCCTTTAACACCATTTGCACGTGCGTCATACGACATTCATTCGTGGGCAGTTAATAAATGTATCACAACCTCCTTACATGCGATGCAGCCAATTAAAAAAAATGGTATGAAAAATGGAGACACAAAAGTGGTGAATTGACATGCAAACACAATAAATCTCACAAGTAAAACATTCTCTTCTTCTTTCAGCCGTTCTCGACTACTTTTGTAGTGTAGGCCTCCTTCAAGTAAAACATACGTATACTAAATAAATTAGACTGTTTAGTGCGATTGCCAAGTCAATCTATTTATTTAAGGTCCCTTATGTAAAGACTGAATAAATAATAACCGACTAGGTATTACATGGATCCCCCCCGTAGGATCTCCACCTTGTCGTGGTGGGGGGGCTCAGTAACCGTAGATTGGACACCCGCGGTGAAGCTAAGAGAGATTTAGAAGGGCCTGCGCAGGATGCGTCCAACGGTGTTGGTGCGAGGGACAGTTCTGTCTGCCCTCGCAGTCGGGCGCGGTCGCGGGAGGAGAGGCGTGTCGGTGTTGCGTTGCCACGCGCCCTATCTCCCGCGACCAAATGAGGGCGCACCATTCGATGCGTCGCGGGGGTATTTTGGCGGCGGAGCCCAACACCTTATTCCGCCGCCAAGGGGTTTTGTTCGGGGCCCGCCTGACCATCTGGCGGGCCAATACTCGTCGGGGGTAGCGAAGAATGCTTATGCGATGCCCTACCCCCCAACACACGGGTACATGTGAAAGTCGAGGTGGTTTTTAGTGGTTACACCACATACTCTGGCTCTCATTTCCCCAAGAGTCGGAGATCCGAAGGGATTTTCCACCTCGTAAAAAAAAAAAGCTATGACATGGATCTCACAACTTTTTACTGTAAAAGTACCTACTGAGTTGCTCGACTTGGTTTTTTGACAAGTACCTATTGTTTGTTATGGGATCTCATTTCTTTTTGTAGATAGTCCTACAGTTTTCCTTTCCGGTACCTACTTGTATACCAACAACGAATTTACTTAAAGCCCCTTTGCACCTTGCAAGCCTGCTTTGGGGTAATGCTTAGCAAGAGACCCACCTGCTTGTATGATAAGTTTGACTGGAGGAAAAGCCACTTCTCATACTCATTGCATTTTGTAGTTCCTTTAAACATGCAGCAGCGAAGGTCTGGCATAATTTGCCTCCTTCCTTAAGGGAACTAAAAGCAATATCTTCTTTTAAATATAGATACAAGAATTATCTGTTAGCTCAATAATAGGCATGTATAATAGGCATGACCCAGGCAACATAACCTCCAGCATTGCTTGTAGCATCCTTATATCGCTCTTATGCTTCCATTTCTTACCGTGAAGCAGGAATAACTGGAAATGGTGGAAGTTATTATAATATATTATGTAGAATGGATTGTATGTATTGTAAACCTTGTACATATCATTACTCTCTTACCATGATTTTGTATCTTAGATAGTACTATAATGTTATTTGCTTGTTTTAAGCTATGATTGTAAATTAAACGGTATTGCTCTGGCACTGTTTGGCATTTTGAAGGCCACATTGAAAATCAATACTGAAATGGACCCACAGCGTCCTTCACAGTGTATGCTGAATGTCGGCCTAATTTGTAGCACGCGCCGTACAATACCTACCCATAGTTTCTAACTTGTGTGAATTTTAATTTTTGTGTATGAGATACTCATAATTCACTTTACTATTACCATTAGTATACGTGGCAGAACATGAGAGCACATGGTTGCAAGCCGGTTATTGACAGTACACGTCACCGGACGTGACGTTTATGACGTGTTTGTCTGTCAACGGCATCAACCCGTTGCTTCGTTTGGGTCCTAGTCTTTTGGATTGCGTGATGGTGTGATGTGTCTCTTTATCGTAAGGTTTTAACGGTTGTTCTTTATTTATTTTTGTTTTTGTATGTTATTATTGTGCAACGTGTAAGTGTAGAAAATATGTTATTTGTATAACATATTTTCTTTCTTTCTTCTAGTTAATGTATCTTGTAAACTGGACGGACATTGCTAAATATTTTAGTTTTTCTTTATTCATACACTAAACACTAATTGTATTCTAAATTTGAAGCTTCTATGTCTGATAGAAATGCCTTAGGCTTTTGATGATCGGTCAGTGAGTGATAAAATTAAGAAATTTGACTTGTCATAATTCTTAAACTACTGGTTTAATTTTTATGATATTTGAAACATACCGTGTTTATACAATGCCTGCTAAGTCACTGAAAATTCAGGCTTTTAGTTCTCTATCCACAACAAAGTTATGAGGGGTCGAAAATGCCCTGAATTGCTTCGAGAAAAGGATGGTATGGCCGTGCCGCTTTTCAGATATTGTCAATCTTTGATAATGCTGGTTCATGTTACTTTATCATGTTTACTTTTTATACTGTCAACCTGAAGTAACTCTAATAATGTGATCTTGCAGGTAAGCATATTGATAACACGATGTGCATCGTGCTCCAGCCTCACCTTCATTCACAACTTTTCCAATCATGCCATTCAATCGCTTTACAAACTAACAAACACACTTTCGCATTTATAATGAAAGCAGGGATAAGTATGCATAAAAATTTCGATGGAATTTTCACAAATTCTATCCCGTGCCCGTAGTTACAGCCGCGTCATTTAAGACAACTGCGCCGCACCCGTGGCTTTAAGCATGCAGTTTACATAACTGCAAAAGCCATCCTCAATAAATGAGCTAACCAGCACAAAAATAATTATTCAAATCGGACCAGTAGTTTCTGAAATTACACCATTCAACTAACCAAAATACTCATCAGCTTTATAATATTTGTTTAGGTTAAAGTTTTTCACCCTGCAATAGTCGATTTTAGTCGTGTATCTGGACTAACCCTTTCCGTACAATAAAAAGCCCGCGGTCAACAATGGGATACTAAATAAACAATACTGATATTTATATCCATAAATGAACTACACCATAAACTTTTGCTACATTAATCAAAATGAGGTGTGTATATAGTTGAGGGCAGCATAGCACGTTTCACACAAACAAAAACCCACATAAACATCCCATCCGAACTTTTGCTGAACCATTGATACCGTGCATATTGTACAATAACATTTTACATCCATTCATTCAACAATCAACTCTATTTTCGTTGCTATAAAATTCAAAATCTATTGTAGGACACTTAAAAGGGGGAACATGCAATCGAGGACACCATGCCATATGGATATGTATTGTATGCATGTAAAGATTTTTGAAATGACGTAGCTGAACGCAGGTGAAAACGGAAATAGTTGAGATCAAAGATTATTCAAATGTTCACAATTTAGGCTGCTTAGGGAGCGATTTCTACCCCGTTTTTGGCGTATGGTTAGGACTGATGTTTAGAGAAACCATTTGGATTTGGTAGGTAAATCGACTGGCTTTGTTTTTGGTAGGTAAATCAGCTGGCTTTGTTTATGTATAGACAAAGGCATTTTTTGAAGTGTCTCTTTAAGCGAAAAAAAATAGAATTTATTTGAATGTCAAAAAAATGCCTATGATTATTATTTTAAACGAACTGTAATCTTATTTTCAGTCTAACCCAGGGATCCCCAAACTATTTTGGACAAATGACCCTTTTCCAAAATGAACTGTTACCTCAGACTCCATGGCCAAATTATCTACTTTTAAGATCAACCCTCTTATTCATAATGATCCGCTAACTTAAAACAGCTGCTACAGTGTGTTATTTTTCATTCTGACTTAGGTCAATAGAAGAAGACAGAGTGAGAATTAGCAATGCTTTAAGTTAGCAGACTATCATGAATAAGGGGCCTATCTTTACCGTGTAGTTGACGGCATAGAATACAAGTGTCACCACCCCCTATCTTCCCGTGGGTGTCGTAAGAGGCGACTAAGGGATAACACGATACAAATACCATCTTTGCGTAGAGACGGAAAACCCGACATCAAACCCTATACGACTGTCTCGTCGGTCTCGCGGCATAAATGTGCGCGTGGGATCGGGAGGTCCCGGGTTCAATTCCTGGGTCGGGCAGTGTTATTGGGTTTTTCTGTCACGAAATTCTCAGTAGCAGCACGGAGTCTGGAAATGTGCCCGGTACGGCAATAGGCTCGCCCCTTATTACGTGGGACTAAAGTATATCTGGCGAAGAGTGGGTGTAGAAATACACCTCTGCCTATCCCTTCGGGGATAAAAGGCGTGACGATATGTATGTATGTATGTATCTTTAGTTTTTTCCTATTGATACAAAATACCTAGGTACCAAGGTACCAATTGGAAAACTTTGCACTTGGTTAAGTGAGTAAAGTTGACTTCATTTTCTCACCAAAATATAACAAAATAAAAAGACATACAATTCAGTAAATATCAAGTTTAATTTATAATGATAATTACAAATTAGGTACTTAAAGAATCTTAAGCAGGTAGGAAATAATAATTATTAAAAAAAGTATTAATTCGCAAAGAGAAAATAAAACACTCAGTGTGATTGATGAACCTGGTGACTATCTACCAATCTAGCTACATCCGGTTCAATATTGGTGAGTTGCAGCCTTAAATCTCCACGTTCGTTGATTTTCAAACGGTTTCTTTGTTTCGTTAAAATATTTGTTACCACACTGAAGCTTTTTTCAACTAGGTATGATGATGGAAAAGCGATAAGGTATTTTTCAGCAATGTTCCCCAATGTAGGATACTTTGTTTCAATGTTGCGTTGCAACCAGAACTTCTGATAGCCTTGGTTGAACTTCTGCTTAAGCTCTTCGTCTGTGCTGATGGTAATCAACTCTTCTTGCATTATCACATTGGCTTCTTCTATGGCTGTGGTATTGTACGGAATTATTATGCATTGAGGAATTTGTAAATTTAAAAGATCCTCAAACCTCTCCGTAAAATCCTTGTGTAATGCGTCCAAGTGAGTGACATATAATAAAATGTCATCATTTTGAAGCATTTCTGGTAATTTTGACAAATGCAGAAACTGCGAATATTCTTTTCTGCCTAAATTTTGTTTATAAAGGTTTAGTTTAGTATTGATTTTGTTTTAATCAAGTTAAGATCGTCACCCTGCATCTGCAAGTTAACTTTGTTGAACATTCCAAAGATATCAGTCAATTAATAAATATCTGTTTTACAATTGTTTAGATTTTCTTTTAAATTCGGATCCTTTTCTTGTAAAAACTCCAACACAGATTAAAAAATGGCTGAAAATCTTTCTGAGCAAGAGCCTCTTGATAGCCAGCGAACTTCAGGGTGCAGAAGTAATCGAGTAAAGACTTCGTCGTTTTCCTCACATAGCTGAGCAAATAACCGAAAGTTCAAAGAATTGCTTTGAATCTTGTTGATAGCATTTATTACATATTTTAAAGACTAATGCAATATAGGACTCAGCTTTTTTGCTACTAAATGCTGCCTGTGAATCACGCAGCGAATGACCAGTACATCAGGCAGTTGTCGCTTTAAGTGAGCTATAAAACCACGATGACGATCAACCATAGACGGTGCACCATCAGTCGCAACAGAAACGTTGAAAATGTTCTTCCATGGAATAGCTTTGTCAGTAAAAAAATGTTCCACGGCCTGAAAAATCGATTCTCCTATGGTATCAATCTCTAAATATGTAGCAAAAAGCAGTTCTTGGCACATATTTTCCTCTTTAATATATCGAACATATCCTAACAACAAAGCTTCATTACCGGATAATGTAGACTCGTCCAACTGGAGAGAGAATCTGTTAGTCTGTAAGAATTTGCATAAAATGTTTTCCACATTGCGTCCCATCTCGTCTATGCGTCTCTGAACGGTGTTATTGCTCAAAGGTATTCTCCTTAAAATATCATGTGCGGGTTTGTGCAATACATTGTTAAGGACCTCCGCAATGGCTGGTAAGATAAGCTGCTCTCCAATTGTGTGGGGTTTCCCCGACTTCGCTATTAGTAAAGATATATTATAGAACGCTCGTAAACCATCCTCGTCTTTAATAGACGATGACGCAAACATCGATCTTATACAATATATTATAACAAGGATGGCCTTTTGTCTAGTTTTTCTTTAAGTGCTTGAAAAAATGACATGGGCTTACTTTTTTGTCAGCATGTACTCTTAATAAGTGGTCAACCATTTTTGAAGGCTTCATGGCATCGTTACTGAATGCTTTTTCACATATGAGACACATCGGCAAGTGGTGATTTCATGGAGATGCAATAAATCCGAACTTCAAGTAGTCCAAACTGTATTGTCTGCATTTATTTTTTCGTGTCCGCCATCATAAAACTCTCAGTAATCCTGCAAATAAAAAAATAAGAAACTACCTAAATAAAAAACAATAATAAACTGTTAAATTTACTGGTAAATTTTTACAATTGAAACAACTGAGGCAACTGCAAACTGTTGCAAACAATCTACAGATAGCTCAACAGATCACTATCACACAGTGGGGCAATGCTGGGCCCCAAGTCTGCTATTTTAAACACATTCGTCATTCCAACACGATGCCATTGTCATTATGCTAAAAGTTCGTAATCTGCTAAATTCATAATGATCGTTCATTGATCGGTCGGTGGTCTCGTAATAGAGTTGTGGTAGAATGACATTGTTGTATTGCCATAATTATAAAACCTATTAGTAGAAATGATTTTCACAAACCTACTACTAAATGTGAACATTAATTCATGCCTATTTTATTTATAAATATATTCATATATTATTTATTAGTGTTTTATGCAATCTGATGTTGTAAGAAGTTCGTAAATAACAAAAAAACAATAAATTTAACTCAATAATATTCTTTTGTTTAGCTGTCAAAGTCAAATCAAATGTCACATTATAGCGTGCTACTACTTATTAATCTGTGCACATTACTGATTCTGTCTATCTATAATTATATAACTACAATATTTTTAGCGGCCGGTGTTTTGTTTATATTTTTGTTTCAACATGTTATTTTTAGACAAAGTGGTGCTTATTCAGCAAATTTCTGCCTTAATTGATTATTTGGAAAACCACCAAGACCTGGCGCTTGGCCACTGCAGCCGCACCAATGAAGGGTGAAGTTTATCCAAAAGTTATTGGATGAAAATGCATGTAAATAAAGAAAGTTTGCAGCACATGTGTTCAGCCAGAGAGTATCTAGTCTAGTGCCTTGCGATTTCTCTCAAGTAAGTATCTACGCCTCCATTACATAATTATAATTTACCTATACTACATAATTGATATTTTCAGTACTGTACCACAGATACTGCTGAACTAATGTCAGTTAAACCCAGCTAAGAGATGGTGTTATTAATTATGCTAGAAATATAAAAATACTACTTCAATAACTGACTAAAATACATTACTATATAACTAGATGGTCTAATATTTTATACATTTTTTAATTTATCAAACATGTAACAAACATACAATGTACAATATATACTACTCTTATTTTGGAACTAGCTTATACCCGCGGCTCCGCCCGCGGGCATATCTTACAGTTGTTACACATATAAACCTTCCACTTGAAACACTCTATCCTTTGGTGAAATTCGCATTAAAATCCATTGCGTAGTTTTACAGATATAAGCATACATAGGGACAAACAGACGGTCAACAATTAAGAGACCAATGGCAGACCATTATGACACTATTGTAATAGCAGACTTGAGGCCCTGATGCGCTGTGCCGGATAGAAACTGTTTGGTACTTACCATAGATATATTAATTATAGTAGATATGCCCTCTAGACAAAAATGTATCGGAAACCTGTGTCGCCAGTTTGCCCCTACCACACGGCTACTACTACACATACACTTTAGTAAAATCAATAGAAACGCAGTCGCGCACACAACTGCATTTTTTAAATCAGAACGTGCAAAAAAATCAATTATAGACTTTATCCTGTCAAACTTAGCGTTTATTTACCATGCGCCGTCAAACTTACTCACACAAGAACATTGAACGCTGTCGTTGTGCTGTGCAAAAGCAATTTATCTCTCATATACACTAGTGATTGACTCAATTGAAAAGTTATCGATTCTTCAATTTATAATTGTACAAAATATTGTTGGGTACCCTGTAAATTAAAGAAATAAAAGAAGGGAATTTTCAGTAAATAATACAATCAAAATAAACAAAATGATGCTAAAAATATTATTTAGTTAATCACAAAATTAAACGAGATTCCCGTTCAAGTCAAATATGCTTGTGCATGAACATGGATGTTTATCGTAGTCTGGGTGTTTCTATGTATAATATGTAAGTATTTACAAAAAAAATAAATACATAATATGTATGTTTATCCATTGTCTAGTACCCATAGTACAAGCTATCCTTAGTTTAGAACTTGATGGTGATGTGCGTATATGGTAGAATATTATTATATTATCAAAAACCGGATGATCTAGAAACTACATTATATATTTTAATCCGATGTTTCGGCTACTTTATAGGAGGCCTGGTAAAAAAATTGGTCTGCTGAACGTAAGGAAATTTTACTGAACAGTCATAATCCGATTCCTGCTGTAAGTGTGTTCCGCAATACCCCACATATAATAGGAATTTGTTATATAAACATTTTAGTAAAAATATAATAGTTAAATATATTAAAATAAACAAATCCTTGAATGAAAAATAAAAAGCACAATTAATATTAAGTTGACGTATGGCAAGTCATCTGAAACATGCTGATGACCATAACGCATTGTAAGTTTTACCGGAAGTAAAATACAAAACCATAATATAAGCACGAGGATAAGGCGTATCATAATATTATAATAATTCAAACACAAAAACACACCACCGTATACCAACCTAAATTTAATTTACATACTTACTTTACATAAGTTGGTTACGCATTTCTATTTCTATACTAGGCTGTAAAAAGATCAAAATAAGTAAAATCATAAATTCACATCAATCTTCCGAATGTGTTGAAACGGTTGACAAATTGAAAAATATGTAAACCAAAAGCAATTAATTCATTGTAATGCTGTCGATAGACCACGTTAGTAGATCTGCACAAGCACATCACTAAATCGCTCACACGCGTCGGCCGGCCGCGTCGAGTAGTAGTGGCCGGTCTACGCGATGTATTCATCGACTAGTCGCACGCGACGTTCGCAGTGAACGAAATACATTGCGCAGTCGCCTACGTAGTACTAGATGGCACCCACGTATTGCCAGCAATGTATATTTTTTTATTTTCTTGCGATAGTATCATTTTGTCTACAAACTACATAATACTATTGTAATAAATACAAATATCATTTGTATTTTAAGGTTTTTGGACTTACCGGTGAAAAGAAATTCCTTCTCGAGCCATATTACATGCCTGGCTTCAATTTCTACACGTTATAACAGCGCAAGATGGCATAATTCTTTTTTTTTCGCGGAGCTTCGTACGCTGTCGCAATATGAGCGCGATTGTTGACCGGTCAATCAAATTTTGTCGAAATATGAGCGTTTGCTCACAGGCGAGGCGCACCTGCCACGCCCACATGGCCATTCTCCTCCTTTTAACTGTTCTGTGGTACTTACCCTGTTAATTTTTCATAACCTGCAGATATTGTATGGTTACGCTATTAACTCGCGTAGGGAGCTCAGCATTTTGTAAATTCTTTTTCAGTCACTTTACGTCACTTAATTTAGCTATGTAATAACTTTGTAATCTCTTGAAATAAATGAGTACTTATATGAGTTATTATCGTTCAAGCTCCAACGACTTTCAAAACGCAAATGAACTTTCAACCTAAGTGCAAGCTCGTTAAATAGTAAAATCTATAATTATATAACTACAATATTTTTAGCGGCCGGTGTTTTGTTTATATTTTTGTTTCAACATGTTATTTTTAGACAAAGTGGTGCTTATTCAGCAAATTTCTGCCTTAATTGATTATTTGGAAAACCACCAAGACCTGGCGCTTGGCCACTGCAGCCGCACCAATGAAGGGTGAAGTTTATCCAAAAGTTATTGGATGAAAATGCATGTAAATAAAGAAAGTTTGCAGCACATGTGTTCAGCCAGAGAGTATCTAGTCTAGTGCCTTGCGATTTCTCTCAAGTAAGTATCTACGCCTCCATTACATAATTATAATTTACCTATACTACATAATTGATATTTTCAGTACTGTACCACAGATACTGCTGAACTAATGTCAGTTAAACCCAGCTAAGAGATGGTGTTATTAATTATGCTAGAAATATAAAAATACTACTTCAATAACTGACTAAAATACATTACTATATAACTAGATGGTCTAATATTTTATACATTTTTTAATTTATCAAACATGTAACAAACATACAATGTACAATATATACTACTCTTATTTTGGAACTAGCTTATACCCGCGGCTCCGCCCGCGGGCATATCTTACAGTTGTTACACATATAAACCTTCCACTTGAAACACTCTATCCTTTGGTGAAATTCGCATTAAAATCCATTGCGTAGTTTTACAGATATAAGCATACATAGGGACAAACAGACGGTCAACAATTAAGAGACCAATGGCAGACCATTATGACACTATTGTAATAGCAGACTTGAGGCCCTGATGCGCTGTGCCGGATAGAAACTGTTTGGTACTTACCATAGATATATTAATTATAGTAGATATGCCCTCTAGACAAAAATGTATCGGAAACCTGTGTCGCCAGTTTGCCCCTACCACACGGCTACTACTACACATACACTTTAGTAAAATCAATAGAAACGCAGTCGCGCACACAACTGCATTTTTTAAATCAGAACGTGCAAAAAAATCAATTATAGACTTTATCCTGTCAAACTTAGCGTTTATTTACCATGCGCCGTCAAACTTACTCACACAAGAACATTGAACGCTGTCGTTGTGCTGTGCAAAAGCAATTTATCTCTCATATACACTAGTGATTGACTCAATTGAAAAGTTATCGATTCTTCAATTTATAAT
The DNA here is from genome assembly GCA_944739405.2 of Euclidia mi. Lineage (NCBI taxonomy): Eukaryota > Metazoa > Arthropoda > Insecta > Lepidoptera > Erebidae > Euclidia > Euclidia mi. The sequence continues at coordinate 84,202,049 of OX123187.2, forward strand.
TGTACAAAATATTGTTGGGTACCCTGTAAATTAAAGAAATAAAAGAAGGGAATTTTCAGTAAATAATACAATCAAAATAAACAAAATGATGCTAAAAATATTATTTAGTTAATCACAAAATTAAACGAGATTCCCGTTCAAGTCAAATATGCTTGTGCATGAACATGGATGTTTATCGTAGTCTGGGTGTTTCTATGTATAATATGTAAGTATTTACAAAAAAAATAAATACATAATATGTATGTTTATCCATTGTCTAGTACCCATAGTACAAGCTATCCTTAGTTTAGAACTTGATGGTGATGTGCGTATATGGTAGAATATTATTATATTATCAAAAACCGGATGATCTAGAAACTACATTATATATTTTAATCCGATGTTTCGGCTACTTTATAGGAGGCCTGGTAAAAAAATTGGTCTGCTGAACGTAAGGAAATTTTACTGAACAGTCATAATCCGATTCCTGCTGTAAGTGTGTTCCGCAATACCCCACATATAATAGGAATTTGTTATATAAACATTTTAGTAAAAATATAATAGTTAAATATATTAAAATAAACAAATCCTTGAATGAAAAATAAAAAGCACAATTAATATTAAGTTGACGTATGGCAAGTCATCTGAAACATGCTGATGACCATAACGCATTGTAAGTTTTACCGGAAGTAAAATACAAAACCATAATATAAGCACGAGGATAAGGCGTATCATAATATTATAATAATTCAAACACAAAAACACACCACCGTATACCAACCTAAATTTAATTTACATACTTACTTTACATAAGTTGGTTACGCATTTCTATTTCTATACTAGGCTGTAAAAAGATCAAAATAAGTAAAATCATAAATTCACATCAATCTTCCGAATGTGTTGAAACGGTTGACAAATTGAAAAATATGTAAACCAAAAGCAATTAATTCATTGTAATGCTGTCGATAGACCACGTTAGTAGATCTGCACAAGCACATCACTAAATCGCTCACACGCGTCGGCCGGCCGCGTCGAGTAGTAGTGGCCGGTCTACGCGATGTATTCATCGACTAGTCGCACGCGACGTTCGCAGTGAACGAAATACATTGCGCAGTCGCCTACGTAGTACTAGATGGCACCCACGTATTGCCAGCAATGTATATTTTTTTATTTTCTTGCGATAGTATCATTTTGTCTACAAACTACATAATACTATTGTAATAAATACAAATATCATTTGTATTTTAAGGTTTTTGGACTTACCGGTGAAAAGAAATCCCTTCTCGAGCCATATTACATGCCTGGCTTCAATTTCTACACGTTATAACAGCGCAAGATGGCATAATTCTTTTTTTTTCGCGGAGCTTCGTACGCTGTCGCAATATGAGCGCGATTGTTGACCGGTCAATCAAATTTTGTCGAAATATGAGCGTTTGCTCACAGGCGAGGCGCACCTGCCACGCCCACATGGCCATTCTCCTCCTTTTAACTGTTCTGTGGTACTTACCCTGTTAATTTTTCATAACCTGCAGATATTGTATGGTTACGCTATTAACTCGCGTAGGGAGCTCAGCATTTTGTAAATTCTTTTTCAGTCACTTTACGTCACTTAATTTAGCTATGTAATAACTTTGTAATCTCTTGAAATAAATGAGTACTTATATGAGTTATTATCGTTCAAGCTCCAACGACTTTCAAAACGCAAATGAACTTTCAACCTAAGTGCAAGCTCGTTAAATAGTAAAATATAAGGAACATGTTTGGACAACTTGATCATGAATTCGTTCGTGTTAAATCGCGTAAGCGTCAAATAGAGAGCAAGTCAAAACGCGCCCGAAAGACGTACGCTCGAACTCATTATTTTGCACAAACTTGTCCACACTGACTTGCCGAGCTTTTCATCTTGTACGAACTTGAGGCTTTACATTACTACAACAATGCTATTTCCTACAAAAATATTAATTATTGTTAGTACACGTAATACAACATAAACAATACAGTGCCTAGGTAGGCATTTACAGCTTAGGTATTTACAGCTTTTAAGATAGGTAGGTACCTATCTTAAAAGCTGTAAATAAAAACTTGTGTTAGTTTAATAGGGGTCGATTTTTAGACCTCGTGGAACCCCAAAATCAGTTTTCGTTTATGTCGACCCCTAGGAAACCGATATTGACCACTTTGGGAATCCCTGGTCTAACCCTTTAAGCTTTCGACTCCTTCAATGCGATAAAATACTACCTCTTCGGAAATCGGAAGCAATGTGCTGAATCAATCAAAAACTGATATGTGAAATTGAAGCCATGTAATCCAAGACGCAGATTTCACAGCCTCCATACAGGCCACCAAAATCCATTATGTACTTTCAATAAAAATTCATGCGATTTTCGCGTTTGGCATCAAATGCCGTGGCATTAGTCCGTGTGGTGACGGATTAAGAATACGGAATGTCACCACCCCATATCATCCCATGGGTGTCGTAAAAGCCGACAGAGGGAGCATATTATGCAGAGAACATCACTGTAAGAGAAGGAAAACTTGATACAAACCCTATACCAACCCGTTTGGCCAGGGTGGTATAGTAGGCCAATTCCTCCTTTCAACGGAGAGGCCTGGTCCAGCAGTGGACTGTTAAAGGCTGATGATGATGAATGGCTATTTGAATGTGCAATATCCGAGTCGCGTGACCGCAGTCTCTTGCAAGCTATGCACATTGGTCATGTGAGGCTATCACTGTTGTAATGGAGTCTATACAGTTATAACTCATTTTGAGCAGTAGATAGCTCATTCCGACCCCGATCTTCAGTCGCGGTCACTATTATCTAAATGCTGCCTTGCACTGTCGGTAGTTAAATCGCTGTATACATCAGGTGTAGTACTGAGTCAATTAGACCAATTTTAATAGAACTGCTTCGCTTGTTTTGGTGATTATCGACCAGCACTGTCCGGCCAACTAAACCAGCTGCCAGTAAATACTATAGCAATGTCTAAGCCACGTCCCATTTACCAGCATGGTCCGCTAATGTATTTTACAACAATGTAATACAGCCAAATGAAAACTGTTTATTAGGTACCTACATAACAATTTATGTTCAGTTTCCTAATGACTGATAATTAAAAAGCATCATTACAAACACAATGTTACGTGTATCGCCGATAATACATTAATGTACTACGTTAAAACAGGAAGCATCTCATTATAACACCTCAGTATGGTTTAATTGTTGAGCCTTTGTTTTGAAGACAAAAGCTTTGAATTAAGGATGTTTGGTACGATTTTGCTGTGAGAGACGGGGTACTGCAGAATCTAGATAACAGTACTCACAGATGTTAGATCTTAGCTTGCAATAAAGATTTATCGTTTGATATTTTGATTTGAATCGTACTACAACTATGAATATTTATGAGGAAGAATATCCATTCTTCCTCATAACTCGTAACAAACATCGAAACATGTATCCAAATGTATGAATGTTTATTACTCTTTCCCGCAAACATGTGTTTCGGTGAAACTTTGCAACAAAATAGCTTTTATATAGTAGTTGGGCTTTTATGAACTATCCCTACACCGCCGAAGCCACTGAAACTGGTATGATAATATTCAGTACTCCAAAGAGTAAGTCCATAATATTATTATGTGTCCATAAAAATGTACACATAAGCATTGGCAGGCAATGAGAATTTCAGAATTTTAGCTTACTTTAACAAAAACTGTGCATGAATCTAGGCACACACAGACGTCGTCGATCGCGCCGATGCTTACATCTGATATAGATAAATAATCAATTCATACAAAGTATTCTGACATATTTAGACACGGCAAACATGGTTTTGTTTATTCACTGCTTGAAAGGCGTAGATGTGTTTAAGTGGACGCCTCGCCGCTTAAATGTGGCTCGAATATTCTGGGTTAGATGCCCACATGAGACAATACTTTGAGTTTTCCATGTATTGCTGTTTAAAGTCTTGGTATTCTTAATGACCGGTGTTAAACTGTCGTGTGATTCAGACTTTACACTTATACTAATTTGTTCTATTCTATGCAAGTTTTATGGTCTGAAAATGTTCTTTATGGAGACAATAGTTGAGTCAGAGGTGACTACGCATATACGAAAGTACAGATTCAATATAAATTGGCTTATATACAATATGTGACCGTATATTACTACTGAACACAAAAGTAGACGAAAACAATATTTGAAACAACAAAATATTAGGCATTAAATCGTGTATCTATTTGCGTACACGTTACCTGAATGTCGCGAAACACATTACCATTTAAATATAAACAGAAACTCTCACCAAAAATGCCTAGAGCCTTCATAAAACGCCTACATCACTTAGTATCATGACTTACACATGCGAATTATACCCAAGAGTCCCCCACGGTGCCACGATATCTTTCTAAGTCGTAACTTGCCTGATAAATGTATATCCGAACGCAAAAACCGCTTCAAATCCCACAAGACTTAAAGGAAATATTCAGGAAATGTTCATCCACACGTTGAGTGATTTCGTTTCTAATGAAACGTATATGTTTGCGTTTGCATTCTCTGTCTCCCTCTTTCCATTTCACCTCATGGTTTGGGCGAAAGTTAATGTTTGGTGGCCTCAATGATCGTGCGAAGTTGTTTTAGATGAAATTCGTATGGAAATTGCTGAAGAGATGTGTGAGTTTATTTGGAGACTTGAGTATTTGGATCAAAAGTAATTTATACGAGCTGTTTCAATTTCATTGTACAAGTTGGTTTTACTTAATTCTTGATATTTTACGAGACTTTATAGTTCTATTGAGAATTTGCTAAAACGAACACAATAATGTTTTGCTTTACTCGACCCAATGTGTCTATGATCAATGTCTATATTGTGGTCGCGGAGGGACTGATGTCAGTTTAGCGCCACACACACAGTACACTTATGACGTCTACACACTGATGAGCTGTGTTAAAGTGGTGTTGTCTGCATTACATGTTGATTTCTGGGTTCCAAGTGGTCAATGATAGAAACTTTTAAACACTCGCGTTGCATGTTTAAAAAAATATATATATACGGGAATTAACGCGAACATGCATTAGGTATTTACATACCTTATTTTGCTCGACGTTTCGAGACGGTTGCACGTCCCTTGGTCGCAAGCTGACTGGTGTAGCGATGTCACGTCTCCGAGTGCGAGGTAGAAGATTCTATTTCTACCCCCGGGTCATTGATTTTCGAAGTACCGATGCAAAACACACTAACCGTATCTGTATATTGAACATTCGCCGACTGCGCATTAAAGTGGGGCGTTGTTAGTCCAATCACTGGATTCCACGCCGATGACAATTTGAAGCCGTCTTCCCGATTGAAATTTTTATGTTTTTTGATTTCGATCGCTTCACGTACAACTCTTGGGTAAAAGTGGCGTTCCGTGGAGAGGACTTGGGGACGATGAAATTCAATTCAGTGATTGGTGCCCGATTGAAGTAAATGTTTCGCAATCGCCGATTTGTTCGTTTGACGGTTCTTTACAGCAGCGATGTGCTCCTTTATAAGTTCAGCGATAGTCCGCTTCGTTTGCCCTATGTAAGAGCTTCCGCAGCTGCAATTGATTACATAGACACCTGGAGTTTGTAGCGGTAGAACATCCTTTGGTGTGCCCACCATGTTGTATACTTTGGCCCCTGGTGTATATACGGTCGGAATGGAGTAGTTTTTTAACTTGGCTCCTATTTTATCCGTAACACCTCTAATGTAGGGCATGTAGGTCGGTTGTCTATTTACCGCCGGATGTTTTTCTCGCTTGGTGTACCGCGTCGTTCGTCGTTGTACCTGGTATCCGTTCTTCCTGAGTACCTCCTGAACATGGTCTAGCTCTAGCTTCAAATGCTCACGGTCACAGAGGTCATGTGCTCTGTTTTTTTAGTGACGTCACAACGGATTGCAGGTGTCAAGGGTGGTGGTGCGACGTGGCGTGCAGGTATCTATCTGTGTGTGTAGGCTTTCGGTATATGCAGTGTGTTAAGGACCCATCTGGTCTCACAGTCACTTTGACATCCAAGAATGACAACGATCTGTCAGTTTCCATTTCGTAGGTGAACCTCATTTTTGGATGAATGGAGTTAAGATGTTGCACATATTGATCTACTTCCTGCTTACCTCCTTTTACGATACTAATGATGTCGTCCACGTATCTTTTCCAAAGCCTGATGGTCTTAGGTCCGATGCTAAGCGCCTTTTCCTCAAAATGTTCCATCCAGATGTTAGCCAGTACTGGGGCTACTGGACTCCCCATTGCGACACCATCGATCTGGAGGTAATATTGGCTTTGGAAAAGGAAGTAGTTGCCATCTAAGCAGTGTTTTAATAGATCAATATAGTTGTGAGGCATATCATTGTCACTCAGTTTGTCCCTCACTACGTCCAGACATTCCTTTATTGGAACATTGGTAAAGAGCGACTCAACGTCAAAGCTTACCATTACATCTTCCGGTTCCAATCGGATGCTTTGTACGATCTGAACGAAATGACGCGAGTTCTTCACGAAAGACGGTGTCATACCGACTAAAATCTGACTTACGATAGGCCGCAGTGGCACGTTGGGCTTATGTACCTTAGGCAGACCATATAGCCTAGGTGGTTGGTATGGCTTGGGACCATATAACTTGCTATACTCATCTTCCGTGAACAGGTCCTGGTGGTCTTGTATCAGTGCTCGTATTCTGCGCGTTACTCTGGCCGTGGGGTTATATGAGACCGGTTTATACACCTTGTTATCACATAACAACTCTCGTACCTTGTCCGTATAATCAGCCGTATTCATCACTACAGTGGCGTTTCCCTTGTCGGCCTTAAGCACTAAAATATCCTGGTTGTTCCGAATCCTTTTCAGTGCTTGACGCTCTTCCATAGTGACACTGCTGGTGGGTATCTTCGACCACGGGACGTGCAACCGTCTCGAAACGTCAAGCAAAATAACGTATGTAAATACCTAATGCATGTTCGCGTTAATTCCCGTATATATATATATATATGGTCAATGATAGTCTGATTTCGTCCTCCCGGTTGAAATTTCTATGCCCAATCACACTCTCGTAGATGACGCGACCTAAATGTGATCTTCATACTCAGTAATTTCACACCCAGACGTTAAACATTGGTTTGATATGACTATGCATACACATTTATAGTATCTTAATCAGATTTTGCCCTACTTTTGTCGGTTAATTTAACGGAACAACCCCTTAGGGTGATCAAATTGAGAGTAGAGTTAATTTTGCTACCCACACGACGGCGTTTGTTTAGAAAAATGTGGTCTGAGAATCTGAATTAATCGTGAAGTTTTTAAGCTGGAACCAATGGTATTCTCAAAACAATTTGGGTTATTTTGTTTGTGAGCGCTGTAAATATATTTTGTGTGGGTGAATTTGATTGTTGCGTTTTCAATATCAAAGACTGCTTTTAATTTAATTATAGGTTGTATTTTTGAACTTTTCTGAGAAATGTATAAATATCTTTCTGCTATTATTTGTATGTCTGGCACAAAGTAGAGATCTGTGGAAGGAAAGAAGAGGGAGGCCTTTGCCCAGCTGTGGGACGCTACAGCCTGAAAATAATAAATAATAAAAATAATTTGTTGGTCTGGGTCAAACAACGTACTTCAGTTATCCGTCAGGCATATTTTTAGCTTTAATAATTATGGGGTTTGAATGTATTTCGCTAAGTTTCACATCGCCTTAAGAGACAGCCGTTTTTAAGAGGTAGGTACCACTTGCCAGTTAATAGAACACTAAAAAATATACAGTATTCACGATACGGAATAAGATACATTCAAATCTCTCTGATTTTCGTGGCACTTCCTGATGACGTGAAATTTATCCCACAAATCTACTTCTACGAACCTTAGTTCATCCGAATTCCATTTAAATTGATACAACTGTCCTATTTCAACATCAAACACGTGAGTGAAACGTAGGATTTAAACAGCGGTGTTCCAGTATTAATTTAATTACTACTACACCAATTACTCATTGTAATAGCTAAATTGGACAATATTTCATCAAAATTAGGCCTTTAATGCAAGAATTTTTAATATTAGCTCGGTTGCGAAACATTTCATTTCAATCACACTAATTGCGTGTTAAAACCGCTCATGTTATATTTTGTGACAGCCGTATTACCGTCTAATCTGATATAAACCATATTAGACGGGAAATCTGTTGTTAAGCTAAACGTATCGAATATTCGCGGAATTAATCCCGCCACAATGAATCGATCATAGCTAATCGCAATCAGTGATCGGTATAACAATCAACAAGATTCCCAAAATTGCCTATAGTTAGGGACGAGTACATAATATTTTGGTATGGAGTATTTGGTTTCATCATGTATTGTGTAATAGGAATTTGGAATAAGTGCAAGAGGAAATTTATTTTAGAACGTTACCGCAGGCACCAACGGTAGACCAACAAAAACAATACGAGCTCATTTTCATTTTCCACAAAAAGCACCAACAATTAGCATGAATCTTGTCCTGATTGGGGTGAATGGGTCGGCTTGATCGGGTAAGTTATATCCTCTCAAATACTATCGACGTACAGTAAAAGTGCCAATACTGTTGCGTTTCGATCGGTGATTGAAAGTGCCGGAGGCCCCATGCTTTTCCCTCATTCCGCTCTTCCGACAATCAATATCGACAATGCACGTTAGTTAGTTAGTTAGTTAGTTGGACAGGTGTTTTCCGCACTTAGCCATTTAATTGGGCCATTGTGCGTTAGCAGGGACACGGTTGTCGCCTGCTACCCATACCATGCAAGCTCCTTCCAGAAGGCCATGAGTTGACCAGTATTGCGTATGGCTTCGCTCATGGTTCTGGGGTTGTTCAGGAACCTCGTCCGTTGGTCACTCACGCTGGTACAATGTAGGATCACATGAGCGGGTGTTTCTTCGGTCTTCATGCAGCCCCTACATAGTGGGCTGTCCGTGACGCCGATGTTGTAGAGATGCTTGTTTAGTGGACAGTGGCCGGTTATTATTCCAGTCAGATGCTTGAGTGTTTTCCTGTTGGAGTGCAACAGTTTTTGCGAGAGTCGTTTATCTAATTGGGGAAAGGCATCTTTAGATAGATAGATAGATAGATATACGCTTTATTGTACACCAACATAGCATTAAACAGTACATGTTTTATAAAGAGACTTAAAACTACGATAATGTACAATCGGCGGCCTTATCGCCTAGGGCGATCTCTTCCAGGCAACCTTGAGGTGGACAGGAATGATATGAGCAAAAATGTGGAGCGGTGGTGTTGTTGCTAAAAATAATACGAAAATCTTAGATACTATATACATACATACATACATATACATACATTATAATTCGATTAATATACGTACATAAATAAAATACAACTAAGTATTAAATATTACATAAAATAAAATACAAATATAAAATATACCTACTTACATACATTATAGGAATATAAGAGACAGTCAAGACAGACAATACAGATGGAGTAAATAAGGCTTATGTAACAAGAAAATCATCAAATTAAATCAGATAGTGATTTTTGATCAAAGTTTTGAAGATATTTAACGATTTTGCTTTTCGAATCTCCAGGGGTAAAGTATTCCACAGACGCACAGCTTGAGCAGTGAAAGATTTCGAAAAGTAATTCGTGGAATGCTTTGGCATCCTCAGTGTTAGATCCTCAGACGACCTCAAGGATTTCACATGTGTGTCATGAACGAACACAAAAAGTTCTTTAAGATAGGAGGGAGTACTAGGATTAAATAGAACATTGTACAATAATGTTAGAATGTGAGTATTCCTGCGAAGACGAATTGGAAGCCACTTGAGTTTATTGCGAAAATCTGAAACGTGATCATATTTGCGCAGTCCAAATATAAATCGTATGCAAAAGTTTTGGAGACGCTCAAGTTTATCTAGCTGCTCTTCAGTGAGATCAGGATAGCTGACGTCAGCATAGTCAATAATGGGCAGAAGTAAAGATTGGGCAAGTGCAACTTTAGTGGCAGTTGGAAGAAAGTTGCGTAGCCTACGCAACGAGCCTGCCGATGCGAATAATTTACGACTCATTTCTTTTAGTTGTGGTCTCCAGGACATGGTTTCGTCAATGTAAATGCCCAGATTCTTTACAATTTTGCGAAAAGGAAGATCTTTTCCATCAAATCTGATTCGCGGAAGATCAACCCAGTTAATTTTAGAAACCATTTTAGGACTGCCGATAATAATTAATTGAGTTTTATCAGGGTTGACTATCAGTCCATATCTCTTGGTCCATTCGCAGATACGTTCTAAGTCTGTGTTAATAGTAACACAGGCTTCTGCCAACTTAGTTATAGGGGCTTGCGTGTAAATCTGTAAATCATCTGCATAAAGGTGGTAGGATGAAAGTAGTTGATTTGAGATGGAGTTTATAAATATGGCGAAGAATAAAGGAGATTGCCTAAACTCTTTTAACTCTGCCCACTCTTTTTAATGTTGTTGTAGGGTTCTCTCGCGTAACCATGTTTTTAGTTGGTTGAACGGTATCGGAACAATTGGTTCGGGTCCCAGAGTTGTTGTGTCCGATCCTTTCCTTGCCAGTTGGTCTGCTGCGTCATTGCCCGTGGAGTCACTGTGTCCTCGTATCCACTGGAGCGTGACCCGATTCCTCGCTGCAGTTTTCTGCAGCTCTTGGTGGCACTCCATAATTAGGCCGCTGTTAAAGCAGTTGCCATCGAGAGCTTGTAGTACTGAGGCACTGTCTGTGATGATGCGTATTGACAGGTTACTCAAGTTTCTGCCCGCGATCGCCGTCGCCGCCCTTGTAATCCCAACGCATTCAGCTTGGAAGATGGTGTTGAGTTTACCAAGCGATTTTGAGAGATTGATGTTCAAGTCATGGGAGAATACTCCGGCACCTGTCCCATACTTTGTTTTTGAGCCGTCTGTGTATACTCTAACTTCGTGTATACCAGAGCTATCCTTGTGCTCTTCTTGCAGTTGTATGCGGTATTTTTTGTCAAAGACAAAGGTTTTAGGTATGAGGTTGCACGTTGCATCTAGCATCGGGATCTCGTTAGTTAACGTCCTTTTCAGGCGTGCATGGGTTATTCGGTCGTCTCTTCTCCAAAGCCCGAACTTATTGAGCCGGATCGCGGCGGCACCTGCTTCCTGCTGGATGATGAGGTGCAGTGGTCGCAAGTCGAGAAGCACCTCCAATGCCGCCGTTGGAGTTGTTTTCGTGCAGCCTGTTGTGGCCAGACAGGCGAGGCGTTGTATGCTCTGCAGCTTGCTCTTGACTGTGCTTAGTTCAGTGCGTGGCCACCACACTACTGCACCGTATGTGAGCATGGGGCGTATTATGGCAGTGTAGATCCATAGGGTGATGAATGGTTTGAGACCCCATTTCTTGCCTATTATTCTCCTGCACTGCCAGAAGATTGTACATGCTTTTGTGGTTTTAGTGGTAATGTGTTTATTCCAGTTGAGCTTGTGGTCGAGTGTTACGCCCAGGTACTTGACTTCACTCGATAGGTTAAGCTCCGTGCCAAAAAGTATTGGTTTTCTGGTCGTATGACCAGAAAACCAAAACTTTTTGGGTGTTCCTTTTGTTGGTGAAAAGTACTAGCTCCATTTTATTTGGGTTGACCGTCAGTTCATGGTGGTTGCGCCATTGTTCCATGATCTTGATGGCTGCTTGCATCCAATAATAGATCATGTCTTCCGAGTTTCCTTTGATTAGGATGGTTATATCATCTGCGTAGCCGACCGTTAAGAAGCATTTGTCATTCAGGCTTCTCAACAGATCGTCTACTACTATGTTCCAAAGCAGGGGTGATAGGACACCTCCCTGTGGGCAGCCTTTTGCTACTATCCCCTTGTGGTGGTATTAACCGTGAACTGAATAGCCCTTTGTTTCAGGAGTTGATCAATCCAGCCACTGACGGTTTGTTCAACTCCGAACTTGTCAAGGGCCCGGCTAATGCTGATGAATTTAGTTTTGTCGAAGGCGCCTTCTATATCAATGAAGGCGCCTAAGGTCATTAGTTTGTCAGATAGCGCTGTCTCTATGGTCCCCACTACGGAGTGAAGCGCTGATTCCGTTGATCTACCACTTCTATAGGCGTGTTGTTGCGGGTGTAGTGGTCTGCGTAGCAGTGCGCCTTCCCGCAGGTATCTGTCAGCGAGCCTTTCCAGCGTTTGCAGCAAGAAGGAGGTTAAACTGATAGGTCTGAACGATTTTGCTTGTGTATAATCCGTTTTGCCCGTTTTTGGGAGAAATATGACTTTTACTGCCCTCCACCTTCGTGGTATGTAATTGTGCGCTATAGATGCTCTATATATGCTGAGTAGCTGTGGCACAATCGTTGTGCAGCCCCATTGTAGAAGTGCTGGTGTTATTTCGTCCAGGCCTGCAGATTTGTAGGGCTGGAAGCTATCAATTGCCCATTTCAGCCGGTCCCCGGTAACCATGTTGTTGGCTGTCGTCCAGTCTGTCTGGGTCGGTGGTCTGTGTTCTGATTCTTCCCAATCACAGTCGTCGGTCACAGTGCAACCTGGGAAGTGTGTTTCGATTAGTACTTGGCTTATTTCCATGTCTGTGATTGCGTAGGTGCCATCAGGCTTTCTGATGGAGCCTAGGGTCTTTTTGCTATCCTGGGATAGGATCTTTTTTACCCTGGCTGCCTCGCATGTGGAATTAATATTGGTGCATAAATTTCGCCAGGATTCTCCCCTGCGGAATCGTATGCGTTTCTTGTAGTGCGACTGGGCTTCTTTGTATTTGTCCCAATCCGTGTCTTTCCTTGTGTTTTTGGCCCGGTTGAAGAGTTTTCTCAGATTGCGCCTGAGCTTCTCCAGTTCCGATCCCCACCATTGGGTTTTACTACTCGTTTTCGGTAGTGTGGTGGGGCAGGCTTGTTGGTAGCTGCGTTGTATGCATTATGTTAGTAAGTTAGTGTTGTGTTCTATGTGTATAGTGCTTGTGTTCATGTCGTTGAAATTTGACATGGCTATTTTTTTTTCGAGCAGGGTCTTGTATCTCGCAATGTCGGTATTGCGTGGGTTGAGTTTTGGTTGTGTGACCCTCTCTTACACTCGTATGTCATAGCAGATACGTCTGTGGTCGGCAAAGGATGGTTCGGCGGACACTTGCCAGTACGTGACAAGTTCCGCGGCCCCATCCGATGCTAGTGTAATGTCTACTATGGTTTGATATCTGGAGCTAACAAATGTGGGCTCTGAGCCTTTGTTGATTACCGTTAGTGTTGTTGTCTAGATGTATTCAGTTAAGATCTCACCTCGTCTATTTGCCTCGGGGCTTCCCCACAGGGGATGGTGGGCGTTAGCATCTGCCGAGAGTATTATTGGCCAGCTGTGGTCCTCACAGTGCTGCACCAGCTCGGCCAGCTCCTTCGATGGGATCTCCTCATGACCGGGCATGTAGACCGAAGCTAGTACTAGAATCTGATTACTGGGCCCTGTTCGTATTCCCACGGCTGTGAGATCTCTAGAACAAAAGTTAGTCAGCAGCAATGCTGGTACCGTTCGGGGAATGTATATGCATGTTCTCAGCTTAGGAGCCGAGCTCCAGTGCAATATCTTACCTCCGATGTTGTTGAGTCCACATATGGTGTCGCCTCTAATCCACGGCTCCTGGATTAGGGCTATTGTGTGGTGGTTAACCTCCAGCAGCCTGCGTAGGGTAGCCGTTGCAATTTGCTTGTGCTGGAGGTTGGTCTGTACGACTCTAGTCTGACGATGATCCGAGAACATTGCTGTCCACGGACTCCCCGTCAGACGAGTCGTGCTCGCCGTCAACTGCGGTCACAGCGCTCTTTGTCGCTGCGGGCGTTGTGTGTGAACGGGCTGTGCCCGATGTGCTGGGAACGGCCGATGTTGATTCTCGTCCCTGCGTGTGCCCGCTGGCGGGCGGCATCTCCCTGGGCGCGGCAACCGTCCTGTCAGCCCCTGCCCCGGCAGCGTGGAACAGTACGTACACGCTGCCGGTGAAGAAGGAGACTCGGCGGTCGCGCGCCTCGATTCTTGGGACTTCCGATTCGGGGATGCCCAAGGACAAGTATAGGCCGTGCTCTTGCATGGTAGCGCTGTACAGTTGCCACGTCTGGACAGCGTACCATGGAGTTTGGGCAGCTAGGAGTTGGTGGATCTTCGGGAGTTCCAGGTTGGTCGTCCTCGGCAGCCAGAGCGATGCGCGTGCGCGCTTCGCAAGGTCCGTCTGCCCGATGACAGCCAGCCTGGTTCCTTCGATCGGTGACTGCAGTCCCGCTACCGTTCGTTTGAGCCACGCCAGCGATTTCTCGTCCTCGCACCATAGCTTTAGGACTCCTCCCGCTGCGAGCGGTTTGCCTCTAAAGGATGGCGCGAGTGCAGGCTCGTTGTTTTACGGTGGCGCAAAGGCTGCTTCCATGATGCGCTCCTCTATGGAGAGTTCGAGCTGCCGTGCTTGTTCCACCGTCAGGTCTGTAGGTGGAGTGGCAACGACGGCCACCATCAGATGCGAGTTAGTCGCATCGGCGTAGCTCATCGTTGCCCTCTTCGGTGTTGCGTCCACTCTCGCATGCTTCGTCGTGGCGCTTGGTGGTGTATCGTCGTGACGGTTCCTCTTCGACGGTGTCACCGAAGTGGGCCGTCCCGAGAGCGCCGGATTGGTCGGTGCGTGCCTAGGTCCGCCTTTTCTGGGGCCGCGTTTGCGGCGTGGCCCGGTGGTGACCCATGGGGTTGTTGGTTCCGCATCTCCGACTGCCGTCGGAGGGGCGCGACGGGGGATGCCCGGCGCTGCACTGGCCGGAGCGGCGCGTGCAGCCGGCGGGAGCGAGCCCGAAGCCTCACTCTTCGCCGTCCGCGTGGCTTCCGCTTGCATGCCTGAGCTGCTGCGTCCACCAATCGCGCCACGTCCTGCCGATTGCTTCGTTCTGGGCGGTTCCCTCATCGCGCTGGCTGGGGGCGGATGTCCGCGCTGGTACTTTGCACCAGCTGTTTGTTGTCTCGCGGGGAGTGCGTTCGCCGATGTAGTCGGTTCGCTACCTACCGCGGGGGGTGCGTTCGCCGACGTTGTCGGTTCGCTACCTCCCGCGGTGGGTGCGTTCGCCGACGTTGTCGGTTCGCTACCTCCCGCGTGCGCTGCGTACTCACGCTGACGTCTATGATGACGGGAGTACTTTCCGCGATGTTTACCTCTACCGGTTACGGTTGCAGCGGAGCTAACGTTTGCCTCGCGGCGTTCGTCTGCTCGACGCGGTACAACCGTCCAGGAGGTGTTGGTGATGTGCTGTGCACGAGGCATGGCATTTGCCAGGTCATGCAGGTCTAATCTACTGCTTTTGCGTGAAACATTGTCCCCCCCCAGAATACGTGGGGCAGCCTGGACCCGAGGATGCAGGGAGGGATTCTCCAGCGTCACGGATGCTGGTACCCTCCTGGGGTAGTTTATTTTTGTGTTCCACATCCATTATTGTTTTTTTGGCTTCATATGAGCGTGTGCGTGGGCGTATGTGTATGTGTTTCTATGTGGGTGTGGTGTGTGTATGTGTGTGTGTGTGTGCGCGTCCGTATGAATGATTGGGTTAGTGTAGTGAATGTATGTGTATATGTGCTTATGCATGCGTGTGGATGAGGGCGGCTGGAGGTTTTCGTTACGTCTGTTTCATAGGGAACCAGACCAAGAACGATAGTCGATAGTCAACCAGCCTTGCCTTAGGGATCTTCACGACTTGCGCTCTCCCCTAAGTCCATTCGCCAAACTCTGCAACGGACGCAAAAGCAGAGAGTAGAAGTCAGTGCAGTTCAATGGAGTTGAAATGAAATGAGGTGCACGGGCTTCTGCCCAAACACGACAATGCACGTGTTACTTTTCTGGTGTTGCGGGTATCTATGGGTAACGGTAATTGCCTATCATCAGGCGATCCGTCTTTTGCCATCGTTTGCCGCCTATTTTATAAGACAAAAGTCAGTAGATCACAAAGCACGTGGACCCCATCAACTAATAAAAACAGTAATGCCATAAGAAACAGCATGTCTCTTAAAGCATGCATTGCCAGTAATCTATCGCACCGCGAATTTGAGCTCTAACGATCAATAAAAATGAGCCTCAACCGCCGCATAATGTGAACGAAACCACACAACGAGTACGTTATGTAAGTGAATATACCATAAAACAAATTTCTTATTCTTATCTACTCTGTAGGCAGGTGAACGGCCTACCTTATGTTATAGACTAAGACCCCGGAGCCGCCAGACCTACGTCATTTTAGCAAAGCTGAAATTTTGAGGATTTATTAGTATACAATCTTGTTAAGAGGTATGCCGACCCACTAGCTTGAAAGCCGGGCCATTTCACCGGTAGCGCAAAGTAAAGGTACCAAAAAAACATACTCAGCTACGTTAAAGTAGCAAAGCTGGTATTCAAATATGTTTTTAAAAATACTGTCTAAAATTGAAATTCATTATTGCCAGACACTTGCCGTGGGCCATTACTTCTGCCAGACGTCTTTAAGGTTACTTAAAAATTATGTAAACTACGTCATATTAGCAAACCTAAATTTGATATATGTTACTTAAGATACTATTTTAAGACCCTTCGTACGCAGCCATACCAATCCGAAGGGCCAGTCGTCCAGCCAAACGCCATGAAACTTTCCATGTGAGTGCTAGCGTGCGGCCATTATTTATACGCATGAATGCGTGTGAATGTGTATTTGAATACCAGCTTTGCTACTTTAACGTAGGTGAGTGTGTTTTTTTGGTACCTTTACTTCGCGCTACCTGTGAAATGGCCCGGCTTTCAAGCTAGTGGGTTGGCATACTTCTTAACAAGATTTTATACTAATAATCCTCAAAATGTCAGCTTTGCTAAAATGACGTAGGTCTGGCGGCTCTGGGATCTTGGACTATTAGGTGGATACCAGATTCACATTCCATAAGTCTTATGTGAACATATGAAGGAAATTGAACCAAGTCGTTTGACGCAAGAGGTGTGAGAAAGAAGGGACACACAAGAGACTGTGAAGAAAAGGTGTGATTTGTGCCAGGAATGGCCGAACGACTAGGATTGCTGTTCGAGAATTTTCTCTTAATCCTAGAGCGAAGTACATTAAAGTGTGGTTGTTGATCGCAATCACGGATACCCTGCTACTCAAGTAGCTCATTTGATTTTTGATCGCTAAAATTAATGAGACGGAGGATCTCAGGTAGGATGTCGGGGTTCGAGAGAAACATTGCTAGGCTTAACAGGTTCTTTATTATATCTCACTACCGCTTACATACAGTATGACCGAAATAGGTAAGCACTGGCTTGAAGGCTGGAGTGTAGACTCCTGCTGCTCTCCGGCGCTCGCAGGATAGACTGCTCGTAGGGTCGACGGTGAGCTGGCCGAATTGCACGCTGGGTAGGCAGCTCGGTGGTCGAGGTGTAGGCTGAGCGGCAGGCTCAGGCGATGCAGCCGAAGTGGGCCGAGCGGTGAGGCTCAGGCGTAACCCAGTGCAGTCACGCGTCCGTGGTCTGGCTGAAGGAGGCTCGTAGCCAGGAGCTGATACGTGGCGGCGGCTGGTAGCGGCACGGCTCGCAGCTCTTAATTGTAGCCCGTAGGAAAAATCGGGTCCCCTAGGGAGAATCGTCAGATGCAGACCGTAGCGTTGTAGACAGCCCGTATGGAGAACTGGAAACAGCATAGAGAATACACAACAACCGGTCAGGAACAGGCGATCCCTAGATCGGCTGTTATGCTTAGGAGACACAGATACTACAGACAGAACATATAGGCACACAGACGACTAGAATATGCTTACCCCCAGCGGGACAGTAGATAGGAAGTAGAATAATACTTGGTTGTCACTACAACCATCAGCGAGGTGTTTTGTACGGAAAGTGACCGATTTAGATCACGCACCCATCTTATATAGGTATAGACCTATGAGTCACAAACTGTCTATGACTCTGAACATTACCATATAAGGTAATTTTGCGAAGCGCTCTGCAGCTAAACTGGCGTGAAGCGCCTGCGAAATATTATGACGCAATACGTAGAGTTTTACGTTACAATACCCCGCTCTGTACAGCAGGATTTTACGTGTCTAGACAAGAAAAATCCGTCTAACTAAGGTCTTCCGAACTTCTGTAGACAGTGCTAAGTAGATACATACATACATACATAGACTCACGTCTGTTTCCCGGAGGGGTAGGCAGAGACTACGGAACGCCATTTGCAACGATGCTGACATACCTCTCTTGCTTCATTCACTCCCATCAAGTTTCTCATGTATGCTCTTCTGTTTAGGGTACTTCTGACCTGTCCTTTTTTTAGGATGTCTCCAATCTGGTCAGAGAACGTCCGCCTAGGTCTTCCCCTTCGTTCTGTCCCATTCACACTTGCCTTATATAATAATATCTTCTTTGTCAGTCTTTCGTCATCCATCCTCTCCATGTGCCCAAACCATCTTAACATGCCTTTCTCGATGCTTGTCACTACATCTTCTTTTACCCCACACCACTCTCGTAACACACAATTCTTTACTCTGTCGGTCAAAGACACACCACACATACTTCTCAGTGCTCTCATTTCTACAGTATTTATTCTACTTTCAAGTCTCTTCTGCCATACCCAACTTTCACTACCATACATAAGGGTAGGCACTAACACCCTTCTATGCACAGCCAAACGTGCCTTTTTGGACACGTTTTGACTGTCCTGTGTTCATAAACGCCTTCAGAGCTCCATAGAATTACCGTAGCCAGGTAGGGATTTTCAGAACAGAGTTGCAGTGGAAGGTGTAATACATCTACCTGACCACGATAGACAATATATCTAAACACCTTCACTGCGTTGCACAGCGAGTCACAAACAATATAAATAAAATGTTTCAACTCACCTGATATCTTCACTGGTGATATTCTTGAAGTGGACCTATAGGATTAACTCACAATTTTGGCCAAAATAACAAGAGAATCGAATAGATACCAGTATCCAGTTCAGCGTAGTCATACTCCAGGCACCAACCAGGAATTCACACACGTGTTTTACAAAGTTCAATATTTCACAAATGTTCTTTATCACAATTTACCGGTGCCGGTTATAGATCAAAGAAGCGGCATTCACCCGGATTTTTAGGTTTACAACCAAATACAAGATCAAAAACGCGCTCACATAACGGAATCTTCCAGAGCGAACAAAAGCTAGGTTTTTTCGCTGACCGCGGTAAACGACAATAAACGAAAAAAGATTGGCAGTTCAGTGTGACCATTGTCAGAAATTTTCAATAGACTAAACAAAATGTTACTCAATCGATCTAATCGATTTGACTTATAATAAAACTAATTCTAATTTAAACATCCACCCGCCCCGGACCGGCCTACCGGTCCGCTAATTAGTTGGTAGACGTGACAATGTTGCAACCACTCTCCTCAGAATCGAACCGTCCACCAAGACCTCAGCAAATCGGGGAACTCCATCAGCCCCAGTTACCAAATGAAGGATGCGCCCCCTGCGCCATCTGAGTGGCGGAAGGTTAGCCTCCTTGATCAAAACGAGGTCACCAATCTTGGGTGGATCGGTCTTGTCGGTCCACTTAACGCGTTGCTGGAGTATGTGCAAATATTCCAAATTCCAGCGTTTCCAAAAGCTCTGAGTAATCTGGCGTACCAATTCAAAACGCGAGAGACGACCAGGTCTCGTATCAATATAGGGGTACTCAGGCAAGGCGACAAGTGGGCGACCAATCAAAAATGGCCCGGCGTAAGGGCCTCCAAATCATTCGGATCTGAGAAGACCGGGCAAAATGGCCGAGAGTTCAAAACGGCCTCAATCTTACAAAACACAGTTGCGAGTTCCTCAAATGTAAGGACAGACTCACCGATTGTCCTGCGCAAGTGTGTTTTGGCCGATTTTACAGCGGCTTCAAAAATAACACCCTAGTGTGGACAATTTGGTGGGGAAAACAACCAATTTATCCCACGTCGGGCAAGCCTATCACCTATATCAGCTTTGTTGGTTTCAAGGAAATTAACAACATCATTCAAATTATTATAGGTGCCCTTGAAGTTAGTGCCGCAATCAGAACGGATCAAGGAAGGCAGCCCTCTGCGGGGTACAAATCTGTCAAATGTGGCTACGAACGCCTCGGTCGTAAGCGAGGAGACCAGTTCCAAATGAACGGCCTTTGTGGAGAGGCAAACAAACACACACAAGTAGGCCTTAACAGTCTTGCTGTTTCGAAGTGTCGACGTTTTCACCAAAAAGGGACCAGCGAAGTCCGTGCCAACACCGTCAAACGTCCTGCTCTCAGTTACGCGATCTGCCGGTAAGTCCCCCATCAAGAGCTGCATGGTAGAAGCCTTGAGCTTATAGCAAGGGATGCAGCGAAAGACGAATTATTCTTCGTGCAGACAAAATCCAAAACTCGCGTTGCAAGCTGGCCAAGAGCGCATTACAACCAGCATGCGAATTTTTAAGGTGACGGTCAGTTACCAACAAGCGTACCAAATGACCGTCCTTAGGTAACAAAAGGGGGTGACGTGCTCCGTAAGGGAGGTTGGCGTTCTTGAGACGCCCTCCAATGCGCAAGAGACCCGTATCGTCCAAAAAGGGGTTCAATTTAGAGACAGCTCCCGACAATTTCGATCTCCCTGATTTAAGGATAGCAATCTCCCTTTCAAAATGCGCCAATTGCACAGAATCCAAGCAGTGACACCTAACAACTTGTCGAGGGAGCTGTAACGATTCAACAAAAAATCGGGGTCGAAGGCGCATTCTACCTTCTCAAGAGCGAGTGTTCGTAAACCCGGCAAATTAGAAATATTCAAAACTGGTGTTCGAGGCCAGTCAATTTCTGGTCGACTCAACCATTCCGGACCCCACCACAGCGAATGACCTATCAAACCAGGCGTCAAGCATCCGCGCGAGGCACAATCAGCGGGAATGAGCTCACCTGGCACGTGTCTCCAAACCAGCGTGACTTCGGATTTTTGGATTTGGGAAACGCGATTAGCGACAAATACCTCCAAGGTGTGGACAGAAGCCTTCAACCAACAAAGAACAATTTGGCTGTCTGTCCAGGCGTAGGTCCCATTAATATAAATGCTTTTACCTAAAGTACTGGACACGTGTGGTTCAATAAGCGTACAAGTAGGGCTGCTCCCGAGAGCTCCAATTTCGGAATGGTCAAAGATGTCCGAAGGGGTGCAACCTTGCTCTTCGCCATGATCAGGGAAACCCTCACCTGACCTGAGGCACTGACTGTGCGCAAGTACACCACGGCCGCGTGACCACGTTCCGAGGCATCACAAAACCCGTGAAGGGTGGCCTTGTACTTCCCGGGAGGAAGGATGGGACGAGGCAAGGAGATCTCGTTGACTGCAGGAAGTGAGGATACAGAAGAGGTCCATTCCTCAACAAGAGTGCCGTGTAGAGGTTCGGCCCAGGTCAATCCTGCTGTCCAAAGCTTCTGCAAGAAGCATTTTGCCCAAAATATGATAGGACAAATCCAACCGTTCGGATCAAAGGTTCTGGCGACAGTAGACAATACGAGACGTTTAGTCCAAGAACAAGGCAATTTCAAGTCTACGTTATACGTAAAGATGTCTTGGACTGGTCTGTACTGAACGCCTAGAACAGCCATCATGGCCGTGTTGTCAACAATCTCAAATAAATGTGGATCTTGCTGATGATCCTCTGGCAAGCCTTCCAAAAGCGCTGGTGAGTTGGAAATCCATTTGCGCAACTCATAACCAGCGGAGGCCAAAATACCTATCAATTCGTCCCGCAGGAGGATCGCCTCGTCCGCTGTGGAGGCGCCTGAACAAATGTCATCGACGTAAATATCGTCTTTCAAGATGGCGGAGGCTCGTGAGAAACGTAAGCCTTCGCGGTCTGCGAGCTCCCAAAGAGAACGTATTGCCAAGTAGGGGCTTGACCTTAACCCGTACGTATTAGTATTGAGCTCGTAGACGACCATGGGATCGCGAGGAGACTCTCTCCAAAGGATCAGCTGGAAGCGACGGTCATCAGGGTGGATAATAGTCTGCCTGAACATCATTTTTATGTCGGCCACAAAGACAACCTGATGTCGTCGGAAGCTGGTGATGACGTCACAAAGGTCCTTGACCAACTTGGGACCAGAATGCAAGCACTGGTTCAAGGATACGCCTGTTGAAGTCTGCGCAGAACCATCAAATACTGTGCGCAGCTTGCCAGTCGATGGCTTCAATACCGCATGATGCGGGAGAAAGTAGTGCTCCACCGAACGCCAATCCAAATTTGACACAGACATGTGTCCCAATTGTTCATATTCCCTCATGAACTCAATGTACTTCTGTCTGAGCTCCGGATCACGGCCCATGCGACGCTCCATACCTAACAATCTTTTTTCGGCTAAAGGTCGTGACTCACCAAGCAGAGGCCGAACAAACAGAAAAGGTAGTCTCGTAATGATCCGACCAGAACGGAGTCGACCAGTGTTGTTCTGGAAGAACAGCTCGCACACCTCATATTCTGGATTCAAACGAGCAGCTTGAGGAGGCTCCTCTACTTCCCAAAACCTCTGAACCGCATCAGAGAGAGCAGAGCCTACAGCCAACAAATTACCAAGTTCAGGTGGAGGGGGGTCCCTAAGTACAGGTCCCATAAAAGCAAATCCAAATATGGTCGGGATGGCAGTCAAACCATTTGGCACCAAGACCCGTTTCCCACCAATCAAAATTCCACCGAGGACATCAGAGCCAATCAACAAGTCGATTTGTCCCGGTGTGTCAAATTTGGGGTCCGCCAGTTCCAATCCCGATGTCAAATTCACCACAGCAGCAGGTAGCTGCTTCTGTGGATGCATACCCAAAATATTCTTCAGCACAATAGCCGAGGTTTTAATCCTCGGATGTGAAGATTCAACAGGGCCAAACAAAACCTTAACTTGCCCTTCAACATTAGAGGCTACGTCACCTATGCCCCGTATACAATTCGGAAAAGAGCCCATATTTAATTTAACCTGCCCAACCAAATAAGTGGAAACAATGCAACCTTGTGAACCTGTGTCCAATATAGCACGGACAACAACAGAGGTCCCCGTGGGTCCCCAGACCCTAACAGCAACCGTTGGTAGGATAACGGTCTCAATGGGGGAGGTTGGCGTTATAGGGCAGGGGTCAATGACCTATTGTTGCCTGGGCGGCGACCGTTGGCCAGGTCCAGGCAAATCAAAATGGGGGTGCGGCTTGAAGTCCTCAAAGGCGCGATGACTCGATCCGCGCGCCATCTGTGGGGGGTCATAGTGACGCACCCGCCCAAAACGAGGTGGGCGCGAGTCAAGGCGGGGACGCTCCGCCAAAGGAGGGGAATTCCTGGGGCAGCAGTCATGGTGCTGGTGACGCTGAACAGCATATTCAGGTGCGCGAGAGAGAGGAGGCGTGCGCACGCTACGGTTCTCCAAGCGGGGTGAGCGGCGATGAATTAAGCGAGGCGACTCTCGGCTACGCGCCGGTGAGCCTCGGCTGCCACCTTCAAAACACCCGCCCGTGCGCGGCGTCGGCTGGTTGGACAAGCGGCCTACCTCTCTGGCATTCATGCAGAGAATGTCCAAATGCTGTCCTCCACAGTGAGGACAGGGGCGAGAGTTTGGGCAGTCTCGCTGGTAGTGAGACCCCAAGCAAGAGAAGCAAAGGCGGCGGGCATTCGCGATGCGCCTACGAGAGGCGACATGTAGGTCCAAGAATGCGCTACAACTGGCCGTTCTGTGCCACGTGACCTTGCAGTAAGAGCACTCCACTGGGCTTTGCGTGACTGCAAAGCGAGTAGGGCGCCGGTCAACATTGGCTCGGGTGTGAACGCGAGCCTGCTCCTTGACCTTGGGCGGCTGCGTCTTAGCCGGCGTGTCACCACCGGAGTTGTCCAAGACCCGGCACTCAACCTCCAGGAACCTCTCCAGGTCAGCAAAGGGGGGCAGATGGGTCGCGCTATCCCCACCAAAGCGCTGTTCAAAACGCGACCTCAGGTCGGCAGGCAGCTTTTTAAGGACAATGTGCACAAATAGATAGGACCATTGGTCCACGGGCAGGTCAAGGCACTTAAGTGCGTTGATGGCCACCAAGAGCAGGTTCAAAAGTTGGGTGCGCAACCCAGAGACCCGGGTGAGCGTCGGCAAACCCAAAATCTGCTCGATGTGCGTGTCGGCGAGGCCACGCTTATTATGGTACCTACGGGTAATTAGGTCCCGAGCCGTCTGGTACGCCTCGTCAGACACGGGCAGATGCTGGATGAGGCCCTTAGCCTCCCCATCCAGAATCGACATTAAATATGTCGACATTAATTTTTGTGCTGGCCGAAGGTCAGCCCTGTCATTGACCAGGCTGTCGAACAAATTAACGAAGCCCAGGTAGCTTCCTAGGCAGCCATCAAAATGGGGGAGATCCAAAGTAGGGAGCTTACTCACCAGCCCTGGTGCTGACCTAGGAAGCTCCTGCTTCAGGCCGGGTTTCCCTTCCCTATCGGCAACTAGTTGTCTCGCACTATTGGAGACAGCATCATACAGGTCTAAGACCTGGGCATAGTCTTCGCTGACCTTATTTCGCTGGTCAGCGGTGAAATTATTGACAGACACTTCGAGACAGCAAGCGCTGAAAGTGCGGAATTGCTGTTCCACACTTGCCAGGCGATCATCGATCCGCTCGTACCTTTGTAGTAAGGCCTGCTGGCGATCAGGCCGGTTCACTAAGGCACTGGCCGAGGCAAACCAGCGCAAATCTGATGCAATAGCACCAGCAGCCGCACGCAAGTCCTTGATAGCTGACATAATCAAAATTCAAAAGAGCCCGGACAAGCGTTAAATAATATTAACAATCAAAACTTAATTTTTCTTAATTCTTTGAAACCAACAAAGTATTAGCCTGTTTACTGTTGGTACAAGCAAGTGACAGGTATCTACTGTCCAACAAAATTAATAGTTTCAATATATTGAAACAAACACAAAAGTTATCAAAGTTGTAACTTATAACAAATTAAAAGTTGAAACTTCAAATTAATTAATGAATTATTTGCAACAGACAGACTGGCTGTGTTATTTGAGATATACAATAGTAAGTAAGCACAGAATATGTGTTACCTAGCAATATTATCTATATATTATAACAAACAAAGGTTTATCAAAAGTTTGGTTGTTATAAGTAATAATTCAAACTTAATATAATTATGAGATAAACTAAATTTACTAAATTTATTGATACATACAGCTGTTATGTATCCAAACAAACTGACTTATTAATAGTAACAGCAACAAATCTATGCTAGATTTCAACAATTTAAATCAAACAATTACTGATTGAGGTTATGTATGACAATGTGTTTCAAGTTATGTAGGTCAACTTATACAATTAAATATTATGTATTTTAGACAATAACTGACCTGACAAACACTACAATACTGTCTACAAGGTGATAAGATACAAGCTTATACCAATCTGAGGTTTGTACTCAGTAATGCAACAGCGGCTAAATACAACTACGCTCTGCTACCAAAAATTATGTCTAGAATTAGGTACCGTAGCCAGGTAGGGATTTGCAGAACAGAGTTGCAGTAGAAGGTGTAATACATCTACCTGACCACGATAGACAATATATCTAAACACCTTCACTGCGTTGCACAGCGAGTCACAACCAATATTAATAAAATGTTTCAACTCACCTGATATCTTCACTGGTGATATTCTTGAAGTGGACCTAAAGGATTAACTCACAATTTTGGCCAAAATAACAAGAGAATCGAATAGATACCAGTATCCAGTTCAGCGTAGTCATACTCCAGGCACCAGGTGTTTTACAAAGTTCAATATTTCACAAATGTTCTTTATCACAATTTACCGGTGCCGGTTATAGATCAAAGAAGCGGCATTTACCCGGATTTTTATATAAGTAAAACTAAATCCTATGGTACACATTTTGACATTTTGTTTTAATAGAAGTTCGGCATCATTAGGAGACAAGTTCAGGGACTTTGTAATTGAGACTGGAATGTCTGTAAAGAAATTTTCGAATGCTGTGGCAACCTCAAAATCTGATTTGAATACCTTGTTATCAAAGTGAAGAATGTAGTCCTAATTTTTATTCTTGACTCTTCCAGTCTCATTGTTAATAATGTCCCATGTTGCTTTTATTTTATTTTCACTATTTTTAATTTTAGATTTTAAATAAAGAGTCTTAGCTTCTCGACAAATCTTTTTGAATAATTTAGAATAATTACTTACATATTTACAAAATCATTCGTCATTTTTCTTAATAACTTTCTGTTCATACAACTCGTAAAGCCTATTTCTACTTTTATAAATTCCAGTGGTTGCCCATTCACTCAAGGTTGTAGTACCAACAACTGAGATCTTCTTAGGGATAAAGATAGAGTTGAAAATAGTACAGTACATGTTAAAGAAAGAATTGTACAACTCATTAGGATCTTCATTATAGCACAAATATAGTAGTGTGTCTGTGAGTCTATCTTTAAGTCCCTCGAGACGACGCAAAGTCCTTGGCACCACAGTCAATTCTTTACTACCTACTTTTTTAGACTGCGTAGCGAATGTTATTGATTGTCCACAATGATCAGATGTCAATTTGTTAATTATTTGTTTGCTCATTGGTATTATATCTGTAAATATATTATCTATACAAGTAGAAGCGGTAGAAGTTACTCTGGTGGGTTCCAAAAATAAGCAATCCAGATTAAATGATTTGAACAATTTTTAATTTTTTGGCTATTCAAAGACTGTTCTAGTAAATTAATATTAAAATCACCACACACAAGTACTGATTTATTATGTTGACATAGCTTCCGTAGTACATCATCCATGATAGTTTCAAAATTATCATAAATGGAAGATGGTGGTCTATACACACTTAACATAAGAAGTTGCTCCAACTCCACACAGGCTATTTCAACTGTCCGTTCAACAGAAAAAATCACAATGTCAATACGATTCTTAAATTTAAGTTCTTTATTAACTAAAATCAACGATCCACTATGTATTGCATTTTGTCTGCTGAACGAACTACCAACTAAGTAGTTATTGAAGTTACACATGAACTGGTAATCTTTAAGCCAATGTTCTGTTAAACACAAAATGTCAATGTATTCACCGTTCATGAACAATTCAATTTCTAAATCTTTATTCAACATTCCTTGAATATCTAGTTTTATAACTCGTGAATGGCCAGACTTATAATTATTTGAATTAGTCTTATTTGTACTTTCTGGTTTATTATTCTTTAAAGTGTCTGAATTGCAAGAGGCACTATCTATTGTCGTACTATTTAATTAAAATTAATTGACATGCCAAGTTGTGTAGCCAAAATATTGCCTGAATTATTATGAATGTCATTTAGTTGCTGTATCGGAGCAACAGGTTTATTAGCCAAATTCTTGGCTGAAATATTAATACAATATGCTAGCAAAGCTGCTAGCTGTCTTTTAAAACAGGAATTCAGATAGCAAGTATCTTGCGTCAAATATAAACTTTTACTAACATAGTTGTTAGAGTCAAATACATGGAATTGCTTATTGTTATAAGACCATGTACAAAGATTTGTATTAAGATTATGTCTAATATAGTTTTCTTTCTGTGGCAACGATTTACTAAAGGGTAAAGTAAGCGTAATAATTTTATTTAAATTTAATTCACTTAATTTACTGTAATAAAAATATAATAGTTTTTTTATTTAAAGATCCTTTTTTACCAAGTAGAATCAGTAGAGTTGTATCCTGGGCAAAATTAGAACTGATAATTTTATCTAAAATGGCTATAGAACTTAACCCAGGCATACAGTAATTCATCACTAATCCGTCACTATATGTGTTTGCCAAAAACTGACCCATACCTTTTCCAATCTCGTCACTAAATATTATCACTTTATTTTTGTTTTCTAATTTAGTTTTGCTTTCTAGTATAATATTTTCTAATTTATTTAAAGTATGTTTAGTAATGCATTTAGATTTTGGTTTGTTTACAGAAGTATTAAATAAAACAGGGTCACATGTTGACACTGAACAAGTTGGTGAGCGTTGGAGGTTGAACGGGATGTCATTGTTCAATTGTTGTGAACACTCATTACTATTTGATGACACCAACTCATTCATTGCCAATATGTACTCTTTCATTTGTAATTCAGAGCTTTTATATTTATTTGTCATTGATGCCAATTTGTAAATCCTGCAAATTATTTATTTCTAATTTATGTTTCAAATTATTTTGGTGATATTTCTGTGAGTAATTTTCTAATTTTTTAAGAGCAAATAATCTTTCCCTGTTGAGCTTAACATTTTTTATGAAAAACTTTTGCCTTTGAACTAATTTTTGGGTCTTTTTTATGAATTTATTTATTTTGACATATTTCTTAATTCCATTCCTACTACCTCTAATCAATTTTATTGAATTATTTGATTCTTTGCACACTGAGAAACTATTTGGAAATGATGCTTTAGAATTATTTATGTCAGTAATCATGCATGGAGCATGAACCACCAGCTCATCGAACAGACTTTGATTTGCCGAGGTAGTGATCTGTTCTTGAGTGAATTCTAGATGTCTTATTCTACTATTTGCCTCATGTAACTGTTTGTCTAGAAACTGAATACGGTCAAGTGCTAGTTCGTACTGTGAGCTACACTCGGCAAACCCGTCCACAATGAGCTGGAGTCCATCCCGAGCACTCATGGCATCAGAGAATTGAGTATGTAGCTGAGCCATTTCACATTTTAAGTTCTTATTTTTTTCCAATAAATTCAACATTTCTTTCTCATTATCTTCTCTTTCCTCTATCAGTTTGTTACACAACTCCTTAGAGGTTTTTAAGTCACTTAAAGCTAGTTGAAGTTTAGACTCTTCCTGGCGAGCCAAAGCTTTACGAGTCATAATCATAGTGAAAAGAGAAAAATACAAGAAATTTAAAGGAAGTGTTGTTCAAAAGTAAAGAAGAGAATTGAAATACGTAGTAATATTAGGGTTTAAAGCTAAATATTATAGAAAGAACAGCTGATCTCGTTCAAAGTTGTGTAACCAACTAACAAGGCTTAGGTTATGTTTATGTATTTTTACTATTTGTATGTGGTTATATAGGAACTTTTTATTCAGAAATATACTAATTAAAACTATTTTATATGTATAAGTTGATTTTAAATAGTAGTTACAAAGTTATACCTGTTTGTAAAATGACAATGCAAGTTTTACCGGTAGATTGTTTGTTAAAAGAAAATCACAATAAACTCACCTTATTTTCCTATAAAGCACTAATACGTTTACAGATTATAACAAATAACACATTTATTAAGCGATTAACTTGTTATTAGTTTTAATTATACTATTATTTTATATTTTAATTTGTAAAAAACAAAAAAAAATACGGGAGCAGGTTGGATCAGCTGTTAGCCTTAGTGTTGCCACAGAGCCAAAATTAAAGATAATGAGAATAAGGTTAAGCATACAATCATCCCCCCCGTGAGATCTCCACCTTGTCTGGGGGGGCTCAGTAACCGTGGATTGGATACCCGCGGTGAAGCTAAGAGGGATCCAGGAGGGGACGCTCCACGTGGGCTTGACGGGGCCTGCGCAGGATGCGTCCAACGGTGCGGGTGCGGGGGACAGTTCTGTCTGTCCCTCGCAGTCGGGCGTGGTCGCGGGAGGAGAGGCGTGTCGGTGTTGCGTTGCCGCGCGCCCTATCTCCCGCGACCAAATGGGGGCGCACCATTCGATGCGTCGCGGTGGGGCCGCAGAGGAAGAGGAGATGCGGTGTTGCGTTGCCGTCCTCCCTATCCTCTGCGGCCGCTTGGTGTTTTGGCGGCGGAGCCCAACACCATCATCCGCCGCCAAGGGGGTTTTGTTCGGGGCTCGCCGGACCATTTGGCGGGCCAATACCCGTCGGGTTGCGACGTATGCTTGGGCGAAACCCGACCCTCCGACACACGGGTACATGAGGCACACGGGTTGGTTTTTAGTCAGTAGGAGTCTGACAGTCCCCTTCGCCCATCCTCCAGGGCGGAGGGACTCCATGACGATTTTCCAACCCGACATCAAAAAAAAAAAGCATACAATCATCACTAACGATCACTAACCTAGTTCTATTTTATTTATTTTATTTATAGTCTCACGCCTGTATCCCCGAAGGGGTAGGCAAAAGTGTAATATTACACCCATACCTAGTTCTACTTATAATGAATATTAAAATCTCTGAAACTGATTATCGTAACGCACTACGATGATAACTAAACGTCTGATAATCGAGTTTAACAGCTTCTACTAGAAACACTAT
Organism: Euclidia mi; assembly: GCA_944739405.2. NCBI lineage: Eukaryota > Metazoa > Arthropoda > Insecta > Lepidoptera > Erebidae > Euclidia > Euclidia mi. The sequence goes on from OX123187.2 coordinate 84,232,294, forward strand.
CACTCCTAAACGTCCTAAGCTTAACTTGGAATTGGCCAGAGAACAAGGGGCACTTGATAAAAATTCCCAGCATATCACATGAATTTCAAGAACACAGTAGGTAATTTTCACGCGTAAAATCTTAAAATTTAATTTCATTTTACTAGTAGTGCCATCTAATAATAAGAGTAAGAAAAATGTTCATGTGCCATGTTAAAAATTTATGAACACAAAGAAGCAGGTATAATTGCAACACCGAAATCATCTGTACAACTCAGAATTACAACGAGTAACAGTGTCACTTTTTACTTAGACTCTGATCACGTTTAAACGAAAACCGTTACGTATTATCAACACCACGAGTCGATAAAATAATGGCGCTAGTAATATCTTTTGTCGATGGTCAGGTTACACTAACCAACCAACCGCACTCTTTTAAACAGAACTGCAGTACACACGTCTATTTAAGAAATAAAAGCTACAAGCTGTTCTACGCAAAATCAGCACAGTCAGAAGCAATAGCTCCGCACAGTCTTACACTATGAACTTAGTATGTACGATTCGATTAGTTTACCAATTAAAGCGCCGCTGCCCTGCGAAGGACAGTCTAGACCGGAGTTATTGTTCTAGATTTAGCAGAAAGCCAACCAAAAGCAAAAAGCTGGGTGTTGGTTCTAAAACCAATATTACAACTGAACTAGAACAATAACTAGCACGTTTCACTCAAACGCACTTGCTTGTAATAATGCAAGTCAGCCTGTATGCTCACTCTCGTTACTATTACAGTCCACAAAGTAAGACCGAGACAAGATAATCTATTTGCATGCAAGCATAATATGATCACAAGGTTCGCGAGTGCGAGCCACCCTCGCATGAAGAAATAAAAATAATTTCTTTTTAATTGGCGTATCAAACTCTAAACATCCGTTCGCTACCTACGTTATAGCTAGATCACTGTGGTAGTCAGACAACCATACGCTAACTTAAAATACGGCAAAGGTCGCAATTAAATCGTTACTACCCACATTTCACTATGGTTCGTCTAGAACAAGCTAGCTAGACAAAATTATTTTATTTGATTTTTATGTCTAGATGCGGTTAATAAGCAAAGATATAAGGTTTTTGGTACTTTTTTCAAGGCAGTTTGTCATTTGAGCTGGTATCATGAAAAAAAAAACATTTATCGGGCATATGTGTATAATATATTTTTTGAACATTTTATAAAGTGATTTATCCCTCGACGTCGCTATAAAATCTAATAACAGATGCATAAAATATCTAAGAACTAAATCTATTACTCATTATCATCACTATCATCAGATGAATCATCCATTGAATAGTCATGATCGTGAGGGGCAGAACTATGAAAAGTAGAAATCATATTAACATTTTGTTCCTTACAGCTAGGTGGGACAATTAAATCTAATACTTCAGTTGGAAGCGTACCTATTTTCTTCCGAGGAACTTCTCGTAAACCGTTTATTACAGGGTCAGATGTTATCAATAACATATTAAGTAAATCTCTATTCGTAGCCTCCCGTGATCGCTTTCGTGTGTTGTGCTCACGAAATCTTCTGCAGTCCTTATTCCGAGCTTCCTGTGCTTCCTCGGAAAGCTGGCCTATAGGTAGAAGGGACGATCTAATTACTTCGCCACTGTGCAAAAGTATTTTGTGGACAGTAGCGGGCATGTAATACCATGAATAGAGATTTACATAAAGTTGTCTAGTTTCTTGAGCTAAGTTAACGAATTTTTCAATATTTATATCATATCCCGATGATAAAGTGCGAAGTAGTATGCCAAATTTTTGTATTAGTGAAACATCTAACCCTGTAATATCGGCACTAGCCTCGGGATTTCCAAAAAATCTTCGCGCGGTGTTCCCGTCATTAGTGTTACCGAACCCTGGTTTTGGTTTGTCTACAATCAAGCCCATTTCGCTTTTAAATCGTTTTTTAATGTCATCTGAACGTTGTTTCACACTAGCTTTGTCTTCGGCTGTTCTTAACTGCCATTTTTTTATATTTAGTCGATAGCTAATGTGAAGCAAGCATTCAAAGCACCTTATCCAAGCGTGCAACGTAGACAAACCAAAACCAAGATTATCATTGTCCGCAGCAAACTCTTTTGACAGATCATTCATCATTGTTGGAGTTGCCCCACAAATAAAACATTTTTGTGAGGAAGAAGTTTCGGTCAGAGCATTGCAAACTTTTCCGTCAATCATTGTTAAAAGCATAACATGTGTGACAGATACTTCGGTCTCCATCACCTTGCAGGTTGTCGGCAATAAAGCGTTTATCTCTTCTAAAACCTTATTGGTTTCCGAAATCGTAAAATCTTTCGTTTCCTTAGAAAAGATAAACTTTATTGGCCGACAATACATTGTAGAACAGGGCCGAAGATTCTGCCACACAATATTACCACTTTCATCTTTCAATTGAAGAGGAACGAAAGAAAATACAAATAAAAACTCGTCACTATCGTCACAATTAGTGAATTTTTGTTTGTACATACTATGACCGGAACTTCCATCACAACCCCATTTACTGATTAATGTGAATGACGTGCAAGGTAACAGACTATGAACAACTTCTTGTTGTGCTGAAACTAAACGTTCGGCAGTCTTATCAAGAATTGCCTGAACTTTGATTTCAGCATGCGTTTCATTGACTGTAATTTGTTCACCTGACGGGTAGCAGGCTATTTTAGCCTTTCTAACACTGTACATTGACGGAAACACCTTATGTCCAGCTTTAATACTCCACTTCCGAGTCTGCTTATAGCTATGGCTACTTGATTTACTATCAACGTAGTACGCTAAAGCTTCCTCACTTGTTAAACTCCTGGGGGCACTTTCTTCACTCGTGGTCTTGGTTATTGAAGGATCACTAGTCACATCTTTAATTTGACGTGCTACACTTCTCTGACCCGAGATTCGAGCTGACACTTCAGCGGCGTAAATTAATTCACTAGCATTTCTGGACTGTAATAGATCGTCTACACGTCGTCTCTTCGTTTTGAGACTAGAATGTTCAAAATCTTTAGTAGGTCTTCCGGGTCCCGGTTTTCCAGATGTAGTTGGCAGAGATAAATAAACGGACACATCGAAAGATATGTCAAGACCCTCCAGCCACGTCGAATACTTTTGTAGGAATCGCTCTCGATTTCTTCCACAGCTGCTCCACTTTTCAGCAAATTTCGTTGAATATCTTGAGATTAGTACTTTAATATCTCGCAGAGACTGCTCCGTAACACCATCAAAATTATATCTCAAAGATATAAACCGAAAGAGCTCCTCATTCCGCGTTTCCTTCGGGTGTTTCAGCCATTCTTCGAAAAAATCCATTCTTGAGACGGTAAAAACTGTTGAAAGAAAAAAATAAATAAAAATTAGTTGTGCAAATATATCGCAATGAATTTTTTTACGTATAACTACTAGACACTTATGAGAATCGTATATGATAGGTTCTACGGTGGGGACAAGTGGGGACATGTTATTATTTGACCGATGAATTTGAAAAAATGAGTAAAAAAGTGGGTGAAAATTCAAACATTTCATTTTATAAGACTAAAGAATGAAGTTCCCATGTTGAAAATGAAATAAAATATAACTACTTACCCTTACGTATACAATCCATCACAAAAACACTTTCACAAATTTCTTTTAGTGACATAAACAATGCTATCAAATATGATGTAAAAATGCAAATGAATGCCCTTTAAATAGTCAACATCTTATAAACATACCTTAATGACGCTCTTAATGAGGGTAGTATTGATAATTAATAGGTGTAATCCTCAATGTATAGGGGTAATGAGTTCGTAATAGTAATTAACTTCCAGGAATTTAAGAGTTGTTTTTGTATAGCTAGCTTGTTCTAGACGAACCATAGTGCATTTGTCTGATCTTTATTAAGTTGTTGTACTTTTTTGTATTTTAATTTAGTTTATTTTAGTTAAATTGCAATGTTAACGAGCGTATCTCGCCAACAAGCTATTGTAGCTTGGCGAAGGAAATGTTTTATTTTTATGTAATAAAGGAATAAATAAGTAAAAAAAAAAATACAACAATAGTATTTTACAATAAGATGATTTTGTACCGACGCATTTGACTTAAGGTGCCAATGAGTGTTTTGTTCCCCGACATTTCGATCAACTTACATAGTTATCATAGAGATGTTGAAATGAAAAGAGATCGAAAGAAAACATACATACATACATAGACTCACGCCTGTTTCCCCGAAGGGGTAGGCAGAGGCATATTAAACGCCCACTTTGCGCCAGTGTTTTGATCCCACGTAATAGGTGGCGAGCCTATTGCCGCTTATCGGGATATTTTGTTTGCCAGAGCCTCGACTGTTGACCGGCAGGTGCACCACTTGCAGGTGAGGTTGGCTTGGGACCCTAAGTTCTTGGTGGGAACCCTATGCACCTTAGAAAACTAATTTTCATTTTTTAATAATACCTATTATAAACTAGCCACAGATAATTGAATCAGTGCTCACTGGTCGGAAATCTAAATTTATTATTGGGATTACGAAAAATATCATCATCATCAGCCTTTAACAGTCCACTGCTGGACCAGGCCTCTCCTTTGAAAGGAGGACTTGGCCTACTATACCACGCTGGCCAAACGGGTTGGTATAGGGTTTGTATCAAGTTTTCCTTCTCTTACAGTGCTGTTCTCTGCATAATATGCTCCCTCTGTCGGCTCTTACGACACCCATGAGATGATATGGGGTGGTGACATTTCGTGTTCTTAATCCGTCACCACACGGACACGAAAAATATAGGAATGAAAAAAACAATAAAAAAAAAAGTTTAAAACTATAACCCGACTACGTTACAAAGGGGGTCTTAAAAGGACGAAACAAGAAAATAGCTCATTCTGATATAAAGCTAGAGCCATGGTCGCACCTATTGAATAACTACCTAATGTGGGTGCCAGGAATACCTAACCTGCATTAAACAAACGTGGCAGGTATCTGTTACAATAGGTGCGACCAATAGCTTAATATCAGAATGAGCTATTTTTTTGTTTCGTCCTTTTCAGACTCCCTTTTTAACGTAGTCGGGTTATAGTTTTAAACTTATTTTTTTATTTAATCCTTTCCCGTATCCTGATGTGGATAATATGTAGATACATACGGGCATGTAAACTAACCGTGCAATGTTTACATTGTCATATGTAAAGGAAGAAAGAAAGAAAAATCGGTACCTAACGCAAAGCATCGGAACCGCGCGAATTCTAAGTAAAACCGCGTTTTAAACTTATATTTTGACTAAAACATTACAATATATGTACATATTTGTAATTTACTTACAAAAACCTTTAATTTGATACCAAATACTTAATGATTATCTCAGTTTATTTTTTTTCAGAATGGAATCTGAAATATTAATTCCGTAATAGCAAATGTAGATAAAATATAAAGCCTATGTCACCCGGGCTATTATTACAAATCTATTGATACCCCATTCGTTAAAATCGGTTCAGTAGTTTAGGCGCTACGGTGGCACATACAAACACATATACAGACTTACATACATACATAGACTACCAAAAACATTACCCTTACTTTTGGCTTCGCCGTAGTCGGGTAAAAACAAAAAGGTCAGAATGATGGCTAATCGGAAAATCCCTCAAAATTTTTTCTATATTTTTGCCACGAAAAGGGATCCTAGCCTAATAGAGCAAAGAGTTCGGTAACTTTCCATAATGTATTTTAGCATTTTATATGTGGTATTAGACCAACAGTGAAGTAACGATAACCACAAACCATTAGGCGCTTTAGAGCTTATATTTTTAGCATTGCGCAAAAAGTATTTCAAGACAACATGTTTTTGTTAACCAGCAAAACGAATCGTCCCCATTATTTACGCCAGTAGCCTCAACCAAAGTTAAAACTTAACAGTAAAAGGCACTACCCTATTTGTGCCACCATTTTACAAAGGACACCTCTTTGCCATAGCTGGAACGTTTCGCCGAGTGTGTCATTTATATCTGTTTTCCGGGTGGCCGCGCTACATAACGCAGGTAAAGTGGAAAAAGCAGCCATTAGCGCTTGAAAGCGCTTTTGGTGCCGATACTGTGGCTTTATGTTGCTATACATCGATTTTATGCTGAGGTTTTAGAGTAAAGACTTTGGAAGCTGCTGTTAATATTTTAGTGCTAGAAGTTCGCAATAAACGGTTCGGATATTACTCTATTTACTGGATGGAGTAACATTTATGAAAGACATTTAATATAAAAGCTAGATATAGGCAGTGAAAAGTATTCTATGTTTTTTTCGTTCCACGAAAGATCGTTTTACCAAATGTATGGAGAATGGAAACACTTATAAGACAAGGAAATCATGGCATACTTTGACAAAAGAAGCGTTGAGTGCCGCGTGGCGATTATTATGGTTGTACTATTGTTAGAATGAAAAAAATTCGTCATCCTGAGATTCAGATATATAAATTGACATTAATTATTTGTTCCAATTCTTTAATAACAAAGTTCGTTCGTGGCACGTAAACGACTGTATTTTCTTAATTTTGTAATCATGACCAACCCACAGTGGATTAAATATATCTCGATTTGGTAACTAAATATCTAAGATCAATATCTTAAGCCCAGACATCCAAAGTATTTTCTTATTCACGAGTAAAAGTACAACAACAATATATCAAAAAACAAAACAAAGGTATAATCCAATCGCCTAAAGATGTTCTGTCCAAGAAAATCAAAGAAATCAGAAAAAAACAAACAATATGTATTGTATTGTTGAGTGAACCAGGTGATATGGTACCATAAATGAGGCCACAAAAGATGCGAACTTATACAAACTCTAAAAAGAACAATACATTAACTTAAGAAGGCATAATACTTGACTTTTGATATAATTGATATGCCATTCCTTATACACAGGCCATGCAAACGTATCTCACGTAGCTCTGGAAATAAAGCTCATATTGAGAATATTACAAGAAAAAGTTAAAGCCTCAAATATCGTTTAAATATTTACCTGGGTCTTACATTATACAAAAATTGAATCGTGTCAAATGTTGTATAAAATAATGGTGATTTGGCAGAAGTTTATTATAAAGCTCATGGTTTTTATCTATATATTAAGGCACACCAAAAGTATGCCATAATCATCGTATATTTAAAAATTAACTATAAATCAAGAGGTTTGATTCTTTGATTCATCTATTATTATAATTCATATTTCTTTTGACTGCATGATTAGTTGTTTGAATGATGGAGGTCTATATCGTGTAATTATCTATAACTTTTATAAAAGGAAGTCCCCAATTCTTCCTTTCTGTTTAAATATGAAAACGATGAACTTAAAAACGACCGAAAGTTAAGACGTTCGGTCGCTTATATATTATTTATTAACAGTAAATAAATCTGGTAATTTTATCTGTACTAATTGATTTATCGGCCGTGTTTCAAGATCAATGAGGCACATTATCTCAGGCTTAAAGGCGCACGGTAATTTAACAGGCTTTAGATAATCTCGACAAACTCGACACTTGGTTCAGTAAAAGGGTTATACAATCTATCCAATCGTGTCTTTGCTAAACCAGATTCATCACCTCATTTCAGCAGACATCCGTTTGCTAAGATAGGTAAAATAAACCTGTAATATTTCTTTTGACTGCATGATTAGGTGTTTGAATGATGGAGGTCTATATCGTGTAATTATCTATAACTTTTATAAAAGGAAGTCCCCAATTCTTCCTTCCTGTTTAAATATGAAAACGATAAACTTAAAAACGACCGAACGTTACGACGTTCGGTCGCTTTTAACTTCATCGATTATTAAAATGGTGATGTGAAGTTTTTTTACTGATATATTGATGCTTATCCTCTTGGATTCTAAAAGTTTACCCTCTAGGTAACAATGCCTTGGGCTCTTAATTGTCTTTACCTGTATATAATATCACTGGGCATGCCCTCCGGCAAAGTATGATCTGATTTTGGCAGTTATACACAATGATTTTTTATTGGTTTAGGAAAAGAAAAACCTCATGTCCGAAATAAAATCCTGTATTCATATTCAAAATCTAAACTGTATACAGTTCACCAATCGCTAGGGAAGAGGAAGGAATAGTGAGGAAGATTTAGTTGTATAATTTACGTGAACAAAGTCTAGTTATCAGTTCAGAAACTTCAGAGAAAGTATTACAGCTTTATTTTTCAAACACTGCGCAAGGCCTGACCTAACCTTGATAATGATAATTTTAGGCTTTTGCGAATGCCATTAAAATTACTTATATTATATAAAAAAAAGTAAATATTGCGTATTCGGGCAGATAATAAACAAAGTTGTTCCGACATAAAATCAGACATATTTTGTATCTAAACACAGTATTTAATTGTATGATAGGAGCAAGACATAACCGTTTGTTCAGAACGCATATCCCACATTTATATTGTTATAGGTTTAGTATTAAAACCAGACTTGTGTCAGTTCTTTCGTATATTTTATAACAGTGTTTTATAACCTCATCTCTTTTATAGGAGCATAATTTTGAATCATATGTTTACTTTATTCGCCATTCGACCTCAATATTCTATCATCATATCAGCCAAACGACGTCCACTGCTGGACATAGGCCTCCCCCAAGGTTCTCCACACAGACTGGTCTTGAGCCACCCGCATCCAACCGCCGCCCGCGATCTTGACGAGATCGTCGGTCCACCTTGCGGGGGGCCTACCTCTGCTGCGTCGTCCGGTACGTGGCCGCCACTCCAGAACCTTTCTGCCCCAACGGCCATCGGTTCTCCGAGCTATGTGCCCTGCCCACTGCCACTTCAGCTTGGCTATCCGGAGAGCTATATCTGCGACTTTGGTTCTACTGCGGATCTCCTCATTTCTGATTCAATCTCGCAGGGAAACTCCAAGCATAGCTCTCTCCATCACCCTCTGAGTGACCTTGAGCCTTCTGATAAGGCCCATAGTGAGCGACCACGTCTCTGATCCGTAAGTCATCACTGGCAACACACACTGGTCAAAGACTTTCGTCTTGAGACACTGCGGGATATCGGACGAGAAGATAATTATGTCGTAGCTTCCCGAACGCTGCCCAACCGAGTTGGATTCGACGATTGACCTCCTTCTCGAAGTTGGACCTACCTAATTGGACTACTTGTCCCAGGTAGATATACTTGTTGACAACTTCGAGCGTAGAGTTCCCAACCTGAATAGGAGCAGGTACAACATGGGCGTTCGACATGATTTTCGTCTTATCCATGTTCATCTTAAGACCTACTTATTGGGAGACTCTACAGAGGCCATCGAGCATTGTGCCTAGGTCTTCCATGGTCTCAGCCATGACTACAATATCGTCTGCGAATCGAAGGTGAGTGATGTACTCGCCGTTGATGTTGATGCCGAGTCCATTCCAGTCCAGAAGCTTGAAAACATCCTCCAGCGCAGTGGTAAACAGTTTCGGGGATATGACATCCCCCTGTCTCACCCCTCTCTGGAGTTGAATAGGTTTCTAACTCTGGTCCTGGAGGCGGACTGACATAGTGGCGTTTTCATACAAACACTTCAGCACTTCGATATATCGGTAGTCAATCCGGCACCGTTGGAGAGACTGTAGCACCGCCCAGGTTTCGATCGAATCGAAGGCTTTCTCATAGTCCACAAACGCCAAGCATAGGGGCTGGTTATACTCCTCGGACTTCTGTATAACCTGCCGCAGCGTATGTATGTGGTCTATGGCACTATAGCCTTTACGGAAACTGGCTTGTTCAGGAGGCTGGAAGTCGTCTAGCTTGCTCTTGAGACGATTCGTGATGACCCTCGAAAACAGCTTGTAGACGTGGCTCAGAAGTGTGATGGGTCTGTAGTTCTTTAAGAGGGTTTTATCCCCTTTCTTAAAGAAAAGCACTACCACACCTCTGTACCATGCCTGTGCGACACTAATCTCGTGCATGCTGACGTCCGGGATATCTTCGGTATAGTGTCGGGTCAATCCAGCTCTAGGGTCTGACGCTGGAGTACTAGCGGGTTGTTGCGTTGTCGTGTATAGCTGTCCATAGAACCTTTCGATCTCCTCCAAGAGCTCAGGCTTGGACGATACGATTCTGCCATTCTCCGTCTTCAGCTTTGTCAGTTGACTCTGCCCAACAGACAGATCCCTCTGGAACACTTTGGATCCCTTATTCTGCTCGATCGCCTCACGAACACATTTTGTTATTGGCGGAGATCGCGAGTCAGAGACTTAGAGATCTGTCTGTTGAGGTGCCGATATTTCGGCATGTCGTCGAAGGATAGCAGAACCATCTTTCCTCTAACAGCTCGAGGGTCGGACCCGAGATCTTGCTGGTTCTCTTGCTTTTCTGGGTCTTAAAGAATTTAGCCCCTGTTGTATGGACAGCATCCACGAACCCGTTACTGTACTCGTCCACATCTACGCATTCGCCCAGGCATTCGAAACGGTTCTTGAGTTCGAGCTGAAAGCTCTTGGGGTTTTGGATATGAACCGGTTCCGGTCGGAGCGTGGACTTTATCAACCTCGAACGTTCGAGGCTTGTACAGATATTCAATGTGCCTCTTACCATTCGGTGATCGCTCCTCACTTTAAGCAAAAGATCACGGAGACATCATTGAATATCTGCCTCTTTGTCGACATGATAAAGTCGATCTCATTTTTGGTGGCACCGTCTGGACTTAATCAGGTCCACTTACGGCATTCTCGCTTCTTAAAGAAGGAATTCATCATATAGAGGCCTTCCTTCTCCATAAAGCTAGCCAGCAAGTGACCCCGGGAATTCCGATGCCCATAACCAAATTGCCCCACTCTCAGCTCATCACCGTCGCGTTTGCCCAGTTTCGCGTTAAAATCTCCCATGACCACGGTGTAATGAGTTTTGAAGCCATGTACACCGCTATTTTTTAATTAGTACAAAAAATTTAACAGTTACATAATTATGTAGTTGAAAAATAAAAACACTAAGTCCCAAAACTGTCTCAAAACTGTCCACAAAAATACGTGATAATTGGTAAATGCAATACTAATACTATGACCGACCCGTGTACTATCATACCATTGATAAATTAGCCCCCCCCCCGCCCCTCTGCGCCTGCGCCACGCCTCGACGATGCGACAAACAGTACTGAATTACTAGTGAAAGTCAGCGTATCTAATTTCGTTGCAAAACTTAATTGTTTGTCTACGTTTGCCCGACGCGATGGCCTATCATATCAGTTCATATCACGGGAGTATGTAGCTATGCTTCGTGCGTACTTTTTGAGTGGAAAAATCGCAAGTGCAGCTGTGTACCCATGGACATCGTATTGTGAGTGTACAAAAGTGACCGGGTCAGTGTCAAACAATTAAAACAGTGCATATTGGATGCTTTTGACAACGGTGGTGGACATTTCGAAGGACAATGGAAATACTTGTAAGTTTAGTAAATAATACGTACCTAAGTAAATAATAATTTGATGCAGGCGCCTCAAAATCGGTCTGTGTTCTCCACACACCTTGAGGAAGGCATATGTCCAACAGTGGACGTCTCTAGGCTGACATGATGATGATAAAATAATTTGTTAATAGCAGATGATTCTAACTTCATAAATACGCCAAAATTACTCTTTTCTTTTAGTCCAGAACACCATCTTTTATTTTGATATTTGTTTGCTTTCTAATTACATACCTCCGTATTTAATTACTTGTTAAACGATAAATGTTACCGGTCCTACGCCCGAATGAAGCATGAAGGAGAGGGTAGAACTAACAAAATTAACAAATAACTACCTACATATATTATTTTTCTTCATTTTATTTTCTATTGCTACCTACATCATAAGTGCGACAGAGAGAATGCGAATGAGCAGGATGGAATATTATCAATGAATTAGTGAATGGATTGTAAAATATGACTATGATTTAAGTGAGATTTTCTACAATAAACAAATGATAATAACTTTGCTTTTTATTGATATTATGAAATTCTTACGTCACATATATGATAATAATATCTTCGCTAATCTGTCCTTAAAATTTTTGTACTAATTAAAAAATAGCGGTGTATAGCCCGAGATATGTCCTCGTACATGGCTTCCACCTCATCATCGGGGTGCTTTGAGGTCGGAGCGTATACCTGTTTGACCTTCAGCGAATACCGCTTGGATATTCTGAGTATAAGGTACGCTACCCTGCTCGACACACTCCCGTTATTTACCACGTTGGTCACGAGAGATTTGTGGATGATGAACCCGATACCACCTTGGGACTGTTGGTCGCCCTCCCGGTAGACGAGCAAGTTACCGGAATTGAGAACTATCGCGTCCTCCCCCTGTCTTCGGACTTCAGATAGGCCTATGATATCCCATCGCAACTTGCTCAATTCTTCTTCCAGCTCGACAATCTTCTCGTCGGTCCGCAGTGTGCGCGTGTTCAGTGTTGCCAGGGCCAATTGTCATTGGTGGTGGTAGCCCGATCTCTTCCGGAGATTCTTCGCACCCCTTGCCCCGCCGTTATCATGGCCGCTACCATAACCAGGACTAGCGGGGCCGCCGGGGACTAGGGGCTGGTTTTTATTCGTGTGGTTCATTAATGGGGGGATTTGCCATAATCGCCACGCTTGGCAGGCGTATTGGCGATCGCAGTGGCGGAAGTTTTTAGTGACGCTGCTGCCCATCTAGCATTTTGGGATTTACTTCCGCCAGGTTCGGATGGTTTGACCGCCATCTTTCGGTTGACTGCTTGCGCTGGGGGAGATACTATGACGAGTATCTACTCGTCAGAGTAACTCCCCCAGTGCGCGGTGGGGTCGTCACGTCCCGACGCCGAAATATTCCGACGCCGCAATATTCTATGTTGATTATAATTTCAAAGTTGTTGGTGGGCGTGGAATATAAAAACTATGTCTATGCTTCAGTTTAATGGGTAATTATTATCTTACTTCTTAGTATAGTAATTATAAAGCGAAAGTTTATCGATGATGATGGACGTATAGAAGTATGAATAGATACTACTTTTTGACTCAAAAAGTATTGGCTGGTGTCTGATAAAACCTAACAGTAATATGGCTTATACATCAAAATAGCACATGCATAGTGCATGTGCTATTTTGATGTCCCACCACTCTCACGCGAGCAAAGATGCTTGAAAAGTCAGGTGTTAAATACAAATAAACGACCCTCAAGCGAGTAAACTCGCGGGCAAAAGCTTCTGTTCCATATGCTCAAATAAGTATTCACTTTTCGTAGCCCCACTCCTTCGTTTGTTGCCGAAAATTCAGAGAGATTTGATTCCATGACCTAGCACCTGTGTATTGGTTCACTTCTCTGCTTTATTTTGTTGACGATCACTTCTATCGCTCGCGCCCAGTTACAGTTTCAAGGGCTTATGACTTTGGCTTATTTTCGTAGGTTGGATTTGATTAAACATGCAATTGGTTCAGTTGTCACTCGCGGGTCGAAAGTGCTGTGTTTTGTTTGGGTTATAAATATATTGTTTATCGAAATTAATCAGTGTATCTAAATTTCTTTTTAGATAGTGTAATTTTTTGTTTATTATTGTTGTATTAATAAGTAACATAACAATAAAGTATTGGCACCAGATAGCAACACTAGCCTGAAGGGTGAACAGAATGTATACATGACTTTGCCAGAATACAATTGTTGAAGCGAACGAAAAAAATGGAACTTACTTTACGCTACGATCATACGAATATTGAAAACATCAGTCATCATAATTTTTTGGGAATCTGGCTCGATGAAAGTATGAACTGGAAAACTCATATCCAAAGCCTATGTAAACGACTCCATCAATATTCATATGTACTGTACAACCTTGCCAAAATAGTAGATCAGTCAACATTATTAAAGGCTTATCATGGCTATGTTTCATCAGTTATTAGATACGGTATAATTTATTGGGGTAGCTCACCAGATAGAGAATTAGCTTTTAAAGCCCAGAAGAAATGTGTGAGGGCTATTTGTCAAATAAGATCCACGGACAGTTGTAAACACTATTTTAAAAATCTAAAATTAATGACCCTACCGGCTATGGTACATACATATATGAAGTTGCCCTTTTTGTCAAGAAAAATTTCCATTTATTTGAGACATTTAATAGCGTTCGACATCAAAATAAAATACATGTGCAATCACACAAAAAAGACATTTATAATGCAAATTTCTTGGGGATGGCTCCTAAAGTATAAATAATCACTTACCTAAGACATTACTGGAATGCAATAATATTGACGATTTTAAAGAAACATTATATGACATATTAATTAGTAATTCATATTATTCCATTAATGAATATTTAAATGACAAATGTCTCCCTAAGTAACAATTATAATTTAATTAATAATACCACAATAATTAAGACAAATGTAGATTGAATATAATTTTTTGTAATGCGTACCTATATCTTATGTTTTTGAATTCTTTTTATCTGTATATTTGCATGCTTTTCAAGCGATACGTAGTGGACCTATAATTATATATTTTTAACAACTTTGTACTTACCTATATTTACAAATAAATGCTTTGACTTTGAAAGAATAATATCCTATGACTCAAAACACACTTTTGTTGATCCCAATTAGGTACAGTCCGTACTAGGTTCACCTGATAACTGAATAACGTTGGTTTAATAACATTTAAGTTCTTAAATATTTCAAATAGATTATATCTTATTTCCAGAAACAGAACGTAATTATAATCGTGTTAATTACTCAAATTTTGACCTGGGTCAAAATTGAGCCCACGATTTCCGGCTTCGCAGGCTTCGTCACTAACCGCTTGAACAGACAATAACCACTATAAAAATAGAAAGAAAGAAAGAAGAAAGAAAAACTGTTTATTTGTCACAGACACTGGAAAGGTATAACATAGGTTTATAAGATAAGACATCACAAGGCATAACAGTATTCTGTGACAGATAGGTGCACACTCAGCTATATTGTTGCATTGTGGTAGTGTCCACAATACAACGCTGTTATTCTGTGTGCACCTTAAATGCCGCACGGACGTTAAAGAGCACAATAATTAATGAAAAACATAAAAGAAAAACTTAAAAATAAAATATACATAGGTACATTCTAGCACATGAGTAGTACCTATATACTCGTGTGTATCTAGGCAACAAAAGAATTATTATTACACAAAAACAGGATAAAAAAGTATTAAAAACAATATATTAAAATATAATAACATAATACATACGCCGACTCAATTACTTCGTAATTAAGTCGGCGCATGTATCACATCGAATCCATGGATTTTATTTTCAACGCATAATGTTTATGCAGCGGCGCGGTCGTGGGCGACCGGTCCGCAGGATGGCGCGTTGCGCGTCGCATATAGGTGGCATACAGCCACCGCATTCGCTCGCGCGCGGTGCGCTTATGTAATCATTGTTTACAAAGTACAAAGGGACAGTTTGTTATTTATAAAAGAAGTACCTATATTAGTGTTATCAGTTCCACATCCATCAACCACAAACTGTTGCATCAATAAAATTCGTCACACTTCCAACCATCAGGCCTAATTGATACAATGCTGATAAATAATAATAATTTATCGAGTAGCCGCCTCGTGACGCCCAAACGTCGACATACCTACCTCGTCCGCAGATCACAACCATTACGTAAGTAACACTGTGTTTTTTATGTTTATTATAACTTATTGATTTGATAAAAGATATTTTTTTAAGTGAGATTTAAAACTTGTTTTTGTTTTTAGTGATCTCAATGGGGGAGGTAAATCGTTCCAGCAACGCGTGGCGGAATATTTGAAACAGCCCCGAAAAGCTGTTGTTTTATACTTTGGCATTGTGAGCGGATTGGAAGTGGAACGAGTGGAGTACGAATAGTGGTCCTGTCTCCAACTTAATTTATTAAACAGGTACATCGGTTTTTGTGTGTTTACAACTCCAAATAAAAGCGTAGCCAGGTGAAGCTGTCGTCGCCCCGCCATTTTTAAAATATTGGCTTGATTTATGTATGGTGTGACATGGCTACGACGTGGGATATCGAAACAGAACCTGGCACAAGCATTTTGAACCCGTTGTATCAATCGGGTGGTTCTAGACAGTAGACATGGACCATACACAACATCCATATAGTTAAATTTTGCTAGTACCAGGCTGTCTACTAACCTCTTCCGCAATGCAACACTTAAATAACTTCTAACCCTATAAAGTAACTTTAACCTATAAAAACAATTTTTTGCAACATTACTTACATACGCTTCAAAGTGAAGTTCCGGGTCTATTATCAAGCCTAAGTTGCATGCCGAATCCACTCTTGATATTTCAACCCCTTTAACTTTTATAACAGGTTTAGCTAATAAAATGTCTTTTATTTGTTTTTTACTGCCCAGTATCATATAGTTAGACTTGAGTGGATTTAAAACCAGGGAATTATCCTCAGACCATCTGACCACCTCCCTCAGAACTTTATTGATCTTCAAAGCCATAGCAGTGGTGTCTTCCGATTTAAATGACACATACAGTTGTAGATCATCCGCGTACATATGGTATTGGCAATCTGTCAAACATTTTGTTGACATTCGTCTAGTTGGCTTGGTCGACTTGTAAGATTATTATTTATTTTATGAATAACAATTACGCCATTTTTGATGCGCAATGCCATAAAGATTAAGTGTCAAGTGTCAGTGTCATAAACCTCTATGGTCAGTGTTAATGCAGAATGCTTCGTCCAGAAACTGGAGAGAAGTGTTGTTGTAACAATAACTTAATAATTAGATATAAGTATGGATATAAGGTTAAAAATGTTTATATATATATATATATTTTGTGTTTGATGTTTATAGGTTTTATTTTGTATGCTTTTATTTTTCTTATTGTGAATCCGTGACGCCACTTACTGGACTTGCCAGAATACCAGCGCTGCGGCAAAGTTTGTCGCAGCATTCGCTGAGGCAGGATCCAATTTTGGCCTCACTAATGATGTTTTTATATTATTTTTGTTACTTTTTTTTTTCTCTCTCTTTGTATGAGAATTTAGTGTACAAAAGTGTCATGTGAGGACAAAATAAACGTTTTCTTTTCTTTTCTTTTTTTCTTTTCTTCTGAATCTCGACGTACTGCGATCTGTTATTCAAATATCCATGGAACCATTTGACTGCGCTTTCACTAAAACCATAGTATTTTAATTTTGAAAGTAACAGTGGCACATTTATGGCGTCAAAAGCACGGGAGTAGTCCAATAATGTCAGAATAGTACCCTCCCCCCTGTCCCGCGCTTCAATTATATTACCTACCACATCCGCTAGAGCCGTTGCCGTACCGCGTCCCCGTCTGAAACCAGACTGTAGTTCAGGGAGAATGTTGCTTGTTTCCAGATATTCCATCATTTGTAAATATACAACCCGCTCCAGAACTTTGGATAAGCAAGGCAATATGCTTATCGGACGCAGGTCTTTGTAAGTTCGAGGGCTGTTATTTTTAGGTAATGGCAAGACCTTTGCACAGCGCCAAAGTTCAGGAAACGTATTGGTATTGATGGAAGTATTAATTATATCTGTTATTGCAGAAAGACTTTGTGGTAGTGTGAGCTTCAACATCTCTATGGAGATCCCGTCTATTCCCTGAGCGTTTGTAGTAATACCATTAATTATTTTCAAAATAACCTCTTGATCTACAGTTTTAAGTGAGAACCCTGATTTTCCGTAACTATGAAATTCAAAGAAGGTTAATTGAGAAATTGACACATGTGGACTGCCAGGAACGTCCAGGAAAGCGGTATTTATTGCATTTGGATCATGTAAATGACATGGCAAAGTAGTCCCCTGATTAGATTGATATACATGTGTCTTCAAATTATTCCACAAGCTTTTGGGATCATGTATTTTTTCACTTATATGCTTATTAAAATAGGCTGTTTTTTCGGCATGCAAGGATTCCTTGACTTGACGTTTCAGTTGGAGGTAATAATTTTTGTGGCTGTCCATTTTAGAATCGTGATAACGATTACGCGCGTCATTACGCAGGCCAAACATTAATTTTATCGTGTCTGTTATCCACGGGATTGCAGGGCCACGGAAAACCCTAACCATTAAAGGGGCGTGTGCGTCAAAAAGCTGTATAATACATTGAGTAAACACAGATACCATAATATCGACATTCCCTGCCCCACATATATAGTCCCATTGAATAGAATCCAGGTCGCTAGCGAAGTTCTCAAAAACTATATTTTTGAGTGGTCTATATTTCACTATTCTTGACTGGGGTTTGTCTTTTTTTATTATAAGTTCACATTTGACAAAAGAGTGATGGCTCAACAACATGATCCACACATACATTTCTATGACGGGCATCTGTGCAAATGATGTCTATAAGGGAACAGCTTTCCTGAGTGAAATGTGTCGGCGTGGTCACTATCTGCTCAAGACCACAATAATTTATAAAATCTACCAGCTGCCTATATTTGGATGTGTGCTTATCTAACATATTGACATTAAAGTCCCCTAGTAGTATAATATTGTCGTATGGGGCCAAGGCGCTAATTCTCGCTGTCATGGAGTCAATAAAACAAGTCAGATCTAGCCATGGTGGCCAATACGCGGTGCCAACAAGAAGTTTCTTTTTATTTAATGTTATGCTCAACCATAATTGTTCGACCTGTGCATCCTCCGGATGAGCCAATACACGAACACGTACACCATCCTTAACATAAAACGCTACTCCCCCACCACGTCCCCCACGTACACTAAGCGGACGAGGTACATGTTTAAGGTGGTAACCCTGCACAGCCGGAGCTCGACCCTCTTCTCCCACTCGTAGCCATGTCTCATTTATTGCCATTATATCCACCGAGTGGTAAAGCATAGCCAAAATAAATTCATCTTGTCCAGTAGCAAGAGAGCCCGCATTGAACAGACCTAACTTAAACAATTCATTTTTCGTCATTGATACATGATATGCAGTTGTAAATATTGCAATTGTAAATAACACACGAAATTATTATGTAATGTACATAAAAAACAATTTAGTAGCATAGTGCTCATACACACAGAAAAATAAAATATAAAAATTGGAATGACGATATTAAATAATAATGTACCTAATCTGAAATTATTTAGTAAATATGATAAACTTTTGAAATTTCCGTTTTTGTGTGCACCAATAGCACTGTATTTGGCAGAATAACTGCTTAACGGACAGTTTGTTTACTTCACGTGCATGTGATATCTGCGTCGAGTTTTGCACAATATTCCCGACTTGCAGCCTTGCCTGGTGACGTATACATCACCTTAGGGCTCGTGTCTACAAGCTGTGAAGATTTGCGTTTGACCCACGGATTTAAAGTCTTATGGAAGCTTATCCATGACACGATTTACTTCTGGTTCTAGCTATATTTTTCGTTTTTGTAATTTAATTATACACCTTTAATGAATTCAGTGTGGGCTACTCTGAATTTGGAGTTCTTTTGATTTGATTCTATTCATGTATCCTGTACTGCCTTTTGCAGTCCACTACAGAGAGGATTTAAGCTTGTCCTAATTTGCTCCACAGTACCACTGAGAGCCAATTGCTATTTTATTACAATATAATATAATTGGCCTACTACACCACGCTGGCTAGATGTGTAGGTACTGGGCAAACCCAATTATAAATCAAAATTTATCTTAGCAAAGATATTATTAATGATACTATTTGCTTCATATTATTACCCTCGTCGTATCTTACGACACTCGGCAAATATTCTTGTACTACGAAAAACGCCGGGGCCGAAGGCGTGCCATTCAAAGTATAGTAGTGGTCTGATTTGTATGCCACAACAAGCGATCACTCATTCAAGTGATGAACTTCTGCAATAGATTTCAATAACGCCAGTAATAATTGTCACAATCAAACCGATGATATACATAAAATCTAGTTTAGCAGTGATTAGTGTCTATCACTAATTGAAATCGCATTATCAATATAATTGATCGTTTCTCGATACAGACGTACCATTGGATTGCATAAGCTGGAATCGGTTGACAGACTAATTTAAACGACTTTAGGGGCGGTGACAATTTGTATTCTTATTCTGTCACTACATGGACAGTTGTACTCAGTGAAAAATAATAATATTATGTTGATAAATGATATATTAATAAATGATATATAAATGATATATTAATAAATGATATATAAATGATCCTTAGTACCTTTTAAACTTATTTTAAATAAATAATTGAAATAAAAATGGTGCTCCAGTATGGGCGCACGATCTGACAGCCCTCTACATCACGGCGCTTCACACACCACAGCGCGCCATGGCTGTCAGAATCATCAGAGGTTATCGCACGATCTCCTTCGAGGCGGCGAGCCTCCTAGCTGGATCCCCGCACTGGGGTCTGGAAGCTGGGCTCCTGGCATCGCTCTATTTAAGGTGTCAAGATGCCCTGGAGCAGGGCGAGAGACCGCCTGGCGATATTGAGGCGCGACGTTCCGAGCTCCACCAGATTCTAGTGGCTGAGTGGAAAGCACGACTTGTGCGACCAAGTGCTGGGCATGCCACCATTGTGGCGATAAATCCCATAATCGACGACTGGTTGGAGAGACGTCACGGCATTCTCACCTTTCGGCTGAAGCAAATCCTCACCGGCCACGGTTGTTTTGGCCGGTACTTGTGGAGGATACGCCGGGAGGAAACGCTCGGATGCCACCATTGTAGAAACTGCCGCGAACGCCTGCCCAGTTGAAGACACGGCGCTGCACACGCTGGCGGAATGCCCAGCCTGGGCATCACAGCGCCGTGACTTAGTCGCGGCAGTTGGTACGGTCACCCTCTCGCTGCCGACTCTGGTTCTGTTTATGGTCCGGAGCGAGAGGTCTTGGAACGCTGCCGTCTCCTGTGAAGCAGTCATGCTGATCAAGGAGACGGCGGAGCGGGAGAGGGAAATTCACCGTCCTCTCCCCAACCGTGTAGGTCTAGGCGTCCGGGACGTCGTACAGCGCGTGATGATCTCCGACCACCGTAACTTGGGAGCCTGTGGCCGGTGAGCTCTAGGGGCCGCTCCCCGTCCGCCACAAAGGCTGAGGAGGCGGCGCCGTGTCCACGCACGTGCGCCTCCACAAGTAGCATCCAATTTCTGTAGACGGGGCTCGCCAGCTGGCGGGCCGAATCCCGGGCGGGGTCACGGTAAAGTATGCTATCCGCGATTCGCGTGACCCCGCCACAACACGGGACCGTAGTGGACACCGCGGCGGTTTTAGTGAGTACGCCTTTAGGGGAGAGCCTCACACTCCTCCTCCGCCAGCCCCCAACTCGATCGTACGATAAGATCGAGTGGCGGAGTCGAGACGGCTCGTAACGAGTTTCAACCGCGCAACCAAAAAAAAAAATCACAATATAAAGATAACATTGGTAATTCATATAATATCGCTGTATGTATTTTTGGTCCCACCCCTGCAAGTAATATTATCACAGATAACAGAGCAAACAAACTTGGTCAGATGCTATATTGATACCGATTGGATTACTTGTCAAAATATTATCGCTATCTCTATTGGGCTTCTTCAAGATTCTAGCGATTGATTGAGTGATCATATTTTTATAACACTTGAGAATGTTATTAAATGAGATGCGACAACAGGAGCAATTATTATTTTAATTTGATTTAGATTAAATTTTAACCTTCTTGGGATAGCCTGTCGGTTGACAGACAGTGGGATTTTATCCATTGTCACGTTAACAGAATTCTGTCAGGACGTGAATAATACGTAAACAGTGTGATTTCAAGTAGTATCATACAGTATGTTATAAATGTTTTTTTTTGTTTCGGTTTGGAAAATCCTCATGGAGTCCCTCCGCCATGGGGGAAGGGCGAAGGGGACTATCAGACTCTTATTGACAAAAAACCAACCCGCGTTCCTCATGTACCCGTGTGTCGGAGGGTCGGGTACCGCCGAAGCATTCGTCGCTACCCCCTGACGGGTATTGGCCCGCCAGATGGTCAGGCGGGCCCCGAACAAAACCCCCTTGGCGGCGGATGAAGGTGTTGGGCTCCGCCGCTAAAACACCCAGCGGCCGCAGAGCATAGGGAGGACGGCATCGCAACACCGCATCTCCTCTTCCTCTGCGGCCCCACCGCGACGCAACGATGGTGCGCCCCCATTTGGTCGCGCGCGGGAGATAGGCCGCGCGGCAACGCAACACCGACACGCCTCTCCTCCCGCGACCGCTTCCGACTGCGAAGGACAGACAGAACTGTCCCCCGCACCCGCACCTTGGGACGCATCCTACGCAGGCCTCACGCAAGCCCACCTGGAGCGTCCCCTCCCGGGATCCCGCTTAGCTTCACCGTGGGTGTTGTACCTCAAACTCACGGTTACTGAGCCCCCCAACCACGACAAGGTGGAGATCCCACGGGGGGGATGTATGTATGCTGCGAGACAAATGAAAATGAGAATAACATTATACAACGTATAAAATATATACAATTTTTGAATTCCGAGTATTTATTATTCTTTTATTTACAGTATCTTTTTTCTATCCTGTTTATAAATCTTATAGCCTGATACTCCGTACCGTTATCTCGTCCATTAATACCAAGGCGACCAACTGATTAATTGTACTTTTAACAGGAGGTCGAAATGTGGATTAGAGGGTTATATATCATCGGGTATGGCCATTAATGGTGCCGCTATGGAGCCGATACGGATAAAGGAATCAATAAACTTTATATATAGTTATGTAGGACGTTTTGGAGTTCGGTCTAGCTCTTAATGACTGTAGTGCGCTTTCATGTTCGGCTGTGACTTTGGTGATTATGAATATTATGACAAGGGTAATTCATGTTCTTTTACTAGGTAAAAGAGGCAACTTAACGAAATATTCCATTAGGGGTAAATTGCTTTTTACGTCCGAAAAAACCTTAACAAAAAGGGATACGAAAACTGAAAAAGAACTAATGATCTGTTCCATTTTCGTGCTACTAATTGGTTTACTTGTTTTCAAAGGATAGATAACATAACATAAAATCTTATTTTAAGTAATATTCTCATACTTATATTCTAGTAAACGAATACTTAAATAAATTGAACACAAGTTACTTATATCGTCAAGCTATCAAAAGTAACAGCAATAACTACCTTATTTTAATAGATTTTAAAAAATCTTCTTCATGACGTGAAGAAGTCGCTTCGCCATACGGTGAAATATTTCATGGACTAATGCAATCATACATCAATTTCGTAAACAAATGGATATTTTCCGATGCTTGATCAATTATATGTTACTCCGTACGGCGAGCTTGTGATGTTAGCTTTCAAGCACATTTTAGAACTCTATGCAGGAATGCATTTTGATTTATTATTGAATAATGGATGGGAGAGAAACCCATTATTCTACTGTGCTTGTCAACTGCACTGAATGTACTCACGATCATAATTCAGGTAAAAGTTTAGCTAGGAACAGATTCAAGTATAGTTGTTTGAAATAGAATTAGTTTTATTATACGTCACATCGATTAGATCGATTGAGTAACATTTTGTTTAGTCTATTGAAAATTTCTGACAATGGTCACACTGAACTGTCACTTCCGTCCTTCCGCTTGAAAGCTCGCGTGCCTTGTACCTAAATTAAATTGATCGCCCTTTGAATTAACGCGAATTGAATCAACTTGTAATTAACTTAATACGTAATTGCCGCTTTTGACTTCCGGCAAGGTTTGTTGTAAATTGATGACATATTGAACTTTTGTGAAAAGTTTTGTGAACCGCTAACGTGCATGGTGGTCTGGAGAAGGACTTCGCCGAATTGTAAACTGGTATCTATTGATTCTCTTGTTATTTTGGCCAAAATTATAAGTTAATCTATAGGTCCACTTCAAGAACATCACCAGGAGCTATAAGGTAAAATTTTCATATAACTACATTATAATTTGTCATCGCTGAGAATCTCAGCAATATGTGTCAGACATTTGATTGCTTTAGGACAACTGGATGAATATAAATTAGCTTCCACTGTGCCTACAAACAATTCCCAGTAAGCCTACGGTAATTCTAGACATAATTTTTGGTGCAGAGCTGTAGTTGTATCTTAGCCGTTGATTGTATCTGAACTCAGATTGGTGTTGTATGAGCTATATATATCACCTTGTAGACAGTATTGTAGTGTTTGTCAGGTCAGTTATTGTCTAAAATACATAATATTTAATTGTATAAGTTGACCTAGATAATTTGAAACACATTGTCACATAACCTCAATCAGTAATTGTTGATTTGTATTGTTGAAAAATCTAACTTAAATTTGTTGTTGCATTAATAAGTCAGTTTGTTTGGATACATAACAGCTGTATGTATCAATAAAGAACAATGGCAAACCACCGTACATTATCAGTGTCGCATTAAGACTTCGCGAGCATTAGTACAAATACTTTAAAACGATAGATCTAAGGCCTATTAAGTAAAATGTAATTACAGAATATTTTTATGTTATGGGATTTTAATAGAAAATGAAGTTAAAGAGTTGTAGGTTACACCTCGCGCATTTAGTGTGGGCAGGTCTGAAGTTAGTCACTAATATGGTTATAGTATATCATCTGTGGTCACTAATGTCACAGTTGTCACAGTGATAAGTTCACGTATGTGCAGTACAGTGAATAAACGTACATTGCGCAGAACGCTAATGACTAACGTCAGGTGACGATGAGGTGACGTTTCAAGGAGCTACCTATGTAAATATTTGAGCTCTTTCCTAATACGTAGGTATCATGAGCATAACAGAACTGTGATTGGAATGTTAAATCATCTGAGAGTACCTTTACCAACACTTACTTCTAAGATTTTCTTTATAATAATATAGGTATATCACACTTCGCTGTAATTATGTTGCTCTATATTCTATCCAGCAAACTTACACTAATTATTATACTTTGCAAACTCTCGCGCTATTTAGCATTTAGGGGTACTTTACTGATTTGGCGTTTCATTAGCCCTATTTTTGTATCATAAAATAGTAATTAAGTGGAAATAAAATATGTTTGGTAACAAAGCATTTATTTACATTTGAACCATTCTAAAATGCCTCCGACTTCTTCGAAAAACTGAACTGGTGACGGAATAATAGCTTGACGACAAATATATCCCAGATATCATACAATGCACATAATGTATAAACATCAAATCCCATTCTACACAAATAAAAAATCTGTTCAAAATAACAATACGTATTAGATTTTTGTCTCAAAGGTATGTCCAGAATCACAACAACATAATTGTGTAACACCATAAGTAGGTATTCAACACTCAGGATGCAAAAGCTTAACTGAAAGCAGAAACGAAAGCTAAGCTAAGAAAAGTTAACAAAACAATGCGAAAATGCGCAAAATAAATATAATACAGACATTCATTCATAAGATCTGTGACAACTGTATCAATGACAGATGACAAGAAATTCACGCGATTCGTCGTTTTTTTTTTTTAAGGTTTCTAACGATTTCATAAAAGAGGATTTAATTATTCTTTTAAAATCTCGCTTTTGACGTTTAGTTATTGCTATGTGCATTTCAGATGTAACAAAATATTTCTTTATTAGATATTTGTTTTATCCCATTGAATAAAAAAGAATAATAACTAATAAAATAAACTACAGCTATCATTCTATAAAATGTATATAAATTCATTCATTCTCGCTTTCATAAATAAGCGACACTGATTTTGCCATTCTTCTTTAGTAAATTTAGTTTATTGCATATATTCATAAACATTGTAATAATCCAACTTGACCTTGCCACTTGGGCGGGTCACATTAATAAACTTTGTTTTGTTATAATATAGATAATATTGCTAGGTAACACATATTCTGTGCTTACTTACTATATTGTATATCTCAAATAATACAGCCAGTCTGTCTGTTGCAAGTAATTAGTTAATTTATTTGAATATATAACTTTAATTAACTTATTCGAAGGTTCAACTTTGATAACTTTGACTTTGTTTTGTGTCAATATACACCGCTATTTTTTAATTAGTACAAAAAATTTAACACAGCACTAAGTATCTTTAACTGATCATATTTATGTAGTTAAAAAATAAAAACACTAAGTCCCAAAACTGTCTCAAAACTGTCCACAAAATACGTGATAATTGGTAAATGCAATACCTTAAATAATATGACCCACCCGAGTACTACGAGTATCATAGTAAAATTAACCATTGATAAATTCCTCTTCCCCCCCGCCCCTCTGCGCCTGCGCCACGCCCCAACGTTGCGACAAATCAGTTCATATCACGCGAGTATGTAGCTATGCTTCGTGCGTACTTTTTGAGTGAAAAAATCGCGAGTGCAGCTGTGTACCCATGGACATCTTATTGTGAGTGTACAAAAGTGATCCGGTCAGTGTCAAACAATTAAAACAGTGCATATTGGATGCTTTTGACTACGGTGGTGGACATTTCGAAGGACAATGGACAAAAATACTTGTAAGTTTAGTAAATAATACGTACTTAAGTAAATAATAATTTGATGCGGGCAAAATCGGTCTGTGTTCTCCACACACCTTGAGGAAGACCTATGTCCAGCAGTGGACGTCTCTAGGCTGACATGATGATGATAAAATAATATTTGTAAATAGCAGATGATTCTAACTTCATAAATACGCCAAAATTACACTTTTCTTTTAGTCCAGAACACGTTCTTTTATTTTGATATTTGTTTGCTTTCTAATTACATACCTCCGTATTTAATTACTTGTTAAACGATAAATTTTGCTGGTCCTAAGCCCGAATGAAGTATGAAGGAGAGGGTAGAATTAACAAAATTAAAAAATAACTACCTACATTTATTATTTTTCTTCATTTTATTTTCTATGGCTACCTACATCATAAGTGCGACAGAGAGAATGCGAATGAGCAGGATGGAATATTATCCTTTGAAGTGGCAGGCAGACATATTATGTCTGAACAGCCCAAGTCGTTAAAATGGCAAGCAGACATAATATGTCTGATTACGAATGGCAAAATATTTGCCCGCCACTTTACGCCATATTGGCTCGGAAATTCTGCCATTTGAGCGGATCATTTGAGCGGTTATCAATGAATTAGTGAATGGATTGTAAAATATGACTATGATTTAAGTGAGATTTTCTACAATAAACAAATGATAATAACTTTGCTCTTTATTGATATTATGAAATTCTTACGTCACATATATGATAATAATATCTTCGCTAATCTGTCCTTAAAGTTTTTGTACTAATTAAAAAATAGCGGTGAAATTATTAATTTTGTTCGACAGTAGATACCTGTCACTTGCCTGCACTTGCAGTAAACAGGCTAATACTTTGTTGGTTTCAAAGAATTAAGAAAAATTAAGTTTTGATTGTTAATATTATTTAACGCTTGTCCGGGCTCTTTTGAATTTTGATTATGTCAGCTATCAAGGACTTGCGTGCGGCTGCTGGTGCTATTGCATCAGATTTGCGCTGGTTTGCCTCGGCCAGTGCTTTAGTGAACCGGCCTGATCGCCAGCAGGCCTTACTTCAGAGGTACGAGCGGATTGACGATCGCCTGGCAAGTGTGGAACAGCAATTCCGCACTTTCAGCACTTGCTGTCTTGAAGTGTCAATCAATGATTTCACCGCTGACCAGCGAAATAAGGTCAGCGAAGACTATGCCCAGGTCTTAGACCTGTATGATGCTGTCTCCAATACTGCGAGACAACTAGTTGCCGATAGGGAAGGGCAACCCGGCCTGAAGCAGGAGCTTCCTAGGTCAGCACCGGGGCTGGTGAGTAGGCTCCCTACTTTGGACCTCCCCCATTTTGATGGCTGCCTAGGAAGCTACCTGGGCTTCATTAATTTGTTCGACAGCCTAGTCAATGATAGGGCTGACCTTCGGCCGGCACAAAAGTTGGCCTATCTAATGTCGGTTCTGGATGGGGAGGCTAAGGGCCTCATCCAGCATCTGCCCGTGTCTGACGAGGCGTACCAGACGGCTCGGGACCTAATTACCCGTAGGTACCATAATAAGCGTGGCCTCGCCGACACGCACATCGAACAGATTTTGGGTTTGCCGACGCTCACCCAGGTCTCTGGGTTGCGCACCCAACTTTTGAACCCGCTTTTGGTGGCCATCAACGCACTTAAGTGCCTTGACCTGCCCGTGGACCAATGGTCCTATCTATTGGTGCACATTGTGCTGAAGAAGCTGCCTGCCGACCTGAGGTCGCGTTTTGAACAGCGCTTTGGTGGTGATAGCGCGACCCATCTGCCCCCCTTTGCTGACCTGGAGAGGTTCCTGGAGGATGAGTGCCGGGTCTTGGACAACTCCGGTGGTGATACGCCGGCTAAGACGCAGCCGCCCAAGGTCAAGGAGCAGGCTCGCGATCACACCCGAGCAAGTGTTGACTGGCGCCCTCCTCGCTTTGCAGTCACGCAGAGCCCAGTGGAGTGCTCTTACTGCAAGGTCACGGGGCACAAAACGGCCAGTTGTAGGGCATTCTTGGACCTTCATGTCGCCTCTCGTAGGCGCATAGCGAATGCCCGCCGCCTTTGCTTCTCTTGCTTGGGGTCCCACTACCAGCGAAACTGCCCAAACTCTCGCCTCTGTCCTCACTGTGGAGGACAGCATTTGGACATTCTCTGTATGAATGCCAGAGAGGTTGGCCGCTTGTCCAACCAGCCGACGCCACGCGCGGGCGGGTGTTTTGAAGGTGGCAGCCGAGGCTCACCGGCGCGTAGCCGAGAGTCGCCTCGCTCAATTGATCGCCGCTCACCCCGCTTGGAGAACCGTAGCGTGCGCACGCCTCCTCTATCTCGCGCACTTAATGTGCGACCGCTCAGCGTCACCAGCACCATGACTGCTGCCCCAGGTATTCCCCTCCTTTGGCGGAACGTCCCCGCCTTGACTCGCGCCCACCTCGTTTTGGGCGGGTGCGTCATTATAACCCCCCACAGATGGCGCGCGGATCGAGTCATCGCGCCTTTGAGGACTTCAAACCGCACCCCCATTTTGATTTGCCTGGTCCTGGCCAACAGTCGCCGCCCAGGCAACAGTAGGTCATTGAACCCTGCCCTATAACTCCAACCTCCCCCATTGAGACCGTTATCCTACCAACGGTTGCTGTTAGGGTCTGGGGACCCACGGGAACCTCTGTTGTTGTCCGTGCTATATTGGACACAGGTTCACAAGGTTGCATTGTTTCCACTTATTTGGTAGGGCAGGTTAAATTAAATATGGGCTCTTTTCCGCATTGTATGATGTGATTTGATGAATTGGTGAAGTAGCCTCTAATGTTGAAGGGCAAGTTAAAGTTTTGTTTGCCCCTGTTGAATCTTCACACCCGAGGATTAAAACCTCGGCTATTGGGCTGAAGAATATTTTGGGTATGCATCCACAGAAACAGCTATCTGCTGCTGTGGTGAATTTGACATCGGGATTGGAACTGGCAGACCCCAAATTTGACACACCGTGACAAATCGACTTGTTGATTGGCTCTGCTGTCCTCGGTGGAATTTTGATTGGTGGGAAACGGGTCTTGGTGCCAAATGGTTTGACTGCCATCCCGACCATATTTGGATTTGCTTTGATGGGACCTGTACCTAGGGACCCCCCTCCACCTGAACTTGATAATTTGTTGGCTGTAGGCTCCGCTCTCTCTGATGCAGTTCAGAGGTTTTGGGAGGTAGAGGAGCCGCCTCAAGCTGCCCGTTTGAATCCAGAACATGAGGAGTGCGAGCTGTTCTTCCAGAACAACACTGGTTGACTCCGTTCTGGTCGGATTATTACGAGGCTATCCTTCCTGTCTGTTCGGCCTCCGCTTGGTGAGTCACGACCTTTAGCCGAAAAGAGGTTGTTGGCCATGGAGCGCCGCATGGGTCGTGATCCGGAGCTCAGAAGCTAACCTTCCGCCACTCAGATGGCGCAGGGGGCGCATCCTTCGTTTGGTAACTGGGGCTGATGGAATTCCCCGATTTGATTTTAAAATCTTGTATTTTTTACTCAAACGCTTACACACCTGTTCTTCATGATTTATGATGGCACCTATTAGGATTTACTATCAGAACGTTCGGGGACTGCGAACCAAGACAGCAGTATTCTTTAGAAATGTTTGCATGTGTAGTTTTGATATAATTTGCTTAACAGAAACGTGGCTAAATGACGGTATTTTGGATTCGGAATTATTTAATGACAGGTATCTCGTATGGAGACGAGATCGGAACTATGCTTGTACCAGTCAGTCTATGGGAGGCGGGGTCCTGATCGCGGCCAGACGTGAGCTTGTAGTTAATGCTTGCTGTGTTTGGAGCTCGCTGGCTGAGGATTTGTGGATTACCCTCACATTGCAACGCAGGCATCCTCGAATTTCTTATAAAATGCACATCTGTGTTGTTTATGTCTGTAATCAAAATCTAGGGATCTCGTTATCAGTACAACTGAACCATTTATCTAACAGTTTAGTGGATAGAGTTCTTATGAATCCGACAGACAAATTTGTTATCGTAGGCGACTTTAACGAACCGAATATCACTTGGAACTACACAGACAATGATAGCATGCTAAACCCTGGTAATCTACTAGGTGTGATACAGACGAATTTTATTGACAACCTAAATATATGCAATCTACAGCAGTATAATTGCCATATGAACTGCAATAACAGAATCTTAGATTTGGTGCTCTCTAACAACGAAGTGTCTGTGTCTCTTCCCGGAGATTTATTGATACCCGAGGATCCCCACCACAAAGCCTTGAGCATCACTGCGGACTTTGTCCAGCTTCATAGTTTACCCATCTGCCCGTATGTAAAATATTTATATGCACAAGCCGACTACGAAGCGTTTAATAGAGCTCGAGCTAGCTCTAGTGCCATGGCAACATGAACTTCTATGTATGACGTTCGATGATGCCGTGACGTATTTCTATGAGCAGGTAAATAAAATACGCAATACTTATGTACCCTCCAAAAAAGTCACTTCCTATCAGAAATACCCTCCCTGGTACAAAAGCCCATTTATTAAAATAATTAAAGAGAAATCAAAATATCATACTAAATTCAAGAAGTATCATAACGTTTCAGATTATCATTCATTTGTTATCTTACGGCAGCTTTCGAAAGAATTGGAGAACAAATTATTTGAGGAATATATTACTAAAATAGAACTTAACATTAGTAAAACTTTTTGGAGTTACGTTAAGTCAAGAAGGTCGTAGCTTGTATCCCTCAACGCTACAGTTTGGGCAGCATTCATCCAGCAATGGTGACGTCATTTGTAACATGTTTGGTAATTACTTCCACTCAAATTTCCTTAACAACACCTCGGATCCTGTTGGTTCATCATCTAGCGCGCAAAACTTCTCATCGCAAATGGAATCAAACTCACACATATGTAACATTGAGATCTGCGAAAGGGAAGTTCATAAATTACTCGCAAATGTCGACCTACACAAATCAGCAGGTCCAGACAATATATCACCAGTTTATATTAGAAATTGTGCTGAAAGCCTAACCACTCCTATCACGAACCTATTTAAACGGTGTTTCATTGACGGTTTAGTACCTAGCATCTGGAAGTGCTCTTACCGCGTAGAAAACTACGGACCTATTTCTAAGTTGTGTGTGTTCGCTAAAATCTTAGAAAAAAATGTACACAAGCAAGTTTACTCTGCGCTTAAGCTTGAGTTTAGCGACCACCAGCATGGATTCGTGATGGGGCGATCAACTACAACAAACTTGGTACTATGCAGTGATTTCATATCAGAAGCCATGGCGCAACGTACACAAGTAGATGTATTATATACAGACTACAGCAAATGTTTCGATCGCATACATCATACGACGCTGTTGCGCAAACTGTATAATGCGGGAATAAGAGGAAACCTGTTCAGATGGCTTACGTCGTTCGTGGAAAACAGGTGTCAGACTGTCGTGTTGAGCGGATACAAGTCAAGGGCATTTCTCGTTCCTTCTGGTGTTCCTCATGGGTCAATAATTGGTCATACCACATCTTTATAAATGACATCGGCTCATGTTTCAATAATTCTAAAATAATTCTATACGCCGATGACATGAAGATCATGAAACAAATCAGAGATGTCGAGGACGCAACTATGTTGCAAGAGGATCTGGAACGTTTTGAGACATACTGTCACCTAAATAAACTTGACTTAAACGTCTCCAAATGCTATGTATGCTCTTTTAGTCGCAAACCCAATATTATTGAACATAAATACACCCTAAAAAAATCAATTGTAACCAGAGTAAGCCATATCAAGGATCTAGGGATTACATTCGACTCTAAACTCTTATTCGATGGTCACATTGAAGCTATAGTCAAAAAGGTTACGAAAGCGCTAGGATTTATTTGCCGAATCTCCTCCGACTTTAAAAGCCTCAAAACTATTAAAATTCTATACTGCTCCCTGGTTCGTAGTCATCTCGAGTACGCTACCCAAGTATGGAACCCTCACTACGACTTGTATGTTACTCGGCTAGAGAACGTTCAGAGAAAATTTAGAAGATACATACAATGCCGTTCAAATTGTTATCTGTCTGGTTACGTGAGTCGCTGTAGAAAATTTTATTTTTTACCCCTTTATGAGCGGCATAAAATTGCAGACTTATCGTTTTTATTTTATGTCGTAAATGGTTCTATTAATGTCGCAGAGTTTGTAAATAAAATTGGTCTTCGCGTACCATCTGCTTTCCTGCGCAGATCGAATCTTCTACACATCCTTGCGGTGAGTACAAACTACAGGCAGAACTCGTGCTTAGTTAGGACACGCCGAACGTTCAACTTGATATGCCAGGATGTAGATATCGACCTCTTCACCACGAGCGTACATAAAATGAAAAATGTTTGTTGTCAGGAGTTTTTCGGTAGTACCCGATTTTAATTGTACTTAAACTCGTAACTTATGGCATGCATAGTTACTTAACTACCCGCAATACATTTTTTTTTCTTCTTTCTCTCTCTTCTGCTTGTTTACTATTGTTGACTTTGCATGTGGGTTAGTTTAAAAAAATATATTTATTCGATAGTTATCAGCAAGAACTTGTAATTGGCCTTATTGTATGTTATAATCTTGTTTACCATTTTGTTTAGCTGTAAGTTTTCCTATAAATAATAAAATTAATATAAAATAAACATAGGCATTGGTAAAACATATTTTAAAATACATAATGGAGATGCTTCTCTATTTCCCTAATCTATATTTTGAAATTAAGTGACGATCCGGTGGCGTAGTGGGAGTGTAACAAACTGCCATGAAGCTCGAGGTTTGACTCCTGGTCAAGTGAATTATTTTCCTTCGAGAACATAGATGTTTGTTTTGGTCTAGGCGTTTCTGTGTATATGTATGTATTTACGAAAAAATATGTATTAGTAGTTAGCAAGTTAATTACGTTTGGTGGCAGCAGAGGTTGCAAAAAAAACAATTTAATTGAATTAAATTTAATATAAAAATGAAATTACAATATAAAGGGTATTGATTCACACTTCGATTCGTTATCATCTTACTATTGTAAGATGATAACGAATCGAAGTGTGAATCAATTATGAATTATAAAAATACAATTTGATGTAAAGCGGAGAACGATGCGCTGACACAGGCCTCGTGAGTCGTGATGTTGGAGGTGGCGGGTTCCATCCATTTTCCGTAGACGCTGCGCTTTCGGTTACCATGGCGTAATCGATGCACGTTCCGATGATGATGCGTTTAATGTTCCAAAGAGCCGTGTGCAATGTTGATTTATGAATGTCGACTCATCAATCCTCATAGATTAGGCTGGCGTAACACCTCCCCCCGTAGAACAGCGACTATTGAAGACTTTCGTCGTAAATTGCGCTGGTGGAAGGTCTTGTACGGTCCTTCTAGCATCAGGGATGGCATAAACTACTTGCAGTGGTTGTTCACCAGTAGCGGGCTGCTCTTTCTGTGATGCTTGTTTCAGGTGGTTTCTTCGATACGCAATGCCGATAGCGAGGACGCAAGCACCGAACAGTACTAGGTATAGTGGTATAGTTGTGTGATACAAACTATCATTGGAGGATGTTGTAAAGGTTGTCGGTGACTGTAACGATATTTTCGCATTGGTAGCATGGAGATTATCCAGATTCATAGAATTCAGTTGGAAAAGAGGATGTTTCGTCGAAATAGGTTCATCTTGCTTCGGTATATCCATCAATTTCAGTGCTTGCCCCTTCAGTCGATCGTTGGCATTTGAGATGATGAATTCTGTGGTTTCTATATAACAGTTATGTGGTATGACAGCGAGATAACTGCCTTGAACTATCTTGTAGAGATCTTATTCGCAGGATAAGCGTATTTTTGTTTCAGATGGCAAGCTAACAATGTAGTGACGATCATCAAGTTTCTCGAAAGCTGGTTTCTGCAGTGATACAGCAACTGGACGGCATTCAGGACTCTTTCTTGTGTAGTTATAAGTGAAGCGATGCAATCTGGCGATGTTCGGCTATTTACGTTGTGTATCTCTTCACATGGATACCCTTTGCTAGACTTCGGGCATTCAGCCTCTATGTACTTGAAAACTTTCGAATGGAGTGCAAGGAATTTGAAAGGAGGAGTGACGATCTCACTGTGACTATTAGGAATAATAGATAATTTATATAAATCATAAATTTCAGGCAAGATTACAGGAAATTTTAAGACTATAACTATTTGATCTCCAACATAATAAGAACCTAATTGCATTACGTCATAATATTCACGAGTCTCTATATCTAATACCTTATCTGAACCATATATGTTACGCAATTAATTAACTATTGATCTAATCGTTGTTAAATTTACAACATCATGATGAGCTGTTGAAGTTCTTATTAATGCCAAAACATTCTGTAAACTTTGATATTTCCTGTGACAAGATATTAACGTTATCACTAACTACTAGTATTGTTTGACCAATATGAGCATACTTAACTAATTCTTGATTCTTATTATCTAAGCTTTCAGTAATATTTCGAACTTAACTAGCTAACTTATTTTGATTATCTAAAATGTTATCTATAACAGTTGAATGCTGTGTGGTCCAATCTTTAGTTAAACTTACATGATTGTTAAATTCCGTTAGCAACTTATTTTCATTATCCTGAAATGACTTTATAACGCTATCAAAATGAACAGCATCTGTGTAATCAAGGTTATCGGTTATGCTTTTTATAATTGACCCGAGACCATCTACGAGACCTCTTTTAACCCGGCCGCTTTGAAATGACTGTAATTGATTAAGCACAGTTAGTAACTTACTTTTCAGATATTTTATGAGGGGTTCAAATAAAGATAAGGTTCTATTATGGAGGCTGGGCCTGAAATCATCTAACTGACTATTTACTAAATTTATTTTATCTTGCAGTTCTTCGAGATTTATATATAATAGGAATGAGTGATAATGAGATATGATATTACAAGGACCTATTTTAAAGGGTAAAATGCCAGGACCATCATTAAGATTTTTAAGTTTATATTCTTGTGTTAGAGCCAATTTCATTAGAAGATGTAGTACCACTAGGATCCTGTAACAAGTTAGCACTTTTAGGTACCCTTTTTAACCTGGATTTGGCGATAGGCCCGCGTTTCTTCCTGGTATAAATATGGATAGGCAGGTCTGCCATGACAACGTCATGAGTATATCTGGAAGCCAACTTTTGTCGTGAATCTAATGGGTTTTTTACAAAAATTTGTTGCTCAGGAGAATACTGCTTTTTAGTATCTCGAGATGCATTGCTATTATCTAATAAATCTTTTCTGTAAGTTACACTAGATTCATAAATTAAACTATAGGCTTTACTCATCTTATTCTTATGTTCGAGTGTATATTGTTGTAAGAGGTGAGCAGTTACAGGCGCCTTACAGTCCATCATCAGCAATGGTATTATCCCAAAGCAAGCTCGCCTTGCTATACTGCAGGGAGTTTTGGCGCCAACACTGATGTATGGTAGTGAATCATGGGTATGGCAGAAGAAGCATGAAAGTAGAATCAATGCTGTGGAGATGAGAGCTTTAAGGAGTATGTGCGGAGTAAAGCTGATTGATAAAGTAAAAAACAGTGTGATACGAGAGAAGTGTGGTCTAAAAGAAGATGTAGTGACAAAGGTTGAAAAAGGAATGTTGCGTTGGTTTGGACATTTGGGACGGATGGATGAAAGAAGGAATACGAAAGGAGTGTATCGTGCGAGAATGAATGGAAATGTCGGTAGGGGACGCCCCAGGCGGACGTACGCCGACCAAATAGGTGACGTACTGGAAAAAAGCCAAATTAAAAGTACCCATAACCGACGCGCATGCATGATGAGGTTAATGAATGTCGAGGAAGCGAAAGAAGTATGTTTGAACCGAAGCATATGGCGTTCTATAGTCTCTGCCTACCCCTATGGGAGACAGGCGTGACGATATAGATATGTAGATAGATAGAGGTGCAAGGCTAAACTTTTGAAAGTTTTCTGTATTATGGGTATTATCGTATACATAGCTAACGGTGGATTTATAAGTAAACCTGTTTTAATTTTAGGGTCTGTATATAATTTTATTGCATTTATGACATCCTCCTCAAGATTAGACTCTGATAACTGAACAGATGTACGTGTATGAGTTTCAAATGGTTTTGTAACGGTTGGCTTTCCTTTGACATCGCCTAAAATAGTAAGTATTAATTGCTTAGTAAATTGATTAAGAGGTTCATCGGTAATAGGTACTTCTAAGATGAGATTTTCGCTATTAGTATGCACTGTTAGAGTCCCGGACCCATCGGCAGCTTCCGGAGCTGTAGTCGTTCTGGAATCGTTTATGGATTTATTATTTTCGGATGGGTTAACAACTATCGAACTGATTTCATCGTTATTAATTTTGAAACGTCATAAGCATCGGCGTTGGTGTTACTTTTCCCCTGTTTTTAGAACACCGTATAGTAGTATTCACTCAATTTCAGTCGCCATCGTGTAAGCCTTGAATTGGGTTCTTTTAAATTCATAACTCACTGCAATGGTTTGTGATCAATTAAGATTTTAAATTTTCGGTCAAACAAGTAAGGTCTGAAATATTTTGTAGCCCAGACAATAGCTAATAGCTCGTTTTCTATCGTGCTGTAATTTAATTCACTGGAATTTAACGTTCTGGATGCGTATGCAATGGGTTTGTCTGAGCCTATTGGTCCCTGAGATAGAATAGCACCTATTGCAACATTAGAGGCATAGGTAGTCAAAACAATTTTTTTACTGAAGTCAGGGTATTGTAGAATTGGATCATTTGTTAACAGAGTCTTACAGTGCTCGAAACATGCAACATAGTTTTGATCACATACTATTTTAGAACCCTTTTTTAAGCATTGAATGAGTGGTTTTGTAATGCGTGCAAAATCCGGGATAAATTTCCTATAGTAGCCGAGTAAACCAAGAAAACGTTTTATCTCGGTTGCAGTTTGAGGTAATGGATAGTTTTTAATGACTTTGATTTTATCAGGGTTAGGCTTAACCCCTTCCTTACAAACAAAATAGCCTAAAAATTCGGTTTCTAACTTTAAAAATTCGGATCTGTATCTTGAAATTGCACAAACACGATGCAAATACCATCTTTGCGTAGAGACGGAAAACTCGACATCAAACCCTATACGACTGCCTCGTTGGTCTCGCGGCATAAATGTGCGCGTGGGATCGGGAGGTCCCGGGTTCGATCCCTGGGTCGGGCAGTGTTATTGGGTTTTTCTGTCACGAAATTCTCAGTAGCAGCACGGAGTCTGGAAGTGTGCCCGGTACGGCAATAGGCTCGCCCCTTATTACGTGGGACTAAAGTATATCTGGCGAAAAGTGGGTGTAGAAATACACCTCTGCCTACCTCTTCAGGGTTATAGGCGTGAGACTATGTATGTATGTATGTATCTTGAAATTGGAATGTCGCAATTTTTTAAAGACCTTTTTCAGATTTACCATATGCTCTTGTAATGATGTACTAAATATGATGACGTCATCTAAATAAACGAGACAGACGTCGCGGAGATCCCTTAAGGTGTTATCCATTACACGCTGAAATGTTGCTGGTGAATTCTTTAAACCCATCGGCATTCTTAAGAATTCATAATGACCGTTTTCTACGTTAAATGTGGTTTTATGTATATCGGCGGGGTCCAATTCCACTTGAAAAAATCCCCTAGCTAAATCGAGTGTAGTAAAGTATTGGCATTTACCTAGTTTATCTAAAATGTCCGAAATATTTGGTATTGGGTATTTATCATCAATAGTATTTTCGTTCACCTTATGAAAATCTATTACGATACGCCATTTAATTTTACCAGATGCATCTGCCTTTTTGGGGAGCGCCCAGATAGGCGAGCACCATGCAGAATCGGAGGGCCTAATAATGTTCTGCTCAAGCATTTTGGTAATTTGATTTTTGATTTCCTCCTTATGGACATACGGATATCTATAGCTTTTAGCGTGTACGGGTATTTCATCGGTCGTTTTAATCTTATGTTTAATTTTATTGGTGAACGTTAGAGGTTCCCCATCTAGATAAAATACATCCGCGTAGAGTGCGCTCAATTAATTTAAATTAGCTATTTCTTCCGGGTTCCGATGATCTGTTCTAAGACGCAATAAAACTTCCTGGGTGCGGTCTGATAACTTTTCAGTGCGGTTGCACTCTACATTCAATAATTCAGCACTTAAAGAACAGTCCATTAAAAATATTATATCGTTAGGTGAGAGTGTAAACCTTTATTATTTTTAACTGTGGTAAAACAATCAGAAATCAAACAGTTACAAATTATTTGTTCTGGGACGAACACGTCACCATCTTTTGAGTTAATAGGCAACCTGACTAATTTAGAAGAGTGCGATTGTATGATATCCTCGTATAGATTAGCATTTCGAGAGTCATACATGCATATAAGAATTTTAGCGTTTCGAGTAATCAGTAATTTATTTTTAAGATCTATAGTAGTGCCCCACGAGTCGAGTAAATCGAAACCTAAAAGACCATCAAACTAATTATGAAAATTATAAATGAATAATGTTATATCGTTTCTTTCATTGAATTCGGGACAGCTAGGTAAAGTTATTGAATAATCATTTCTACTAACAGCGTGCACATTAGTGACCTCAAACGGATCGTAGTTAAGCAGTATAGGAAGAAAGTATTTTTGAACAGCATGTGGTGTTATAAATGATTGATTAGCTCCTGTATCTATAAGAAATCTTAACGGTGGCTTATTTATTTGAATATTTAATATTTAACGGCAACTCGGGGCCGTTGTAACTAAAAATTTACCTCTATTTTGGCTTTTCTGATTTCGACATCTTGGAAAAATTTTCATCCTTTGGAGAGTTATTATCTGAATCAAGGTCGTCCACTAACGGGGCTTCCGAATAAGAATATGGTTCATTACTAGTATAGCAATCGGGGTACGAATCGTAAGTAGTATATTCATTACAAAAATCTGAAGCGTTATAGTCGTCATAATAAGATTCATAACCGTAATCGTAATTAAATTCGTTCATGTTAACTTCACGCGGCTTAAAGTAATTGTTCTGAGGTGGGTTCCCGGACTTACGCCAATCGTGTCCTGTCATAGGTAAGGGCTTCGGCACGAAGTGGCTTACACCACTCATAGGACGCGGGGTATTATTGAAATTATTATATGGTTGCGCTTGAGGACGACTTAATCTTAATACATTACTATGTGCATTATAATTTGGAGGTGGTGCACGGAACATTTGTTGCGTACGTGTTAAGCCATGAGGCTGCATCTGCTGGGATGAATTAGGCCTCCATCCCTGATTGGGTTGATTAGAATGCTGTGGTCGTGAGGGACCATTTATGTTATGTGGATGGGGTCTAGAGGGACCGGCCATATTTAACGCGGGGATTCTATGAACAAAGTTGTTAAGCGGTAAGTTAAAATTAGGTTTAGACAGCTGTGAATCTTTTTTACTAGTCATACCTTCGGTACGTTGTTGCATATAGAGCGTGTTCAGTTCTTCCTGAACGAATTCGAGGGCCTTTTTCATACTTTCCGGACACATACAACGTATTCTAGACCCTAAAAGATCTTTCAAACCGCGTAAATAGCACTGTAAAGTAAGTTTTTTGTACAGGTCGCGCTTCGCTTCAATAGTACTAGGCAAAGTTTCATGTAGAGAAACGTAAGTCATTATTGTGCTAAATAAATTCTGGCATTTCTCATAGAATTCATGTGGGGTAGAAGACCCCTGAGTCTGTAACGATAAATCATTATACAATGCGGTCTCGTCGCGATAGTCAGCAAAATTATTTGCATTTCTAATACCGTTCCAGTTATCTGGGATACCGTTCGCGTTAATTAATCTGGCCGCCGAACCCGTAACTTTATTTAAGATGCCGTTAATGAGAGCTAAGTTGGATATTTTTTTTCCCGGCTCAGTATTAA
This sequence comes from Euclidia mi, assembly GCA_944739405.2. Taxonomy (NCBI): domain Eukaryota; kingdom Metazoa; phylum Arthropoda; class Insecta; order Lepidoptera; family Erebidae; genus Euclidia; species Euclidia mi. The sequence continues at coordinate 84,272,624 of OX123187.2, forward strand.
AATACGTAAGTACCAATTGATCACAAAGGTTTATAAAACGAGTTAATACGTGTGGATTGCCATCGAAATCCGGTAAAATCCTAAGCGATCTATAAATAGTATTCATATTATCTTGAGCCATACTTTCTTCTAAGTTTCTAGACTCGTCTATAACACTAAGCCTACTAGATCTACTACTACTTAAACTAGGTTCCCGTGATTTCCTTCGATGGAAAATCTTGGCGATTAACTATAACACACACGCGTGACATAAAATGCCTACACGACTAAGTAAGATAGTAATATAATATATAGTATGGGAAACTATATATACATAGGTACCAAACTAGGATAGTATAATACTAGGTCTAGGAAAGTAAGGACTCGAAAGATTCAAAGTACTTACAGCATGATTTTCTTGCCGAATCGATGTCTGGATTCACCTCAGCTGGCGCCGCCCGTAGGTTCTGGATACTCGGAAATCGGTAAATCACGCGGGATTTCGGTCCGATTTTTGGGGAAATCTTGTCGCGTCACGTACCTAGCTATCTCGAATATCCTACCGACTGCGCCAATTACGTTTGGTGGCAGCAGAGGTTGCAAAAAAAAACAATTTAATTGAATTAAATTTAATATAAAAATTAAATTACAATATAAAAGTAATAGTAAGATGATAACGAATCGAAGTGTGAATCAATTATAAATTATAAAAATACAATTTGATGTAAAGCGGAGAACGATGCGCTGACACAGGCCTCGTGAGTCGTGACGTTGGAGGTGGCGGGTTCCATCCATTTTCCGTAGACGCTGCGCTTTCGGTTACCATGGCGTAATCGATGCACGTTCCGAGGATGATGCGTTTAATGTTCCAAAGAGCCGTGTGCAATGTATGTTAATTTATGAATGTCGACTCATCAATCCTCATAGATTAGGCTGCCGTAACAAGTTACCCACAGTATTAGTGGGTAACTTGTCCCGCCGCCCTGGGGGGGAAGGACGAAGGGAACTCTTACTGACTAAAAACCAACCCGTGCTCCTCATGTACCCATGTGTCAGAGGGTAGGGTTTCACCACAGCATTCCTCGCTAGCCCCCGACGGTCATTGGCCCGCCAGATAGTCAGGCGGGCCCCGAATGAGACCCCCTTGGCGGCGGATGAAGGTGTTGGGCGCCGCCGCCAAAACACCCAGCGGCCGCAGAGGATAGGGAGGACGGCAACGCAACACCGCATCTCCTCTTCCTCTGCGGCCCCACCGCTACGCAACGATGGTGCGCCCCCATTTGGTCGCGGGAGATAGGGCGCGCGGCAACGCAACACCGACACACCTCTCCTCCCGCGACCGCACCCTACTGCGAGGGACAGACAGAACTGTCCCCCGCACCCGCACCCTGGGACGTATCCTACGCAGGCCCCACGCAAGCCCACGTGGAGCGTCCCCTCCCGGGATCCCGCTTAGCTTCACCGTGGGTGTTGGACCTCACCCACGGTTACTGAGCCCCCCCACCAAGACAAGGTGGAGATCCTATGGGGGGGATATTTGGTAGGCCTGAGAATCGGTCGTAATCAATTTTTCAAACCCCGCAGTCATAAGGGTGGCCAACGCAAAAAAAAAAAATATGTTTTGGACATAATTTTTTATTTTTGTTTTTTTATTATGTGGCATTAAAAATACACACAACTATTAATTTTAAGCCTTTTAACATCAACCCCTATTTTTGAAAAGCCATATTAGTAATTTATTCATATCATTAGATCAATTCTGTTGTCCACGCCACGCGCATACCGGAGTAAAGAAAATCGTTTCTTAGTGTTAGTTACAATACTCCTCCGAAACAGCGACTGGACCGAGTTGCATAAAATTTTAAACGTATATTCTTTAGGTCTGAGAATCGGCCGCAATGTAGTATTTAACCCCTAAGTAATAAGGACGGGCCAACCCAAACATATATTTTTGAAGTTATACTTCTTTAGGCGCGTTATGAAAAAATGATTAGGGTCACATTTTACGATGCGCGCGCACGTGTGACACAAAATTCTCACAGGAGAAGTTTCTACATTCACAAAATGGCAGACGGGACATTTTTAATAAAATTAATATGGGTATCATTTTTGGGGTTTTCATAGATTCTGATCACGAAAATGACATCTATTTGGGAATCCAAGATGGCGGACGGGACATTTTTAATAAAAATTATATGGGTATAATTTTCGGGCTTATCATGCATTCTGATAACGAAAATTAAATTTATTTGGGGATCCAAGATGGCAGACGGGACGTTTTTAGTAAAATTAATATCTTTAACATCATAATATAATTGGTCCAATTATCATTTGGGATCGTTTTACTGTGTCAACTTTTTTGAAGTTATACTGTTTACTCAGGCGCGTTATGAAAAAACAAATGAGAGTGAAATTTTACGATGCGCGCGCATGTGTGACACAAAATTAAGTACACGCAAAATGCGTGTACTTAATTTATATATGTTTTCGACATTTTATTTATTTCTCTTTCTTTATGATATGGCATTGAAAATACAAACAACCCTTAATTTTCACCCTTTTAACACCTCATCATCTTTGATAGTCCACTGATAGTCCACTGCTGGACTAGGCCTCTCCTTTGAAAGGAGGAATTGGCCTACTATACCACGCTGGCCAAGCGGGTTGGTATAGGGTTTGTATCAAGTTTTCCTTCTCTTGCAGTGCTGTTCTCTGCATACTATGCTCCCTCTGTCGGTTCTTACGACACCCATGGGATGATAAGGGGTGGTGACAATTCGTATTCTTAATCCGTCACCACACAGACAACGACAACGGGTTAAAAGGGTGAAAATTAAGAGTTGTTTGGATTAAGTTAATCTTTTTTTTTATTATCATCTTTATATACCTATTCTTAATTATTATTTGTTCGGAGAACTCGTTCAGGCGACTGTTAAACCGGCTTTGAGTTTCCAATTTCGAATCCATTGCGTGATAAATAGTTTTACCTTACCTAGATGTAGCATCCGAATGACAATAGCTATCGCTTTGTGTAGTATGTAAGAAAGTAAGAATATTTCAAACATACATTGAAGTTCATTATCATATGCCTCATCATCATCGTCAGCCTTTAACAGTCCACTGCTGGTCTAGGCCTGTCCTTTGAAAGGAGGAATTGGCCTACTATACCACGCTGGCCAAGCGGGTTGGTATAGGGTTTGTATCAAGTTTTACTTCTCTTACAGTGCTGTTCTAAGCATAATATGCTCCCTCTGTCGGTTCTTACGACACCCATGGGATGATATGGGGTGGTGACAATCCGTATTCATAATCCGTCACCACACGGATATTTGCCTCATATGGCAAACATAGTAACCATATTATGTTTTCTAGTCTTAATATAATATTATATATTTTTCTTAACATTTTAGTCTATGATACTGCTCCCACTAGGAAACGATTCACTAAAATACCTGAATAGTTTCGCAACTTAACAAAACCTGGATTCAAATACCTGAGAGAAACAGTACGAAAATCACACAACTGCACGTATTTACGATGTTACGTACAAATAGGCTGGTAGGCGATGCATAGGTGATACAAGCTCAAAGCTGTATGATGCTGCATTTGATTCTCAGGCAATAATTTACTGATATTGAAGCATTTTGGAATGATCAGTTGGACTTTGAAACAAACAAAACTATTGAACTGCAACATACAACAGAACTACAGATAGGTAAAATGTTTGCTTCATTTATAGGAGCGAGCTTTGCATTGATAAAAATGTAAATTATTTGACCATGGAGTCTTAAGTCAGAATACCTATACATCGCTATATAGATTTACATTAGTCAATACCATATTATTAGAGGGTTTGTGAGTGAGATGATGAGACGAAAATAATGTATATCAATTATTGATATACGTAATTAAATTATAAATTAGAAAAAGTCATAGTCGTAGGATTTCAGGGCTTTAAAACTTATAAAATAAAAATTTAAGCACTGTCATAACATAAAAATTTAAGCACTGTCTGTGTAATAGATTTTTTTATATTCAGCAATTCCTTTATTTCTCTCTACATTAAACTTTTCTTACGCCGTTTTTTCCTCAGTTGATATGACTTATATCATTCATTTACCGAAACATAGGTAAATAGTGCATTTAGGTAATGGAAATATTAGAGCAAATAAGTTACCTAATTCGTAAAGTAGTCTATCTGGTGGTGCAAAAATGGGTATATTGTATTGGTTCCCATCATCTTGTGGGTATGGCCTACTATAAAAAGGTGAGACGTGGAAATGTGATGGAGAGATTAAAGGTTTATGACGGTATAATTATTGCTCGGGCATAAAATAATATAAACAAAATATTACTAAATCTCTACCGGTATCCACTTAAATGTCTTTATGAGTACACAAAATATTATAACAATTTACGACGTTTAAGTGAAAATATTAATATTAATAATGAAAATCTGTTCATTTCAAACATTCCATACGATATTGTATTTTTGTCTAATAACAACCCAATAGAGAACAGAATGCCTAATGAAACTTTCAAATCACATAATTAAAGTGAGCAACCAACCTTTCAGCAAACGGTGTCGTTCACGCTAACAATATCATGCCAAATCACTGTTTAAATCTTAAAAGGGTAAAGCAAATATTAAACGTTCCCAAACAAAGGTAATTTAAAAAAGAAAAATATTTTCTATAGAGTTGTTGTATAAATAATTTCGTGCATCGACTCGTTTACGTTAAATAACGTAGCTTAGGACAAAAGGGTTTTCTGTTGAACACGATTTTTGGTCGAAGATTCTTAGGTTTTGGATCGGCCTAGTGACAAACCGCAATTATATGGTGTAATATAGATTTTATGTCTTGTAATCCCATAGAAGTTGTTCCTTTTTAATATAATTTAATAATCAAAACTCATTATTGCAACTTTTTTTACTTCGTCACCAGTAAGTTGTCTTGATCGCGGTGTAACCTACACCGAAATATCGAGACAAATTTATTTTATAAACAGATGCCCGTTAATGTCATAAAACTACCCACTGTCTGAATGTTATGTTTCTAGTTTCGGAAACTAAGACTTCACACTGATAAGCTACTCAGGAAAAGTGATTTAATCATCAATAATCATAAATTACTCACATAAATGTAACTAACAATGATAATAGTTGTAATATAAATTTGTTTAAAATAAATTAGCTCTAATAATTACAGCATCTTATGACTTTTTTTCACTAGTGATAAAACCAAATGCCAGTGGTTGTGGTTTTATTTATTAGCCTGTTCATCGCTTGACACACATACATGCATACATACTATAAATGCCAACCGTAACCTTTTTCTGAACTCGACGTGAAGCTTCAGCGAAGTCAAAGTACGCTCTATAGATCACAGCCTCGAGCGTTAATCCAATCCACTTGCATGAACCCTGGGGAAAATGTTGATTAATGAAAATAATGAAAACAAACTTTAACATTATGGTATTTAACGTAAGCTTTTCGAAAAGTCTCCGTGAATTCTCCTGAGTTTCATAGCGCTATCCGATCCAATTTCTGAAAATTCAGGATTCCACCTTATTACAAAGGTAGAACCAAATGCCCGGGACAAATTAAAGTTTGGTTAGGACACAAATGCGCGTGGCCCTACAAATGGGCGTACGTTTAAATTTCCATATTTTTTGGGTACACGAAATTCATTTGCGTTTGATCTTGTCTTTTTAGGTCGCGTGTATATTACATAACAACAACGTAAAAATATCAGAAACCAAAAAAGCGTTGCGTTTTTTGACCTCTTAACTAAAATTTATATATTGTTTTGCTGTTCTGAAAACTGTTACAGGAAAAACCATTAATAAAATTATAATTGTTATATTTTATCTGGGCGTTTTGCTGGAACTCATTACAAGATTCGCACGATTACATCAAAATCATAAATAAGTATGCATTGTGATATAATTAGAAGCCGAAAGTTATTTCCAGAAATTTTGTTATGGTCATCTTTATTAAAATAAATACTAACTAGTTAGTATTATTACTTTTATTAACTAGTTATATTACTAACTAGTTAGTATTATTATATTAGTTAGTATTTATTTTAATAAAGATCCTTCCGCCATGCCTGTACGCCATGCCTAACAGAAACCATACTTCATGTTTAATTATTAGATTTTTTGTTTTAGTTCTTTTACATTCATACATTGACTCACGCCTGTTTCTGGGAGGGGTAGACAGAGACTACGGAACGCCATTTGCAACGATCCTGACATATCTCTCTTGGTTCACTCACTCCCATCAGAATCCTTATGCATGCTCTTCTGTTCAGGGTACTTCTAACCTGTCCTGTTTTTATGATGTCTCCAATCTGGTCAGAGAACGTCCGCCTAGGTCTTCCCCTTCGTCCTGTCCCATTCACACTTGCCTTATATATCTGCTTGGTCAGTCTTTCGTCATCCCTTCTCTTCACGTGCCCAAACCAACTTAGCATACCTTTCTCGATGCTTGTCACTATATCTTCTTTTACCCCACAACACTCTCTTATCATCAAATTCTTTACTCTGTCAGTCAAAGATACACCACACATACTTCTCAGTACTCTCATTTCTACAGCATTTATTCTAATTTCATGACTCTTCTGCCATACCCAACTTACACTACTATACATAAGTGTAGGTAATGACACCCTTCTATGCACAGCCAAACGTGCCTTTTTGGACACGTCATGACTGTTCATAAAAGCCTTTACAGCTCCATTCACCCTATTACCTGCATTAACTCTTCTTTCAATATCTTCTTCATTGTTACCATTCCTAGTAAACAGCGTACCTAAATATACAAAATCATTAACTTGTTCCACTCGTTGTCCATCGATCGTAACATTACAAGCCGTAACACATTCCACCTTTTCAAAAACCATAACTTTCGTCTTGCTCACATTCACTTTCATTCCTTTCCTCCCTAAAGCACCACTGATGACAAAGGATGTCATCCCTTTTCAAACACCAGGCGTGTACAAGGTGGATTGCAGCTGTGGTAGTTCCTACATCAGGCAAACAAAAAGGACCATCGCCGAACGAGTTAAGGTACACATCACGGCCGTCAAAAACCGACAAACCACCAAGTCGGCCATAGCTGAGCATTTGTTAGAGTCAGGATCCAATCACTAGATTGAGCTACATTGGCCCCAGGTTCTCTCCACAGACCGTCACTATTTTTCAAGAATAGCACGGGAAGCGGTTGAAATCAAAAAGCATGCAAATTTCAACCGGGTGGATGGTTACGTTTATCTACATCTTGGAATCCAGTCATCAGCAAATGTAGACACCGACGAGGTGATATTACACGCCAGAGTGAAGATACCATTAGTGTTGTGTGTCGAAGTACCGACAGTTCCGAACTTATAAATGTCAATAATTGTGAAGACCAAGTCAGGGTAGGTTCCGAAACGCGCACTTCTCGGAGGCAGCGCTGACGGACATCAGTCATTCCGGCTGGTGTAAACCATGCCGAAACGTCGAGGCAAACAGAAAAGCATTTCATCTTTATATTCGTTTAGTTATCACGATTCAGACCCGTTACATAATCATTAGTAAACCATGCATGATTGTTACCATCTCCTGCAACTCCTCCGCTGAAGACGCAAGTATTACCTGATCATCAGCATAAAGGAGGCATTTGACGAGTTACCCATTCATCTTTAATACGCAGTCACTATGTTTTAAATCTTGCAAACAACTGTCCATGAAGAGGTTAAACAGCCACGGCGACGCTACACGTTCCTGTCAAACACCTTTCTCGATAGTAAAAGACACGAGTAAGTCCTACTTTCAATCTCATCCATAGTAGCCTAGTATTTACACATTCAAACTCTTTTAAACACTTGTTCATTCGCGCAGATAGTATTACACCAACTCCCTTGTAGGCTCTGGTGGTACTATCTACCCCAGACCAATACGCCGTATATGTGCCATGCTTGGTGGTGTCACACCCTTTCCTTTTTGTTTCACACACATCAATATTTCTATCATCCATCATCTGACATACTTCATCCAATTTGCCATCCATCCCTCCTCCGACATTCAACGTTGCAAACCGACTTTCCGTAGGCCGCTTTTCAGCCTCACGGGGAACGAGACGTGAATGGTTGCGAACCGCGTCGCCGCTGTATGGAGAAGAAGAAGTTTTGGTTCCCATAGCGTTCCCACGAGATTTAGGGATCTAGACTGTCCATCCCCGCAGAGCCCTTTACGGGGGTAAGGCGGAATATCAGCTGTGCCCTGTGACCACCAACACAGGCACCCTCCTTTTACGACCAGCTTGCCCTCTGGCCACTAATCCCTCGGCACGGGTCGGTTCACACCTTAGATCGGGGTTTTGTGTCGGGTATGCTCCCTGAAAGTTGGTTTAATTTCGGAGTTTTCCTTCTCCTAGACAGGTTGCCAACCAAAGCTAACGAGGTCCATCTCCCCGAAAGTTCACAAGTTCATTATTCGCCAATAAGGTTTTCATTCTGGTGTTGGATCACTAAAGTATATTCAGGGTATTGTTGTGAGGAATACATTATTAGAAACTATTAAATTTTGTTTCACTCAGTCTCTATAGCATCTATAGTGGTTTATGCGACCACTTAACTGTATAAAACATTTTATCAGATCCACAAATTGTTGTTTAACGGACACAAAATACACCCTGACACATTTTGATTTATAACGTATTACTGCTTCGCATGCGTCTTCTAGAAAAACGTCTTCTATAAACAAATATTTTCTTCTCTCTCTAACGCCAAATTTACTTGGCACGCCTACTTTTCTTTACAGACTTAATGCTTGCCTGTCTTCGTTCAAAAATGACTCAATAAAAAATATGAATTGATACAGCAAACATATCATCTGGCCTTATCTTTCATTGTATTTTAGCAAAGCACAAGAATTATATTCAGTATCCCTATTTTAGTCGGTTCGTATGAATAACAATATTGAGTCTTGATTGATGCCCTTGTGTATTAGGTTGTTACAAGATGTTAGGCCCATAAGTCTGGCACTAAGTGATTAATCGATTTTTCGTAGATTGATTTAAGGCGAGTCTATTTTACTCTACATATTATGTATTTTATTAATTTTAGTTACGTAAGGTGTTGTCTAGAATTACCGTAGCCAGGTAGGGATTTTCAGGACAGAGTTGCAGTGGAAGGTGTAATACATCTACCTGACCACGATAGGCAATATATCTAAACACCTTCACTGCGTTGCACAGCGAGTCACAACCAATATTAATAAAATGTTTCAACTCACCTGATATCTTCACTGGTGATATTCTTGAAGTGGACCTATAGGATTAACTCACAATTTTGGCCAAAATAACAAGAGAATCGAATAGATACCAGTATCCAGTTCAGCGTAGTCATACTCCAGGCACCAACCAGGAATTCACACACGTGTTTTACAAAGTTCAATATTTCACAAATGTTCTTTATCACAATTTACCGGTGCCGGTTATAGATCAAAGAAGCGGCATTCACCCGGATTTTTAGGTTTACAACCAAATACAAGATCAAAAACGCGCTCACAAAACGGAATCTTCCAGAGCGAACAAAAAGCTAGGTTTTTTCGCTGACCGCGGGAAACGACAATGAACGAAAAGATTGACAGTTCAGTGTGACCATTGTCAGAAATTTTCAATAGACTAAACAAAATGTTACTCAATCGATCTAATCGATTTGACTTATAATAAAACTAATTCTATTTCAAACATCCACCCGCCCCGGACCGGCCTACCGGTCCGCTAATTAGTTGGTAGACGTGACAATGTTGCAACCGCTCTCCTCAGAATCGAACCGTCCACCAAGACCTCAGCAAATCGGGGAACTCCATCAGCCCCAGTTACCAAACGAAGGATGCGCCCCTGCGCCATCTGAGTGGCGGAAGGTTAGCCTCCTTGATCAAAACGAGGTCACCAATCTTGGGCGGATCGGTCTTGTCGGTCCACTTAACGCGTTGCTGGAGTATGTGCAAATATTCCAAATTCCAGCGTTTCCAAAAGCTCCGAGTAATCTGGCGTACCAATTCAAAACGCGAGAGACGACCAGGTCTCGTATCAATATAGGGGTACTCAGGCAAGGCGACAAGTGGGCGACCAATCAAAAAATGGCCCAGCGTAAGGGCCTCCAAATCATTGGGATCTGAGGAGATCGGGCACAATGGCCAAGAGTTCAAAACGGCCTCAATCTTACAAAACACAGTTGCGAGTTCCTCAAATGTAAGGACAGATTCACCGATTGTCCTGCGCAAGTGTGTTTTGGCCGATTTTACGGCGGCCTCAAATATACCACCCCAGTGTGGACAATTTGGTGGGGAAAACAACCAATTTATCCCACGTCGGGCAAGCCTATCACCTTTATCAGCTTTGTTGGTTTCAAGGAAATTAACAACATCATTCAAATAATTATAGGTGCCCTTGAAGTTAGTGCCGCAGTCAGAACGGATCAAGGAAGGCAGCCCTCTGCGAGATACAAATCTGTCAAATGTGGCTACAAACGCCACGGTCGTAAGCGAGGAGACCAGTTCTAAGTGTACGGTCTTTGTGGAGAGACAAACAAAAACACACAAGTAGGCCTTAACGGTCTTGCTGTTTCGAAGTATCGACGTTTTCACCAAAAAGGGACCAGCGAAGTCCGTGCCAACACCGTCAAACGTCCTGCTCTCAGTTACGCGATCTGCCGGTAAGTCCCCCATCAACGGCTGCATGGTAGAAGCCTTGAGCTTATAGCAAGGGATGCAGCGAAAGACTACACTCCGAATAACTCTTCGGGCCGACAAGATCCAAAATTCGCGTTGCAAAATGGCCAACAAAGCATAACAACCAGCATGCGAATTTTTAAGGTGACGGTCAGTTACCAACAAGCGTACCAAATGACCGTCCTTAGGTAACAAAGGGGGGTGACGAGCCCCGTAAGGGAGGTTGGCGTTCTTGAGACGCCCTCCAACGCGCAAGAGACCCGTATCGTCCAAAAAGGGGTTCAATTTAGATACAGCTCCCGACAATTTCGATCTCCCTGATTTAAGGATAGCAATCTCCTTCTTAAAATGCGCCAATTGCACAGAACGAACCCAAAAGGTGAGAGACTCCTGTCGTTCCTGTGGTGAGAGAAACGGTGTCAGTCGTTTCTGTTGTGGGTGCCTAAAATTAAAAACAAAACGCTTTATCCAAGCAGTGACACCTAACAACTTAGCGAGGGAGCTGTAACGATTTAACAAAAAATCGGGGTCGAAGGCGCATTCCACCTTCTCAAGAGCGAGTGTTCGTAGACCCGGCAAATTAGAAGTATTCAAAACTGGCGTTTGAGGCCAATCAATTTCTGGTCGAATCAACCATTCCGGACCCCACCACAGCGAATGACCTATCAAACTAGGCGTCAAGCATCCGCGCGAGGCACAATCAGCGGGGTTGAGCTCACCTGGCACGTGTCTCCAAACAAGTTTGACTTCGGATTTCTGGATTTGGGATACGCGATTAGCGACAAATACCTCCATGGTGTGGACAGAAGCCTTCAACCAACAAAGAACAATTTGGCTGTCTGTCCAGGCGTAAGTCCCATTAATACAAATGCTTTTACCCAAAGTGTTAGACACGTGGTTCAATAAGCGTACAAGTCGTGCTGCTCCCGAGAGCTCCAATTTCGGAATGGTCAGAGATGTCCGAAGGGGTGCAACCTTGCTCTTCGCCATGATCAGGGAAACCCTCACCTGACCTGATGCACTAACTGTGCGCAAGTACACCACGGCCGTGTGACCACGTTCCGAGGCATCACAAAACCCGTGAAGGGTGGCCTTGTACTTCCCGGGAGGAAGGATGGGACGAGGCAAGGAGATCTCGTTGGCGGCAGGAAGTGAGGATACAAAGGAGGTCCATTCCTCAACAAGAGTGCCGTGCAGAGGTTCGTCCCAGGTCAATCCTGCTGTCCAAAGCTTCTGCAAGAAGCATTTTGCCCAAAATATAATTGGACAGATCCAACCGTTCGGATCAAAGGTTCTGGCAATAAGACAATACGAGACGTTTAGTCCAAGAACACGGCAATTTCAAGCCTACGTTATATGTAAAGATGTCTTGGACTGGTCTGTACTGAACGCCGAGAACAGCCATCATGGCGGGGTTGTCAACAATCTCAAACAAATGCTGATGATCCTCTGGCAAGCCTTCCAAAAGCGCTGGTGAGTTGGAAATCCATTTGCGCAACTCATAACCAGCGGAGGCCAAAATACCTATCAATTCGTCTCGTACCTTAAATATCGTCTTTCAAGATGGCGGAGGCTCTTGGGAAACGTAAGCCTTCGCGGTCTGCGAGCTCCCAAAGAGAACGTATTGCCAAGTAGGGGCTTGACCTTAACCCGTACGTATTAGTATTGAGCTCGTAGACGACCATGGGATCGCGAGGAGACTCTCTCCAAAGGATCAGCTGGAAGCGACGGTCATCAGGGTGGATAAAAGTCTGCCTGAACATCATTTTTATGTCGGCCACAAAGACAACCTGATGTCGTCGGAAGCTGGTGATGACGTCACAAAGGTCCTTGACCAACTTGGGACCTGAATGCAAGCACTGGTTCAAGGATACGCCTGTTGAAGTCTGCGCAGAACCATCAAACACTGTGCGCAGCTTGCCAGTCGATGGCTTCAATACCGCATGATGCGGGAGAAAGTAATGCTCCACCGAACGCCAATCCAAATTTGACACTGATATGTGTCCCAATTGTTCATATTCTCTCATGAACTCAATATACTTCTGTCTGAGCTCCGGATCACGACCCATGCGACGCTCCATAGCCAACAATCTCTTTTCGGCTAAAGGTCGTGACTCACCAAGCGGAGGCCGAACAGACAGAAAAGGTAGCCTCGTAATGATCCGAACAGAACGGAGTCGACCCGTGTTGTTCTGGAAGAACAGCTCGCACTCCTCATGTTCTGGATTCAAACGGGCAGCTTGAGGGGGCTCCTCTACCTCCCAAAACCTCTGAACCGCATCAGAGAGAACGGAGCCTACAGCCAACAAATTATCAAGTTTGGGTGGAGGGGGGTCCCTAGGTACAGGTCCCATCAAAGCAAATCCAAATATGGTCGGGATGGCAGTCAAACCATTTGGCACCAAGACCCGTTTCCCACCAATCAAAATTCCACCGAGGACATCAGAGCCAATCAACAAGTCGATTTGTCCCGGTATGTCAAATTTGGGGTCTGCCAGTTCCAATCCCGATGTCAAATTCACCACAGCAGCGGGTAGCTGTTTCTGTGGGTGCATACCCAAAATATTCTTCAACACAATAGCCGAGGTTTTAATCCTCGGGTGTGAAGATTCAACAGGGCCAAACAAAACCTTAACTTGCCCTTCAACATTAGAGGCTACGTCACCTATGCCCCGTATACAATTTGGAAATAAACCCATATTTAATTTAACCTGCCCTACTAAACAAGTGGAAACAATGCAACCTTGTGAACCTGTGTCCAATATAGCACGGGCAACAACAGAGGTCCCCGTGGGTCCCCAGACCCTAACAGCAACCGTTGGTAGGATAACGGTCTCAATGGGGGAGGTTGGAGTTATAGGGCAGGGGTCAATGATCTATTGTTGCCTGGGCGGTGACAGTTGGCCAGGACCAGGCAAGTCAAAATGAGGGTGCGGCTTGAAGTCCTCAAAGGCGCGATGACTTGATCCGCGCGCCATCTGTGGGGGGTCATAATGACGCACCCGCCCAAAACGAGGTGGGCGCGAGTCAAGGCGGGGACGCTCCGCCAAAGGAGGGGAATACCTGGGGCAGCAGTCATGGTGCTGGTGACGCTGAACAGCACATTCAGGTGCGCGAGAGAGAGGAGGCGTGCGCACGCTAAGGTTCTCCAAGCGGGGCGAGTGGCGATCAATTGAGCGAGGCGACTCTCAGCTACGCGCCGGTGAGCCTCGGCTGCCACCTTCAAAACACCCGCCCGTGCGCGGCGTCGGCTGGTTGGACAAGCGGCCAACCTCTCTGGCATTCATACAGAGAATGTCCAAATGCTGTCCTCCACAGTGAGGACAGGGGCGAGAGTTTGGGCAGTCTCGCTGGTAGTGGGACCCCAAACAAGCGAAGCAAAGGCGGCGGGCATTCGCGATGCGCCTACGAGAGGCGACATGTAGGTCCAAGAATGCCCTACAACTGGCCCTTCTGTGCCCCGTGACCCTGCAGTAGGAGCACTCCGCTGGGCTCTGCGTGACCGCAAAGCGAGGAGGGCGTCGGTCAACATTGGCTCGGGTGTGACCGCGAGCCTGCTCCTTGACCTTGGGCGGCTGCGTCTTAGCCGGCGTGTCACCACCGGAGTTGTCCAAGACCCGGCACTCATCCTCCAGGAACCTCTCCAGGTCAGCAAAGGGAGGCAGATGGGTCGCGCTATCCCCACCAAAGCGCTGTTCAAAACGCGACCTCAGGTCGGCAGGCAGCTTTTTAAAGACAATGTGCACAAATAGATAGGACCATTGGTCCACGGGCAGGTCAAGGCACTTAAGTGCGTTGATGGCGACCAAAAGCGGATTCAAAAGTTGGGTGCGCAACCCAGAGACCCGGATGAGCGTCGGCAAACCCAAAATCTGCTCGATGTGCGTGTCGGCGAGGCCACGCTTATTATGGTACCTACGGGTGATTAGGTCCCGAGCCGTCTGGTACGCCTCGTCATGAGGCCCTTAGCCTCCCCATCCAGAACCGACATTAAATATGCCAATTTTTGTGCTGGCCGAAGGTCAGCCCTGTCATTGATCAGGCTGTCGAACAAATTAATGAAGCCCAGGTAGCTTCCTAGGCAGCCATCAAAATGGGGGAGGTCCAAAGTAGGGAGCCTACTCACCAGCCCCGGTGCTGACCTAGGAAGCTCCTGCTTCAGGCCGGGTTGCCCTTCCCTATCGGCAACTAGTTGTCTCGCAGTATTGAAGACAGCATCATACAGGTCTAAGACCTGGGCATAGTCTTCGCTGACCTTATTTCGCTGTTCAGCAGTGAAATCAGTGACTGACACTTCGAGACAGCAAGCGCTGAAAGTGCGGAATTGCTGTTCCACACTTGCCAGGCGATCATCGAGCCGCTTGTACCTTTGTAGTAAGGCCTGCTGGCGATCAGACCGGTTCACTAAGGCACTGGCCGAGGCAAACCAGCGCAAATCTGATGCAATAGCACCAGCCGCCGCACGCAAGTCCTTGATAGCTGACATAATCAAATTTCAAAAGAGCCCGGACAAGCGTTAAATAATATTAACAATCAAAACTTAATATTTGTTAATTCTTTGAAACCAACAAAGTATTAGCCTGTTTACTGCAAGTGCAGGCAAGTGCCAGGTATCTACTGTCCAACAAAATTAATAGTTTCAATATATATTGACACAAAACAAAGTCAAAGTTATCAAAAGTTGAAACTTCAAGTAAGTTAATTAAAGTTAAATATTCAAATAAATTAACTAATTACTTGCAACAGACAGACTGGCTGTATTATTTGAGATATACAATAGTAAGTAAGCACAGAATATGTGTTACCTAACAATATTATCTATTTATTATAACAAGGTTTAGCAATGTAAGGTTCAAACTTAATATATCAATATATGCAATAAACTAAATCAATTGATACATATAACTGATATGTATCCAATCAAAGTGACTCATTAATAGTAACAGCAACAAATCTATGCTAGACTTCAACAATTTAAATCAAACAATTACTGATTGAGGTTATGTATGACATGTGTTTCAAATTATCTAGGTCAACTTATACAATTAAATATTATGTATTTTAGACAATACTGACCTGAGAACACTATAACTAATATATATAGCTCATACAACACCAGTCTATACAATACCAATCTGAGTATAGGTACAATCAACAGCGGCTAAGATACAACAGCGCTCTGCACCAAAAATTATGGCTAGAATTACCGTAGCCAGGTAGGGATTTTCAGGACAGAGTTGCAGTGGAAGGTGTAATACATCTACCTGACCACGATAGGCAATATATCTAAACACCTTCACTGCGTTGCACAGCGAATCACAACCAATATTAATAAAATGTTTCAACTCACCTGATATCTTCACTGGTGATATTCTTGAAGTGGACCTATAGGATTAACTCACAATTTTGGCCAAAATAACAAGAGAATCGAATAGATACCAGTATCCAGTTCAGCGTAGTCATACTCCAGGCACCAACCAGGAATTCACACACGTGTTTTACAAAGTTCAATATTTCACAAATGTTCTTTATCACAATTTACCGGTGCCGGTTATAGATCAAAGAAGCGGCATTCACCCGGATTTTTAGGTTTACAACCAAATACAAGATCAAAAACGCGCTCACAAAACGGAATCTTTCAGAGCGAACAAAAAGCTAGGTTTTTTCGCTGACCGCGGGAAACGACAATGAACGAAAAGATTGACAGTTCAGTGTGACCATTGTCAGAAATTTTCAATAGACTAAACAAAATGTTACTCAATCGATCTAATCGATTTGACTTATAATAAAACTAATTCTATTTCAAACAGGTGTAATGTGTTGCTTTTTTCTTAAAGAAAATAAGAGATAATCTGAGAAAATAAACTTATTCACACTTTTATGTTGGTATCAGTAACTCAACGTTGCTTTATGGCGGTCTCCGCAACTGATAAGATGTTTTAATTAAAAAAAAAAACTCATTAACCTGACCAATTTTCCATTACAGTTAATCATGCTAAAAAAGAATCTTGAAATGCTCCATAAACAATTATTCATGAAAAAGCTTTTTTACATTCATTTCTTGAAACAGCATTAAGTAATTTCCTATATATAGGAAACCTGGCTTTTGCCCACTGATATTCCTTTTCTGGGAACAATAGATCCTGAGTTTGACTTTGTGGGTAAATCGGCGGTGGATACGTCCTCTGGAGTATTACGTGGTCGACCGTATGGTGGCGTCCCGTTACTGTGGCGTAAAAGTGCGTATGAGCAAGTGTCTATAGTGCAAAGTGAAAGTTCACGTATCATTGCCGTTAAACTTACGGTAGGGAGCAGGCTATTTCTAGTGTTTTCGGTGTATATGCCCACTGAATCTCCGGATAATTTAAGTGAATTCGTTAATTGTCTTAGTGAAATAAATGCGATAATTGAAAGCAGTGGCGTGGACTCTCTTTTCATATTGGGTGACTTTAACGCACAGCCGTTTAGTTTATTTGGAAATGAACTTCAAGAAACTCCGTGTGGTGACGGATTAAGAATATGGAATGTCACCACCCCATATCATCCCATGGGTGTCGTAAGAGCCGACAGAGGGAGCATATTATGCAGAGAACAGCACTGTAAGAGAAGGAAAACTTGATACAAACCCTATATCAACCCGTTTGGCCAGCGTGGTATAGTAGGCCAATTCCTCCTTTCATAGGAGAGGCCTAGTCCAGCAGTGGACTGTTAAAGGCTGATGATGATGATGAACTTCAAGATTTTTCATGTGAGTTTAAATGGTTATGTGCAGATACCACTATTCTTGGCCGAGACTCGGACACATACACGTATGTATGTGAAGCTCACGGTACTACTAGTTGGTTAGATCACTGTGTAGTAACTGAGGCTGCTTGGAACTGTATTTTAGATGTAAGAGTTATGCATGATATCTCATGGTCTGATCATTATCCACTGCTTGTTATGTGTGATATTGATGTACTTACACCCAAAACTGCATCATCTCCTCCGAGATATAATAACGTCTTGTGGGGGAAGAGAGACCCAGCCCAGATATCAATGTATACAAGTTATTGTGATGAAAAATCAAAAGACATTGATTGTCCTTTAGATCTCAGTAGTTGCTGTGATATACAATGTGATAATGTATTACATCAATCACAAATAGATAAATTTTATAAGAATATTGTTGATACTCTTAGTGATGCTGCGATTTTTAGTAAAAATAAGTGTAATGCATCCAAAAAAGTTCATAAAACTGGCTGGAACATAAACATCAAAAATGCTCACCACCAAGCACGTCTTCACTTATGGGCATCTCACGGCAAACCGAGAAACGGTTTACTATATGATAATAATAGCAGAAGTGTGATGCCAGAATAATGAGATCCAGATTAAGATGGATGTTATAGCTAGCCATCATGATGCTAAATACTTCTGCAGTTTTTGGAAGGCTACTAATAAACTTAGTTGTAAATCAAGTCTACCGGTGAGCATTGGAGGTGTACATACATACATACATACATAGACTCACGCCTGTTTCCAGTGATCCAAAAACGATTGCGGATATGTTTAGGGAATCTTTCAAGGTTGAATCTCCCTTAACCTCTGTTACTAATCAGTCGGCGACCCTGGAGAGGTCTAGTAAACCACCTACTAGGTTTACGGAAGAGGATATAGCATCCCTAGTAATGAGCTCAAAGAGAGGTAAGTCACCGGGACATGACAGTTTAAGCATTGAACATCTTAGATACGCTGGCTTACATATATCAAGAGTTTTAGCGGTGCTTTAATCTTTGCTTATGTCACTCATATTTACCGCCAGAGTTGATGCAAACCGTAGAACGGGTGATGTGAGTGACAAGAGTAATTATAGACCTATTTCATTGGCTACTGTTATTGCAAAGGTGTTGGATGGTTTGGTTGACCGACAGCTGGATAAGCATGTGACATTACATGACGCTCAGTTCGGATTTAGACCCAACTTATCCACGGAAACTGCTATCCTCTGACTCAAACAGACCGTACAATACAATGCAAACAGAAAAACCCCTGTATACTTGGTTTCATATGACTGCCTATGGCAAAAACTACGTCAGGAGACCAACGTTGAGAGTGAGTTTATAAATTTATTAAAATATTGGTATCACAACCAAAGCAATTATGTTAAATGGGGTAGCGCTATGTCGGGGGCGTATAGGATGGAATGCGGTGTGAGACAAGGTGGAATAAGTTCACCTAGACTTTTCAACCTATATGTAAACCGGTTAATATGTGAACTCAGCAATACTAGTATAGGATGCTCGATTGACAGACAAATGGTCAACAATAATATAAGCTACGCGGACGATATGGTACTGCTGAGTCCAGCTATTAGCGCTCTTAGGCGTTTACTTAGATTGTGTGAAGACTATGCGGCCGCCCATGGGCTCAAGTACAATGCAACAATAAGCGAGGTGTTAGTTTTTAAAGCAGGTAATAAAATATACACAGATGTGCCACCAGTTACACTAGGAGGTAGACCGCTTAACAGAGTGATGCGTTCAAGTACTTGGGTCACTGGGTGACCAATAATCTGTCGGATAACACTGACATGGAGAGGGAACGCAGGGCGCTGTCGGCTCGGTGTAAAATGCTGGCTCGAAGGTTTGCACGCTGTACAAGAGATGTTAAAATCACATTGTTCAGGGCGTACTGCCAATCCTTGTACACGTGTGCACTATTGGTCCAGTATGCACAGAATTCGTACAGCGCTCTGCGTATCCAATACAATAATGCCTTCAGGGTGATGTTGGGGTTGCCGCGATTCTGCAGCGCATCAGGAATGTTTGCCAAAGCAGGTGCCTTACTTTTATGCAATCTTGCGGAATAGGATGGCATCCCTTATGCGGCGGGTGCGCGTAAGCTCCAACAGCTTAGTCAAAATTGTGGCGAATAGGATAGAGAGCCCTATTATGTGGCATTGGATGACGAGTCATCGACCGTCATTTAATTATGTAAAGTAAAGTTAAGTATTTGTTGTACCTACTATGGACTTGTAATGTCTGAAAATAAAGTATATATTATATATTATTTCCAGCCAAGTTTATGACCAAGGACATAAAAATGTGTATTTTTTTGCAATTTAATGTAACATATGAAGTAATGGTAGGTAATATTTTTTGTTCATCATCATCATCAGCCCTTTATACTGTCCCACTGCTGGGCACGGGCCTCTTCTCACTATGAGAAGGGTAAGGCCATAGTCCACCACGCTAGCCAAGTGCGTGTTGGCAGACTTCACATGTCTTTCGAGAACATTATGGAGAACTCTCAGACAGGTTTCCTCACGATGTTTTCCTTCACAAGTTAGCAAGCGATAATTAACAGTTTAATACGCACTTAACTCCGAAAAGTCATTGGTGCCCTGTGCGTAGCAATCTGTCGGTTTTTCCGCTCAGCTATCGCTGCTATATTTTTTGTTATTAAATAAAAATCTCAAGGAGCATACCTTTTACTAAGAATTGTCTTACACCCTTCTAGGATTTCATTCGCTTTTCTTTGTGATCATTTACCTCTCTGGAGAAGGATAGATGTCATTAGAAGCACAGGTGAAGTATTTTTTCAAAAATGTCTTTGTTTTATGCGCTGTCAAAGACCAAAGAAAATATTAAATTATGCAATTTAGGATGTATATTTTTTACATGTTAATCTTACAGAATCAGTTTATATTAAAAGTTTCTAGCGAACTTTGACCTGTATAAAACCATTACCAAAATTCTTTTAATTTTCTCATGTTATACAAAGCTTTACATCTAGTGCCCATCTCACAAAACATCATAATATTTTTCTCACAAAATGGCCTCGTTTCACACACACATCGCATTTTAAATAAAATTTAAAAAACGACAAGTCGCAACTAGGACATGTTTGACATGTAACAAGATTAAGTGTCCGTCGCCTAGCAACCAAGTGCTTTTGAATATTTACCGTCTAGAATGAACCGTTTGCAAAGAATTAACAGTGCATCAGAAACATTAGCTTTTTTATTTCTTACTATTGTATCCCCAAAGGGGTGAGCAGAGGTATAATAATAACCCACTTTTCAACATGTTATGAATTTGTAAGCCCTATGTAATTGGAGGCGAGCCTATTGCTAAATTCAAATTCAACATACTTTATTCATTTGGGTCACAATGTGACGTTTATGAACGTCAAAATAATAAATTTATAAAATAATGACTTAAAGATTCTACATTTACATTTAAAGAAAGGACGTAGAAACAAACTAAAACAACCCTTCGATCCTCGAACGAACCTTCCGATCCGTAGATGCATACGCTATCCACTGGACCACGGAGGTAGTCAAACGTTTTATAGAAACTAGAATATTAATCCAAGTGTGTATTTAATTCGATACCTCTCTGTCGCTAGAACATTATTTCTAGTATTCGCAATAGGAATGCATTTTAACAGATTCTGTGATTCACGAATAGTGAAATAGTTTAAGCGGCTACCTCTTGTGCCGATTGAATGATGGATTGTGTAAAACTAGAAATAAACTTGTTGATAGAACAAATTGAGTTTTATTCAGTTTTTACATTTTTGTTTGTAGAACACACAGTTCTAGGAAAGCAAAAGTATATGATTAGGACAAAAATTTTGCCCTATGACACGTTACAACTTTTTTATTTCACTCAGTAAACTACGCATGTCTAACAGCTATCACTGATGACTCTCATTTTCATGGTAGTGATAACTCATCATTATCTACGTCTTACCGATGTGTCGATGGTGCTCGGCTACGCGAATAGCATTTGGCCTTGCTTAAAACGGTCATTAACGACTGGTGTCAATATTTTTGATTTATCCATAGATTTGGCTACGGGAGAATCATATTTCACATAAGCTCTATACAAAATATATCAAATATGTATCTGTAGTAGCCACATCCATAGGTAGATCTAATATTGAAACCACCTGTATGTGCACACGATTCTATTTTCGCGAGGCAAGTTAGCATAATTATGGTCAATTGTCATAACTATTATTCGTAGTAAAATACATCAACTGTTGGACACACACTTTTCTCCATTTTTTCAAATCAAAAATGAAAAGCCACGATAAAAAATCATTGCTTAATATTCTGACAACATCAGTGACATCTGACATATACAAATAAAATTGAAGTGTCTGTCTGTGACTTCATAATAACCATATGTTTTCACATGTATAATTATAGATACAAGATACCAAGTCATAAACATTATTTTTTTAGTTTGGCCTTTTTGTCTGTCCGTCTTTCTCTATCTCCGGAATACCTGAACCGACTCTATATAATATATAAAAGCGAAAAGATTTGTCATATAAGTAGTATATACATGTAGGAGGCATCTGCTACGAATGGATTTTCCAGTAGGCTGGAAAAGGCCCTCTACGGGTTCCCGCAAGTTTGTATTAAAGCTAATTGTACTTATCACACGCGGGCGAAGGCTCGGGCAGTAGCTAATAGTATATAAGAAATCAGCTGAAAGTTTATTATGTTATAAGCCACGCGAGTGGAGCAGTAACTCTAAATAACGTGGGTGTAACCGCTCATCTAGTTTTCTTAAAAGTCAACACAAAGGTGCAAATAATGGACGTATTGTAACAGAATTTGTGTCTAGTGTGGTAATTGGCCTTAGAAAACAGTTCCATCAAACATTTTCATAGACTTTCAAATCATACTACAGAAATTAGACCCTACTATTGCATCGTTGAATAAATCACGAAAAAAACTGCTAACATTTAACTGCCTTCTTGGTTGTGATGGATTACTTTACGAAGGGGCCTGAAGTGTTTGCAATCCCAAATCAAGAAGCTACCACAGTGGCCGATAAGCTGGTGCATGAAGTCTTTTTTCGGTTCGGGGTGCCCTTGGAAATCCACAGCGATCCAGGACGGAACTTCGAATCTGAGGTATTCAAGGAGACTTGTCGCGTGATGGGTTCACATAAAACCAGGACCACGGCTTATCATCCGCAATCAGATGGCATAGTTGAGCGATTTAACCAATCCCTGGAAAGGTACCTGGCAAAGGTCGTGGAGAGCAAACAAAGAGATTGGGACAGGCACATCCAACCGTTTCTCCTGTCATATCGCAGTGCGGTTCAGGAAACCACAGGAATAACACCAGCTTTTGCCAATTTTGGAAGAGAACTCCGTTTACCAGCAGACTTAATCACCGGTATTCCACCAGAATCTCCACGCAATATAACGGATTACGCGACTGAGCTACGCAACAAGATGAACGATGTATATGAGCACATCAGGGACTCAGGACAACAGATGTCTGAGAAGATGAAGACTCGCTACGACCGGAAGGCGAACAACAAAGGCTTCGATGAGGGGTCATTGGTGTGGCTTCATAACCCAGTAGGAAGCAAAGGTAAATCGCCTAAGTTACAAGCCAGATGGGACGGGCCACATCGCATAATTACCAGGATGAACGACGTCACCTATCGAATCCAGAAGGGGTTGCGAGGTGCACCGAAGATAGTTCATGTGGACCGGTTGGCTCGTTACGGGTCCAAAGATGTTCGAGACGAACACGTTTAAGAGGGAGGCAGTGTTACAAAGGGCGATAATTGAAAATATCAATCGGTGAATGAAAGAACTAGAAGAGATTACATGTATCGGTGGTTTAAGTCTGTTTCATCTATCCTCTAATAGATGGCGTTGCTGTTAATTCTAGAACAATAACACTAGTCTAGTACGCCCGCGCTTTACCAGAAATTTCGTGAAGCGTCTCGAACAGACTAGTTATGTGTTCCGGCCGGTATAAATACCGCGTGAACGCGCGAGTCAGGACAGTTCAGTTGAATAATCGACAGCGATCAACAAGCGAAGGGAAGTAAGTCGGAAGTGTTTAGTGATGTTTCTAGTAGTGTTGAGAATTAAGTGTGTATAAGTGTTGTTGTGTGTTAAAGAAAGTTCAGTTTAAGTGGCATAGTGATTTTAATTTATCGCCGAACCCCAGCTCGTAGCAATACTAAACGTAACCGTATAATTGAGATCTTATTGTTATTATTTGCAGCCTAACTTGTCCCATCGCAGGGCAAAGGCCTCCCTACCCTCTTTCCACCTTTCTCTATCGAGAACTGTTGTTAATCACTCTTTATTCAAAAGTGTAAGATCGTTTTGCCACCTAATCTTTGGTATGCTGCGAGGCCTATTTGGATCTGAACAAAAAGACAATTGTAATATAATTTCTACGTCATTTATTTGTGATATACCGTCGTGAATATACGTAATTGTGGCAGTTTATCTTAAAGCCTTTGAAGACTGATAAATAGAACGATTTGTCACGATCGGTAGTACCTATATATTACAAGTCTGATACCTCTCACCACTGTAACCCTTAATTAATTGAATACCGGCGCGGCGTCTACCGCAAGACAGGTAGGACCTTGGTATCCGCAAGGTCATTACATTATGAAGATATATTCAGTATCAGAATGTAGCGGCAAGTTGCAGTGTAGAATGGTCTGTATGAACGTTTACAAGTAATTGAAAATTAATGAGGTGTGTAACAGAATTCCCGAGTAACACATGCAGAAGAATATTGTGTTCTTGATTGGACTGGTTTATAGTTTACGGAACACTTTAAAATTCTAAGAATTGTTACTAAAAGAAGAATTGGTTTCATACTTATACTTTGTTTCTAGCGATGGTTCCTCAGCCAGGCTGATCCTATTCAAGCAAGCTCGCAGATATCAGAAATGAGCTTACTGTTTTTATTATATTTACAAAAAAATTGTCTTCCGGCAAAGCTTTTATCGAGAAAGTTCTCACGTTCCTAAAATGTTTGACAATTTGCAGAGTACGAAAAAAAACTTAATTTATTTATTGCACAATACGAATAGCAACCTAATTTCTCTGTAGCACAATGGGCAAATTCAGCAAAACATTTTCCTTGCCATTTCTATAGTAGAACGAACAAAAATTCTCCTTGAAAAATAAGTATGGCATTTTGTATAACTCATCTGAGAATCAGAACCTAAAGACAAGAGTCCCACTCAAAGAAAAATTAAAAAATATTGATATTCTTAATGCAGCATCACAATATATTTATGCCAGTGTTATGCATGTACGACTACATATAAATTCTTACAAAATGAATAGTGATATACACAATATTGATACTAGGAACAGGCACTAATTATGTGTACCGTATTTCCGTTTACACAAAACACATAGCTCTTTTATTTGGCTTAGTATAAGAATATATAATAAAATGCCATCTAATATTTTAGACTTGCCGTTAAGGTTGTTTCAGACAATAGTTAAAAATTACCTTATACTAAAGGCATATTATGGTCTAAATGAGTATATTGATGACAAGAACGCTTGGAAATAAATATTATTTTTTATTGGGCAATTTTTTGTTTATTAGGTCAATAAGCAGTTTTATAGTTTAGTTAATTACCGTATTTTCTTTTTTTACTACATTTGCATTCTTGTTCTACTCTTTTTATTATAATTTATCGGATTTGTAAGGTGAGGGTAACTTGTGGTAATGAACTGCTTACTAATAGATTGCAAATTGCTGCAGGTTTATATACCGTTACTTTTCGGGACATACTGTTCTACCATAGCTCTGAACAGTCATGTTCGCGACTTGCCTACATCAAAAGACGTAAGTGGTTGCTCCTGTTTCACCATATTTACTTTGTGATGCTTACCAAATGAACATAATTTATTGCTTGAGTACTAGTTAGTAATAGTTATTGATATCAATCAATAACTATTAAATTTTGCATCACTAGATAACTCACAATGTGAAACAGTTGCAGCTCCTTACAAAGATAACATGTAAAACATTTATACTGACAGTTAAAAAGAGTGGCCACGAGTTTTATTGCCCGTTCTTTCTCGTGGGTGTACCTATTGCATTGCGAACGTGGCAGTAAATGTAGAATCATCTAGTAATTAACTTAAATTTTTGACGTTCAAAAGCGTCACTTTATGGCCTAAATGAATAAATGATTTTGACTTTGACTTTACAATACACAGTTTAACTCGTTTCGAGATTCTCGTTGGAATCCGTGACCAAATCTGCTGGAAAGTAATCGAAATTGGAAAGTAAAGTGTGTATTATAGCGATTTTTACATACATACGTACATACATAGACTCACGCCTGTTTTCCGGAGGGGTAGGCAGAGACTACGGAACGCCATTTACAACGATCCTGACATATCTCTCTTGCTTCATTCACTATGCTCTTCTGTTTAGGGTACTTCTGACCTGTCCTTTTTTTAGGATGTCTCCAATCTGGTCAGAGAACGTCTGCCTAGGTCTTCCCCTTCGCCTTGTCCCATTCACACTTGCCTTATATATCTACTTTGTCAGTCTTTCGTCATCCATCCTCGTCATATGCCCAACCCATCTTAACATGCTTTTCTCGATGCTTGTCACTACATCTTCTTTTACCCCACAGCACTCTCTTATAACACAATTCTTTACTCTGTCGGTCAAAGATATACCACACATACTTCTCAGTGCTCTCATTTCTACAGCATTTATTCTACTTTCAAATCTCTTCTGCCATACCCAACTTTCACTACCGTTTAATATTATGTACACACGTGATATAATATTTTAAATACGTTTTGTTTACATACCATCATAAGAACCATAATGTGACAGAGACTGACCGAGGGTTCGTGTTCTTAAAGTCTCGGAAACTGAGAGACTACATCCAATTGTATGCTTAGTTTGAATTAGATTTTAAAATATTGTTATAATAATTACTTATAAAAATATACTGGCAATCAGTGCGGTATAAACTGCGTTATGCGTTCCGTGAGAGCATAATGTCATTATTTTGATGTGCACATGAATAAATTGGCTCATTAAATTGACTTGACGTACTTTTGAATGTTTCTGGAAAAACAATATTTTCACAAAAAAAGAAGAAAAATATTACACAATTTATTTTTTTCAATATTTTGGAAGAAAAATAAGAGAATGGACATAGATACCTCGTTATTGAATGCTGAAGATGTAAATGAAAATGTGAATAAAATCATATTTGAGTTCCAGAAAACAGATAACACAGTTAACTAGTTTATGTCCTAAATCAAAAACGGAAGTAGTTTATAGTTCCAATTCCAGGTATGTACGATATAGTGTGCCTCAGTGCAGCGTACTGGGCCCACTGCTGTTCTTGATATACATCAATAATCTGCCAAAAGTAGTCAACACCTCGATGGTGCTCTTTGCCGATGACTGCACATTGATATTTTCAAAGTTAGAAAATAGTGACGATATTACATACGAAAAAGACATCAATGAATCAATGAAATCTGTTATAGAATGGTTAAAAAGTAACAATCTCAAAATAAATTTAGGAAAAACGTATATAGTTCAATACAAACACTCACAAAAAAAATCACATGGGACTATGAAATTGATGGCCAAGTAAGATTGAAGACCTAAACATTATATTTGATGAAAGCCTTTCGTTTCGATCTCATTTCACACATATCATATCCAAAGCCAACCAAATCCTTGGTTTTGTTTTAAGGTCAACGAAAGACTTTAAAACGTCGCGAAGTACCTTGTATCTTTATCTTGCCCTTGTGAGGAGCATACTGGAGTACGGTAGTCCCATATTGTCGCCAAATTACAAGATTCATATCAGACAAACTGAAAGAATTCAAAAGAAATTTCTCAGAATACTTAATTATCGCCAAAACCCTGGTCGTTTTAGCTTAAATTATCAAGATAGACTTTCCAAATTTAAAATTCAGTCACTAGAAACTCGACGCGTATACTTCGATTTAGTTTATCTCTATAACATCATACATGCTATTATAGACTCACCAGAATTAATCTCTCAAATCAACTTCAATATTAAATTTAGTGCTCGTAGGTCTAACGAGACTAATCTATTTGCCCTTCAAATTTATAAAAATAATATATCGTATTACAACCCATTAACAAGGATGGCCCGGTAATATAACGATATGATAAAACATAAGATGAAAGAGTAAGACATTTTTAATCCCAATCTCAACATATTTATTAATAACATTAAAGACATCCTCCATAGTAAGTAGGTAGATTGAGCTTGGATGCTTCAGACTTCGGAGATGTCAGAGGCATCTAATGCTAGTTTGATATCTATATGCATAATATTAAAAATGTATGTAGCGTCCAATTAGATTCGATTCTTTGTTATATTTTCCATAATTGAGCCACTGTAGTATTTGTAACATAGTTTTTGATGTATGCACTGTTGTTACGTTGCAATCCAGAACTAAAATGATTGTAATGTGTTTTGTGCATCTAAATAAATTATAAAAAAAACAAACATAGAACAAAAACATTACATTTGAATATATTATGGTGGTCAGCAAATTACTAAGTGTAATACTCAGAAATTCGTCGGCTTATGGATTGATGACGATATGTCATGGAAAATGCATGTTGATCAGCTGTGTAAGAAATTAAACAAATTTTCATATGCCCTATTCATGTTAACAAAAGTTGTTAATCAAAAAGCTGTCCTAATTGCTTATAAGGCTTATGTTTCAGCAGCGTTAAGATTTGGCATTATTTTTTGGGGGAACTCTGTTAATAGGGAAGAAATCTTTAAGGCACAAAAAAAATGTGTCAGAGCGGTCTGTAAATTACGACTCCCAGAAACCTGCAGGCCACATTTTAAATAGTTAAATATCTTAACCCTACCATCACTGTATTATAATTATGTGATGGCCATTTTTATTAAATCACACCCCTCAATGTTCGAAACTTTTATAAGTAAAAGACAGTGCAATAAAATACATGTACAACCTCACAAAACTGCATTATATAATAAGAATGTTTTAGATATGGCTCCAAAAGTATTTAATAAAATCCCGAATAACATAAGAATTATAAATGACATCAATTTATTAAAGCGGACATTTAAGGCATATTTATTAGAAAAGACATATTATTCTGTGAACGATTTTTTGACTGACACTATATCGTAATTTTAATTTTTTGTATTCGTAATCTATTACAA
Source organism: Euclidia mi (assembly GCA_944739405.2). Classification (NCBI taxonomy): domain Eukaryota; kingdom Metazoa; phylum Arthropoda; class Insecta; order Lepidoptera; family Erebidae; genus Euclidia; species Euclidia mi. The sequence continues at coordinate 84,301,339 of OX123187.2, forward strand.
TCGTATATGACCAATGTAATGTCACTTATAATGACGATGTAATCAATTGTTAAACTTTGACTTGTAAATGAATTTAAATTATTAATTTGGTAATGTTAATTTGTTAAAACTCAAATGTATAATTTTAGTGATGTAAAATTTGAAATTATTCGTAATTATTTTTATGATTATTTTATTTTTTGTGAAATTTGCACACCAGAAATGGTAGTATACAGAGCGGCTGTGCTACGGAAAAACAAAGCAACTAACATATTTTTCAAAATCAGTTCTTTTACATATTTGGAACATTTTGCCAATAACGGACACTGCTACATTCACAGAATCATCGAAAAGGTTTTATTTTTCGAGATAAAACTTTGTAAAATAAAGTAACTGCAGGCACTTGTCCAACATATCTACGGTAAAACAAAGTAAAGCACAATGTCTAAGCAAAAACAAAGTAATTGCATGTCGATTACATTGTTTTTACGTTGTGAAATGATTTAATTGGCTTTTCATTTGATATAAATTTCTTTTTAAGGCCCTTTATCTAGCTATAAGAAAATCAAACAACTTTACTTTGTTTTTGGATTGTTAAAAATGGTCAAAATGGCAAATTTGTTAACGTAAAAATAAAGCAAGTAAAATGACAAATGTAAAACAAAGCAACTGAATAACAGTTGCTTTGTTTCTTTATTGTAAATCAATCCAAGCTATTACTATATCCCATTTACTTGGTTTTTAATATGCTGTCGTTCATTTGTAAATTTCAAATGTCTAAATTATTTGACATTACTCGGTTTTATCACCTTTCAAATGTCAGTTTTCCCACAATAAAACTTGTCAGTTACAACACTTACAACTTCGTGTCATAAGTTTGCCGAGGCTGTAATTCTTGTGTGTTTTGTTCGGGAAATGTTTAAAATGCAAAATAGCCACAGTTTACGTTCGAGAACTATGGTGCAGTTAGCACAAATGTAAGTGCAAATGTCCAACTATTTGTATTGTGTTTACATTTCGTAAATACCTATTAACGAAATATATCGTAGGCATACATGAAGTAGTACCTATTATTCTGTTGTGATTTGGTTGTCTATAAGAAATACTAATCAATTTGTTAATAAACTGTCCGTGTAGTGACGGATAAAAAATACAAGTGTCACTACCCCATTTCATTCCTAGGGTGTCGTAAAAGGCGACTAAGAAAATTGCAAAAAGCGAATAATATCTTTACGAAGAGGTGGAAAACTTGAAACCAAACCCTATACCAACTCAACTAGCCAGCGCGGTATAGTAGGCCAAATACCACCCAATGAGCGCACCAACGAATAAAAGGCCCCCAGTTCCCGGTAGTCCCTCTGTCCGCAACAACGGTAGCGGTCACGGTAACAGCGGGGCAGGGGGTGCTAAGAATCTCCGGGCTACTTACAATGGACGCTCTCTACGGCTGGACCAACATATCACCGAACTCGAAGTAGAACTAGGTCGTATAAACTGGCATATATTGAGATTGTCTGAAGTCCGAAGACAGGGGGAGGACACGATAACCCTTGATTCAGGCAATCTGTTCTACTTTCGAGAAGGTGATCAGCCCTCTCAGGGCAGTGTCGGTTTGCTCGTTAACAAATCTCTCACTAACAGCGTTGTAGAAATCAGCAGTGTGTCGACACGGGTAGCGTACCTCATATTAAGGTGGTGAAGGTGGTACAAGTATATGCGCCGACCTCGACATACTGCGATGACATCGTCGAAGCCATGTATGAAGATATTACTAATGCTCTACATCATACCACCAAGACACACTACAGCGTTGTTATGGGGGATTTTAATCCCAAAGTGGGAGTACAAGAACGCGGTGAAACGAAAATCGGACCCTATGGCGTGGGGCGCCGAAATCACAGGGGGCAAATGCTGGTCAACTTTCTGGAGTCATAGGGGCTCTTCTTAATGAACTCCTTCTTCAAAAAGAAGCCTCATAGAAAGTGGAGATAGCGAAGCCCCGATACTGTGACAAGGAACGGAAGTATACCTATATTGCTTTGATGCGATTGAACAGAATCGTGGCACCAAAGTCTTCGCTCGCCAGCTTGGTAGAATTCATCTGTCGAAACTCAATACTGCGGATGGCAAAACCGTAACCTCCAAGTTCGAGTTTCTCGCTGAAATTGAGAGTTTCTACAAGGACTTGTACGCATCACGGATGTCTAAGCCCACAAGACCCAGCGATGATGACCACAGAGCCCAACTCACGCGCCATAACACGGAGGACATCCCTGATGTCAACAAGAGTGGCTCTCGAGCTGCTTAAGAACAACAAGTCTCCAGGGGCTGACGGAATCACCACAGAGCTCTTAAAAGCAGGTGGGACAACAGTTCTGAAAGTGTTTAATTCCTTTATCCACCAAGGCCTAACACCTCAGGCGTGGAATGGGAGTGCGGTGGTTCTGTTTTTCAAAAAAGGTGACAAAACCCTGCTGAAAAACTATAGACCCATCTCATTCCTGAGCCACGTCTACAAGTTGTTCTCGAGAGTCCTAACAAACCGCCTCGCCAGAAAACTCGACGATTTCCAGCCACCGGAACAAGCCGGGTTTCGAAATGACTACAGCACCGTAGACCACATCCATACTGTTTGGCAGATTGTACAGAGGACCAACGAGTACAATCAGCCGCTGTGTATGGCTTTCGTGGACTACGAGAAAGCCTTCGACTCCAACTTGCTAAACCCAAGTGGGTTGGGCAGCGTTTGGCAAGCTACGTCGAGTTTTCTCTTCACCCCTACCGCAATGCCTGAAGACCAAAGTCTTCAACCAATGCATCTTACCTGTTATGACGTACGGTGCCGAGACGTGGACACTCACAATGGGATTAGTTCACAAACTAAAAGTCACCAATCACCAGTCATCAATCCGCCTATCGCAGTGGACTGCGATAGGCGGATTGATTGAATACTTCATTATATGATTACAACTTATATCTATGATTTTTTAATTTAATTTAGGTAACCGTTATATACATGCCCTGTTCCTTGAGTGACACTTATCGTAATAAATCCTAAGATGAACTAGTTTTTACAATTCTTACAAATTATGTGATTCATAAAAAGCAAAAGCCAACAAATCTTATAGTAGATATATTAATTTTTAAATGCCTTCATTGTCTTTGTTAAAAATAATTAAATGCATTTGCTTTGTTATTAAAACTAAAACCTAACTTGTCCATCTCTTTTTAAATTATTTAAAAAACTAAGTGACTGTAGTTACTTTGTTACTGAATTGTTCTTTTTTATTTAAAATTAATTTTATCATACAAAATAAATTAGCGGGTCTTTATCGCGTACAATTAATTTATTTAAGGTATAAATACCTATTTGTTTCAGACGTTTCGCTCGTCTTGCACCGAGCGTGGTCGCGGAGAGACTGATGAGAGCTCAGCGCCGTCTTGTGGAAGTGCGGGTTTCGGCACCTACCCTCACTTGGTCTTTATTTAAGTTCGCACTGTCGGTACAGCATATTACAAACCTGATGAGATGGTTTGTATCAAGTTTTCCTTCTCTTACAGTGCTGTTCCCTGCATAATATGCTCCCTCTGTCGGCTCTTACGACACCCATGGGATGATATGGGATGGTGAAATTCCGTATTCTTAATCCGTCACCACACAGATTTTAGTGAGACAAGGATAAGGTTTTCTAAAATAAAATAAATACCTGCAACTTAAATTTTAGTGTAAGCTATTATAAAATTTCAAATATTTGATTTCAAAGGACCATGGGCAAAAATGTATGAAGCCTGGGCTCACCCACCAACAGAGATGAGATCACTTTGAATGTGCTTGTAAAGCACTAAAAATAAAGATATAATCTCATTTTTGCGAAGAATCCATGGGGTTATTCTGCTATAAAAAAAAATTCCTACCATAAATAAACTATAATCCTGCAAAGTAATGCTGTTATGGCATTGTGATTTTTGTTGTTTGACATCTTTAACTAGTTTTAATTCCAGGTGCAAAGAATACATAAAAAATAAAACAGCTGCTAACAGTAAAAAAATTTTAATTAACCTTTCAATCAATATCAATAATAATATCGTTTAGATGACCTGTCGGTGGATTAAATAGTATGTGCCGAGAGGATACACGAAAACTAGTGATGTGCCGGATCGTTAAAAATGTATATCCGCGGAAACGGATCAGAATACGGATATTTGGTGTCAAGATCCGTGGATACGGATCGTTATTTTCTTACTTAATCGATGTCGGTGCGCGCGAGTTTGAAACGATAGTTGACGTCACGCACGCCCACCGGAACAATAGACAGATCATGTTTCGACTTTTATTGAAGTTATATTAAAAATGCTCTGAATGGAATGTAATAGTTTTTTAATTTTACCTAACCACCTATAGCATTCCATCCTCTCAATTGAAAATAAATAAGGCGAAAGATCCATAAAAGTTTCGGAAGAAAAGTAACGGATACGGATACGGATCTTTCTTCTTCCTCGGATATCCGCGGATACGGATATCCAGAACATCACTAACGAAGACACACAGCTAACACCGAGAGTATCAAGTCAGAGAAAATCAAGAGAGAAAGTCGACTGACTGAGAGCAGTGAGAGCCGACGGGCGCCCGGGCAGTCGTCCGAGAGGTGTGAGAGGGATGGAGAGAGTTGTAAATCACACGGGTGCAAGCGCCTCTATTGTTTACCTTTGTTAAAGTATGAATATATTGTTACTATAACAGTTTTATGACTAACAATTGTATTTTTCTACAAAATCTATTTAAGTGCGTATCTTTTTTCTGCAATGGAATTGAAGGTGGTGCCGGTAGTAACAATTTTAGTACGAACAAAATCCTTTACAATGGCATATGCCATAACTCTGTTGGACACTGAGCCCAATTTAACGCATGGTCCTTTAAAGTAATAAGCACATAATGATTTTAAAGAATCTCTACGATAAAAGGATTCTTTATGAACGACTGTTTAAAATCATCAATCGCGAAACTCGTGATAATCATGCAAGCATTTTCTATACAATAAAAAGCACTGACCAAGTAGAAACACCGTGGTCAATCTGTTAACTTTCCTTTGAAAAATTATAAAAGATTTTCCGGAAAATATTGTCCTAGTTTGAGGGTTGGTAGCTAAATTGGCAATGAATAAATTATATGCTCACTCACTACTTGCTATTGTTGCGAGACAATTTGTTATATCAGAATTTCGTCTACATCAACAACTACATATCTACATAGACATAATTTCCAACATAAAAACCAAAATTTCATTTTTTTGTTCACTGAATAGCTATATATTACTTTTCCTACTTAATAGATACTAAAATAATAGCGCCTGTTATGAAGATCTTTTATTCAAGGAGATGGATTGCCATTGAATACACTAAGAAGTGGATCGAACGCATTAAATATCGGTATCCCTATTGGTTGTAAAGGGCATAAATGGCAGTTGCTCTGTGGAAAAGGTAATCTTCTGATTACCTAGAAGGCAATCCCCGAGACGCCGATTTGAAAGTCTTGGATGCAAGCGGAATGGCGCAAAGATGATAAGGATTACTAAAGCAATTTTATGTAGATAATTAATTAAAACAATAGTGCGGCAAAGATGAAAACAACGACTTAAGTAAATCTAGTTTAAAAAAGTAGTATTACATTGTAACAAGCATATAAGATTATTCAGGCAATTTGTTCTTGGAGCCGTAGGGGTACGGTCCCAATTAAAAAAATACAATTTTCAGGTTCTTGCGCCGGATAGTTTTAGCTTTACTTTATCTGTCAGTCAGTTAGTAACGCAAGAATTTTATATATACAGATTATGGTCATGATGGTGCGTTAATCTCACCGCCGTATCCTTTTAGCTATGCAAACACTTTGAAACAAACAAAAGATCACGAGCAAAACATCGTAAGTTTCACATGTACCTGACGGTTACCGTTATCGTTCCAACCTTGATGCTGTTCCAACAAGAGATTACTCCGCTCATAAAAACAAAGTCAGCCGGTAAACCTGAGCGACCGAGCGGACGCAGTTGTAATGGACGCAATAGTTCTCGAATCACCTGGTTAAATATCTACATACATTTAAAAGTAATTTATCCTTTTGGTGAACGTATTGATGATAAAATGCAACGATAGCCTAGTGGATATACCAACAGAATGTCAAGAATGGTGGAGATACAAGCATGGGATATTAGGTTCAATCTTTGGCCAGGGATTGATTTCAAACAATGGTGCTTACTACTGACTTTTTGCAGTATTGTGCGTGTTAAATGGTTAATTATCGTTTATTTGGTCTGTGTCTCGGAGCAAGCTACGCCTTCGGTCACAACTGGCATGAAGGTCTTTGACAGTCGCTAGCAGGAGCCAGGAAGTTAGACGTTATGGTGAATGTTTGTGAGGATGATCTATGGATGGGTGTTCATAACTCTTTCATGCAGAAACGCAATATCTTAAGAATATAAAATGTCATCACCCCAATTCATTCCGTGGACATCGTAAGAAATTACTGAGCAAAATACACGATGCAAATAATAACTTTGCAAAGAGACGTAGAACTAGACGTCATACCCTATACCAACCAGTCTGGCCGGGCATAGTTGGTCAAATCCTTCTATTGACTCACAGTAATACTGTTTGGCAGCTCTGGAGAGGCTTAGGACGCAGAAACTCCCGACCGAATTTTTATTAACCCTTGAGGTGCGATCAAACTAAAGGCAAAGTGCCACAAGTGCAAAGGGTCACGTTGCTGCAAATTTTCATTGGCATAGGTTACCGGAAAAAAAATAATTATGACACCTTAATATAATTATATCACATAAATTGCATATCATTGTGTTGGTTATAAAATCAGTTATGATAATAATAACATAAATTACTACTAAATACTCACCTTTCCGGCAAAACAAGCTTACAAACTTAGAAGTTTGTTATTTTTCACTGGTTCGCACAAACATTTCATCACATATTAATGAATGTCATTACTTGTTTGGTTCATAAACACAAAAACATTCTCACATATACCTTTAGGTTTTCACACAATACATTATTTATTTGTAACAAATGAATCTAACGCCACTAAAAAAATTATAATCCGAAGGCGTAACAAAAAGTTCGCCGTGCCGGGCCGCCATGTTACTGTAGCGAACACTGTGGCTGTGAATTATTTACCATTTGAAACACGATAACAGTGAAAACGTACAACAATACTAGTATTTAATTGCTAAAATATGTTTTCAGATAAATAATCTGGGTACTTTTATGTCTTTCATAACTATTAAAAGAGTATTTATCATAAAACTATTACGAAAATAGCAAAAGTTTTTGCCTTTTATCACTGTATTTCTTGTCTCTGTCACGAATAATGTCACTTCACAATTAATATCTATTTATTTCTGAGTAAATCTATATAAGTATCTTTATAAAATATTCACTGGTTTCTTCCACAAGACAACTTTTATTATAAAGATCGCGGAACAAAACACAACAATGGCGGACGCTTTCGCAACTGAGACACAGATAATTATATTTCAATATTTTTTGGCACGTTTCGTTTCCCTCACCCTTCTAAAACGATTTAGTTGCATAGAATATGAACTATTCTAATAGTTACTACTTTCGTTTCTTGGTTTAAGTAAAACAAAACGTAAAAAATCCGCGACCAATAGGACGACTTTTTTAGAGCACGACCGTGCGTGCTGTAATCACGTGGGGGGTTAAGGAACTTTTCTGCACAGAGCTTACACGGCAGAATAGCACATGTACTACCTTCCGCGATAACCAACACCTACACGAGCTCGTGGTTATAATTATAAGGAACCCGCAAATTGGCACTATTACCTAAATGTTCTCCTCATTTTGTTCCACGAAGGCAATAAAATAGTCTCTATTTTTAGCCACCGTATTAACACTATTCTCAATTATGTGGATTCAACGAAACAAACCACGAAAACAAGAAAGGAAAATCTTCCATCGAATCGTGGTTGTCTACTTCCTTAATAACACAATAGAGACATGCCTATAAATGTAATTGCTAACATAAGAAAGTAGTAAATGAGAGGTGAAAATGTGATGGAAACGAATTGCGTGTTGTTACTGATGTATCAATAAAGTTGAGCGAAGATTAGATGTTGCTGGATAGGAAGATTGCATTGTCTGTTTGCGGAAATCTGTTCCTACACTAATATTATAATGCTGAAAAATTTACTTGTTTGGTTGGTTGAACGTGCTAATCTCAGAAAATGCTGATTCAATTTGAATAATATTTTTGGAAGTCCATTTACCGAGGAAGGCTGTACTGTATAATATCACGTATAATATCACGTATAATATCACGTATACTACATGTATAATATCACGCTTTAAGCAACAGGAACGGAGCAGTAGCCCTAAATACGACGGTGTAACCGCGGTCTCACTAGCAAATTTAAGTTAATAAAACGGATTGTGTCACGGCTTTTTTTTGTTTTATTGTTATCACTTCATAAATAAATGTGCCATGTTATATGCTACACACAGAAAATAGAACAAAAAGCCTTCATTTTTTACGTGTTACAGAAGTGGTTTTAATATTAATAGCTCTAGTAGTCTAATTGTATAAAAATGTTTGTTTTTACTCACAGTCCGTTTATTGCATCGTTATTTTAATATTTTTGTAACAAAATATACAGGAACGTTTCCTCAATTTTACTTGATTTTTGTTCAAATATTCAAATTTTGGATACGAAATGTTCAACACCTTGGTGATTTTTAATTTTATGTTATAAATTATAACAAAGACGACTAAAACATTGTATTCATAATGACGAGGATTTAGGTTCGATCCAAGCTCGTTACTGCTAATGGTTTCGTAGTAGTTGACAATTGGCCAGTTTTTTATTAATCTTAGTGCACCTATCACTATGTAAGAAACACACAGATTGGCCATCACTATCACCAGGTTTGTTTATAATCTATACCACTGCGGGATAAAATCTTGTTCTCATAATAGTTATGGGTTAGATCATGATAGTCCACCAAGCTGATCAATAGCAATTTTGCGGACACCGCATCATGTTTACAAGAAATTTCGGGAGAAGTCTAAAACATACAGGGGGCTTATTCACTTTGACCACTAAAATACCATGCTCAAGACGTGTGTCGTCGTGACGCGCACTAAACGTAAACGTGATTCAGTAACGTGACGTACCACGTCAATCAAAATATTGTATTCAGTATGCCATACGACAGCTTGTCTATGCCTAGTTATCAATTTCACAACATTCGTTCATAAATCTTAATGCCGGTTTGCAGGCTCAATTTCGATTTTATAAATATTATTTTACTAACTTGTAATTTTCACTAAAAGCTACAGTACAAATAGAAAAAGCTAATAAAACTTAAATTATATAATTTTAGTTCAATTTCGCCAGGAACAATCTCAAAATAAAAAATTGATCTTCAAAGTTTAGTTCATCTTTTGTACTTAAGTCAATTTTTGAACGAAAACATAATGATGACATTGATGACAGACATGACAGTTGCAGTCGCGCTACAATATAAAAAATATAAGTGCGGTTAGTGCAGCAAATAGCCCAATTCTAACAGAATCTAATAAATCATAATGGATTTATTATTTATCCGAAGACGAGTGAGACGCTGGCGCCAGCGACAGGCGTCAATTTTCATAAAACATAATATTTAATTAAATAACTTTGACACGGACACTGTTAAATAAAAAAGCAAATAAACTTAGCATTTAACCACTAACAGACACTGAATATAATATTAAACAAATAAACTTAGTACTTATATATATCCTCTATCGTTTTACAATAAACGCGTTACGTGCATGTTACGTGACCGCTTAGCTCACGGAATTTTGACAACTAAAACCGTGTCCGAAACGTGCGCTACCATGCTTGTCAAACTTGAAGTTGGCATAGTGAATACCGTTTAAGCCAATAACGTGCCGACGTAGGTAACTAGCACGTTAAAACACGTTAAGACTTCAAAATGGTCATAGTGAATAAGCCCCCTGGTTTACTAACTTGACTAGTGTCGGTATATTCAATGGTTCTGTAACGACTTTACAAATTTCTTCATAGTTCAGGTTTACTACGAGATAAACAATAAGTGTACCATGCAGGAACTCAACCAGTTTTCGATAAGATCATAAATATGTATCATCTCACGAATAAATTCAATTACTGGAGCGTTAAAAACGGTTGAGCAGGCCTGCTAATTTTACCTTTTTCCTGCAAACTTAGGGCAATTTAAAAAGGTACCTATGCCATTCGATATATTATTGACAGTGAAACCAAATAGAAAGACCTCCAGCAAGATACGCGTCAGGATGATATGGCACGGCAAGCCAATTAAATATATTATTATATATCATTAACTTACAAATCTGTATATATAAAATTCTTGCATTCCTGACTGACTGACAGGCACGCTACAGCCAAAACTATGAGACGCAGGAAGCTAAAATTTGCTGTGTAAATTGCCTTAGATCCCTAGAGGTGCACTAAAAAGGGATTGCCCGAAATTCGCACGTGATCGTGGAGAAAAAATTCTATTACGAATGAAATGTGCAGGCGTAGCTGCGGGCATCCTATTGTATTATGCACAAAAGTGTATTGACTTTTTATTTAAAGCGAATACTTAATTGATCTATTCATTTTTTAGACATTCGCAAATTAGGCTTCAGCGCGCTATAGATAGCGCGCTTTCTTTTTTAACGGAGCGTGTAATAGACAGACTTGCGTGTAAACAGCCCACAATTTATCATTTCCAAGCAATTCATTAATGTAGGTATAAAGATTATGCGTATACGCTGAATCATGCAATACCAATTAAGAAATTCCAGATTCCAAGGTGAAACACGTAGAAATATTCGGAAACAATGTTTTAATTTCCATGGGATATATGTGAGAATGGGCGAAACTTTTCACTCCCTTTTAGGGGAAAACTTTCGTACGGTACCCTGACGGGTATGGTGTAAACTCAAAGTGTTGGTCTCAGGTGTTTTGCTGACGTTGATGAGTGAGGTAGGGAATATTTTTAAGGAAATTAATTATTTATTCGCTTGAACGGGTAATGGTGTGTTAGAGGGTTCTTGATTGGGTGTGGAATAAAGATGGTAAAAATAACATATTTACCTTTGATGAACACCAAACGTGTTAGAGTATACTTACGTAGGTATAGATAAACGAGTTTGTAGGTGAAGTGTGTACTAAGCATGAACTGAGGATTGATCTCACTTTTCAGATCTATTGAATGTAACATTTTCTTGGTACGCATAGTCTTGGTAGCTTATCTAGTTATTCTTAGTTACTCAATACTCATCATGTCAGCCTAGAGACGTCCAAAGCTGGATATAGGCCTCCCCCAAGGCTCTCCACAAAGACCGATTTTGAGCTGCCCGCATCCAACCGCTTCCTGCGATCTTAACCAGGTTGTCGGTACACCTTGCGGGAGGCTTACCCCTGCTGCCTTAGTTCCTAATCAATCCTAATTTAGTTTGTTATTAGTCTGCCTTATCTAGTTTCACTGGACATAATTTCTTGAAGGGGTTTTAAGTTACTCCTGACAAAGAACGTTATGAATTATAACTTAAACCTTTTACATCCCAACAAATTTTAAATAACAGAAATCAAACAGACGAGCGTCGGTACATCAGTTTGGAAGCAGCGATTCCAAAATAAAATATAGCCATACAGATATGTACACGAACTCATGCAATTTATTAAATCTCTCTGTTTGCGTGGTTGTTAAAAATCTGGATTTTCTGACTTATGACTGGTCATAAGTACATAAATAAAACCAGTGAATATTTTACCCAAATACTTTACATTGAATGACAAAATCGCATCAGCAAACAAAATGCCATCAATTTACATATTCATATTCGCGTTACTATAATCCAATACTGGATTGGTGTAATTTCGTGCTTCGCTAATACAGTGCGGAATTGAGTTGGTCGGTTAAATAATGTACAATCGAACGTTTTGATTACGTATCATATTGCGTCCGATATGTCGCATGGTCGGACGAAGAGCTATCTGTACTTTTAGATAGCGAAGCCTTGCTTGTCTGGGATTTAACTGAACCTTCAAATGATTACGCCTTAGTTGAGCGGATGGTTAACCCTTTCACGACGAAGGGACACCGGTGTCCCAAAAAGATTTTGCTACCCACAAAAAAATTTGCGTTTTTCATGGTTATATTTGTATACTAGGGGACGCCAGCAGCTACGCCTGCATTTTTTTTTAATTTACCCGTTTTGGCCAATCCCGTGGGAATTTCGGGAAATCCCTTCTTAGTGCACCCCTGCGGTCCGCAAGGAACATACATGCCAAATTTCAGCCTCCTGCGCCCAATAGTTTTGGCTGTAGCGTGTCTGTCAGTCAGTCAGTAACGCAAGGATTTTATATATTAAGATTACATGTTCGTATAAGTACCCACTATTATATTAAAATTAAACTACAGTTTACGGATTTTATCGCGTTATATTGGTTTCACTTGTAAAGGACAAAGTCACCAGAAGATCTAAGGACACTGTGAGCTCATTCTGCGTAAATAGTAACACCAATAGTTGAAAAATTTTCGGGTACTTTGAGATAACTTACACATTCAAGAAATTAAGACAAAAATCACCTCAGTCTGCCATGAACATGAATCCTGTAAAAAAATCGAAACGTCGGCTAATAATAAAAATGTAGTTTCTAGATCATTCGGTTTAAATGTAGTAACAAGTGAAACCAATATAACGCGATAAAATCCGTAATTAAAACTAAATCCAATATTATAATTTTGACTTTGTAATACCCTCAATTATTTATGTTAATATAAACAGTCATTGCAATTTAGATGTGTTAATGTTTCACGAAAAGTTTTTTCTCAGTGTGCTAAATAGATATATTTGTGCCTTCAATCATAGTATTTTATATTTACAAATTCCTGATTTATTTATAAGTAAAACACAATTTGTAAAGATACGTTTACCTATAACTCATAAAACGTAAGGGACACCGGTGTCCCTATGGTCCTGAAGGTGTACAATCGCACACATTTACAACAATAAAACCGTATGTTTTATATATTTTCTACACAAGCAATATTTTTTATTAATAGATTATGATGAAGAAAGGCCGAGGAATCTTTGAGCTGGATGAGCAGTCTGTTCCCCAAATCTTATTGGCAGATAACAGTGACGAAGAAGATGCCTTGCAACTAGATGACGAAGACCAAATATATCTGACACAAGACGACGACCCCTTGGTCGTCGTCTTGTGTCAGATATATTTGGTCTTTTTGTATATTTGGGTCTCAATCGCGCGACACTGCGATTTCTCGATGTCCGGAAAGCCAGTGGACCTGACGGAATGCCAGCGGTTGTGCTTAAGAAATGCGCAGCTGAGTTGTCTCCAATGCTTACACGCCTGTATCGCCTATCATATGCCTCTAGCGTAGTGCCGCAGGTTTGGAAAGAGGCGAACGTACAACTGATTGACGCCCTCGATAGGTTGCAACGGCGTGCTGTCCGTATCATTGGGGACCCAGAGGCCACTAAGACTTTTGAGTCACTGCAATTACGCAGAGACGTCACCTGGACGCCCTCGATAGGTTGCAGCGGCGTGCTGTCCGTATCATCAGGGATCCAGAGGCCACTAAGACTCTTGAGTCACTACAATTACGCAGAGATGTGGCCTCAATGGCTGTTTTCTATCGCATTTATCACGGTGAGTGCTCCGAAGAGCTCTTTCAACTAATCCCACCCTCTCCTTTCCTATCCCGAACGACACGTGCTGGGTTAAGGTGCCACTCTTACACGGTAGAACAGATACTATCACGCACCAAACGGTTCGGCGCCTCTTATCTCTGCCGTACCATTAAGATGTGGAACTCTTTACCAGCCCACGTGTTTCCCTCCACTTATGATCCTGGGTCTTTGAAGCGGGGCGTGAAAAAGCTTTTCTCAAGGCCGTCAAGGTGAGGGCCATCATGCCACAATGCCATGCTGGCTGCTGGGATGATGGTCATCACTATGGGACTTCAATGACTGGTTAACATCAGGCAGCATGGAGTCAAATTGTTCGACAGAAATAAAAAAAAAATAAAAAAAAGCTTTCAAATGGAACCAAAGAACATACAAACCAAACAACTTTGAGGAGGTAGATTACGAGTTTGGAAAAGTGTAAAATCGGTACCCAAGTAGACAAAAATTCACTCACACTTTTTGATATTTTTAAGGAGGTCACACATTTTGATCTCCTGTTACAACACATTGTGAAGGAATCTGTGAGATATGTTCATCAGAATGGTAGTGAATTCACAGTCAGCAATGAAGAGATGAATGCATTCTTAGGTTTAAACCTGATTATGGGCTACCATGTACTGCCGTCAATGAGAGATTACTGGTCTGCTGAATCACATATGGGTGTGCCTTACATATCCAACATTATGCCAAGAACAAGATTTAAAGATATTCGCCGCAACTTACACTTTTGCAATAACGAAGAGCAGAGTGAGCCTGGCAGTCCCGACTACGATAGAGCCTACAAAATAAGACCTGTAGTTGATCATTTCAATAATACCTTTCAATATGCGCATTGAGCGCATATTGAAAGGCATTAACACGATTTGTCAATCTATTGATGAACATATGATTAAGTTCAAAGGTCATAATGCCATGAAGCAATACATAAAAAATAAATCAGTAAAATGGGGCTTCAAATCGTGGTGCAGATGTGATGCAACTACTGGTTACTTGTTCGAATTTGATTTGTACACCGTAAAACGAATTTTTGAACCCGAATATAGTTTAGGTGAATCGGTAGTACTCCAGCTGACAGAAAAATCAAGGGATTAGGCTGTGAAACATCGATAACTTGTTCAATTCACCGTTATTACAGCATGTGTTGATTGATCGTATCACAAAAATTTGTGGCACTGTATGCACTAATCGAAAAAATATACCGAAAAACGCACCGGCTGATAAAGCTATGAAGCGTGGTGGGATTTTTACTACGAGTTTCAATGGCACATCGTATGTGAAATGGATGGACAATAAAGGGGTTCATTTATTGACTAACTTTATTCTTCCTGTGGAAAAAAGTACTGTAAAACGTCGTAAGGCTGGATCTAGGAAAAAAATATGTTCTCTGTCCTTTAAGTGTCATCATAACAAAAATATGGGTGGTGTTGATCAAGGACCAGCGAAAGGTTGCGTACGAGTTCGATCGTCGATCCACAATAAAATATTAGCTACGTCAATTTTTTTTTTGCATTCGAATTTTCGGAGGAAAAGAAAAGCTTGAAAATCATCTATCAAGTTTTCTATAATATACTTTATAAACCTTACCAGTGCACAGCTTATTAATAAACTGTTGATATAATATGTATAAAGTCAAAAAATGTACAAAGAAACCTCAAAACGCAGCGTTAAGCGCTGAGGTGACTTCTCAACTGATTACGCCTTTCATGCAACCAAAAATGTGTACTGGTACCACAACATATCTTGATAGATCCTGAAAAGCCTTTATTAAATACCAATAACCGAAACCTACTTCACTAGCCTGCCAGTATGTTACTGACAGGAACAAAATGTACAGCGAAGATGGTGTTGATGACTAGAAAGTTTACAAAACCCAGAGCAGCAAGTGGCAAAACTGAATAAGAGCGACGCTGCTGACCCGAATACATTAAGAAGGCGTAGAAGTGGCATTCCAAGAGCCTATACTATATTGACTCCTGACAGCCTATAAAGATTGGCAGAAGAGGATATACTTGAACAGTATAAAGAGTTATTGGAAGTAAGGTTAAAAGATTTGTTTGAGAAAGAAGAGTGCGAAATAGTAGAATTTTGGAAAGAGTTTAAGAATGGAATGATTGAGACAGCTACTCAAGTATGTAGCGTGAGCAAGAGGAAAAACGTTAAGAAAATTTGTAATGAATGGTGGGATCAAGAAGTAAGTGGTGTGGTTGTGGAAAAGCGCAAAGCATGGATAGACTTGCTGGCCATAAGGGCCAACAAAAGAGTACAAGATGGTGTGAATGAAAATGAAAGGATTTTAAAAGAAAAGTATCACAGGTTGAAATATAAAGTAAAAGAGATAGTGAGAAGAAAGAAAGATGAATGCAAGGATAAATTTGATAGAAAATTTGCTCAACATTTTCGGGCCAATATCAAATTATTCTGGCACTTATAACAGCCCGAGGCATATCAGGAGATTCGAAAGTTGGTGCGATAAGGGATATAAATGGAAGTATTATTAGAGATCATGGGGAAGTTCTGAATCAGTGGAAGGACTATATTCCTATTGTCGCTCTCTCCTCGTTCAAACAAATTCTCAAAATATAGAATTTGTTTGAACGAGGAGAGAGCGACAATAGGAATATAGTAGCGAATGAGGAAGATAATTGTGAAAGTGGGATAAGTATGGAAGAGATACGATATGCATTGAAAAGTATGAAGTCGGGTAAAGCTGCGGGATATGACAGGATATCTGCTGAAATGCTCAAGGTAGGCGAAGGCGTCACTGCAAACTTGCTGTACCTACTGTTAAATAAATGTAGGCGGTCCGGTCGTGTACCAGGTGACTGGAATAAAGCCGTAATTGGGCCACTGTACAAGGGCAAAGGGTCACAGCAAAAATGCAAAAATTATCGTGGTATCAGCCTCCTGAGTGTGGTTGGCAAATTGTATGCAAAGATACTGATTGAAAGAGTGATCTCTGAAACGGACAGTAAAATTTGGGATGTGCAAGCAGGATTCAGAAAGGGTATGGGATGTACGGATCAAGTGTTTTCCTTAAGGTGCATTGCAGAGAAAGTCTTAAGCAAACACCAGAAGGTTTTCTGCGCCTTTATTGACCTGGAAAAGGCTTACGATCGAGTGGTGAGGGATGAACTTTGGTCACCACTTTCTGCGTATGGAGTCAGCTGCAGTCTGATACGGGCACTTGAATCCTTATATAGGGATTCAAGTGCCTGTGTCAGAATAAACGGGGCCTACACGGACTGGTTCAACATTGATCGTGGTGTTAGACAGGGATGTGTAGCGTCTCCTTGGCTGTTCAATCTGTTCATGGACAGTTGTTTGGCCGATTTGAAAGATTTTGAATGTGGATTAATATATTCTACCACATTCACACAACACCATCTAGTCCCAAACTAAGCAGAGCTTGTACTAAGGGTACTAGATAATGGATAAACATACATATATACTTTTTTTTTGTAAATACATACATATTATACATAGAAACACCCAGACCAAGACATCCAATCCATGTTCACGCACACAAATGTTTGAGTTGAGCGGGAATCGAACCCGCGACCTTCGGCGTGGCAGTCGCTTACACTCCCGCTGCGCCAACCGGTAGTCAATTAAGAATGAGTGATTCAGTGTTTACGACCCTGCTATACGCTGACGATCAGGTTTTATTTGCATTGTCAGCGTCGGATTTGCAGCAGATGGTTACCACGATGAATGAGGCGTATTAGAAGAAAGGTATAAAAGTGAATCTAAACAAAACCAAAGTCATGGTCATAGAGAGGGACGATAGTGTAACTAAATGTGACGTAATGATAGAAGATGAAAAAGTGGAGCAAGTGAACAAGTTTGTGTATTTAGGGTCTTTGTTTACGAGAGATGGAAAATCTGAGGGAGATATTGAAAGGAGAGTGAAAGCAGGAAATAGTGTGAATGGCGCCTTACAGTCCATCATCAGCAATGGTATTATCCCAAGGCAAGCTCACCTTGCTATACTGCAGGGAGTTTTGGCGCCAACGCTGATGTATGGTAGTGAATCATGGGTATGGCAGAAGAAGCATGAAAGTTGAATCAGTGCTGTGGAGATGAGAGCTTTTAGGAGTATGTGCGGAATAAGGCTGATAGATAAAGTGAAAAACAGTGTGATACGAGATAAGTGTGGTCTAAAAGAAGATGTAGTGACAAAGATTGAAAAAGGAATGTTCCGTTGGTTTGGACATTTGGAACGGAGGGATGAAAGAAGAAATACGAAAGGAGTGTATCGTGCGACAATGAATGGAAATGTCGGTAGGGGACAACCTACGCGGACGTACGCCGACCAAATAGGTGACGTACTGAAAAAGGGCCAAATCAAAAGTACCCATAACCGATGCGCATGCATGATGAGGTTAATGAATGTCGAGGAAGCGAAAGAGGTGTGTTTGAACCGAAGCATGTGGCGTTCCATAGTCTTTGCCTACCCCAATGGGAGACAGGCGTGACGATATAGATAGATAGATGCATATACATTGTAATTATAAGCATCCAGTATGTTTATTTACTAAACGGATTCTATATTGGATACACAGGGTATGCAAGGGGTTAATTTTGTGAAACGAAATAATAAATTATATAACTAAATAAGCATTTTATGTTTTATATACCTGGTAATAAATACCTAATTAATCACAAAAAATAGAGCTATAGACTCATATAAAAATTCAAAGTAAAGGTGAAATTAACGTTGACATCATCACCCCGGCAGGTCCCGGTTATATGCAAGACATCCATATTAAAATATCAAAAGCAGAAGCTATAAATAACATATTGGTGCATTACGTATTTTGATAGTTTTATGTGTTAAGATGACCACTTTATCAGCCAAGTTTATTCTTATAACTCCTACAAACAGAAATAGTACTGAAAAACCCACGTTTATATAGGATGAAGCTACTAGATAAAAGAGATTTATCTCATAAATAGGATCTAACATGAACATACTCGTTTACTCAGAACATTCTCTTGCATCATAAAGTAAAGCCGATACCGCCAATACATGACCCGGTCACTGTCGATGTTCTCGGGGAAAACTGTAATACCTTGATATAACAAGGTCTTAGACGTCCGTCTAACAAGTTTTCAGTGCACCTCTAACGGTCCCCAGTTAAACAGCTGATTTGATACAAACTTCTGATAATACAAAGGGCAATTCTGCAAATATTGGAATGTAGTTTGACTTCTATTTTTAACTAGCGAGTGAAAACAGTACGTATGACTTTCTTTTAATATTTTAGTGTAATTCTAAGCCATACAATGTGAACATCAAAGCCACTTTTCTAGCATACTTATAAACCATTATCATCAACCTTTTTTCAGTGCACTGCTGGACATAGGCATCTTCAAGTTAACCTCTCTATAACATTGTGAGGCAAAAAGAGGATTTGGCCTACTATACCACGCCGGCTAGACGTGACTTTGAGTTGCAAATTGAATCCACCCACGAAGATCAATCGAATTTGCAACTCAGACTACTAACATTAAAAAAATCTTAGTTCTAAAGTTTTTTAATTCATAAGATTCTAAAACATAAAAATAACTCAATTTTTATAATAACTTCAAACATCTTGACATTTTGACTTATATCAACTTGATTATACTTGATCCCTTACTATATAGTCCAATGAACCTCGAGACGTACTGTAATTACACAGAGAAATATAATTCTATGCTCAGTCACCGTGTTCACCTCGATATTATGTCAATGATACCTTGTAGAGTATACATACTTGATTTTGGTCCGTGCCGGTTTAAATTACAGTTGGAAATTAATTATATAAAATGGTGTTTTCTTCTATGAAAAATATCTATGGCATAAGTTGCAAGACAACGTAGTATTTCACTAGTAAGCATTGAAAGAAACGTTAGAAGCACAGAGATAAACTCTCAATACAGAGCTACGGCAAATTACAATATAGTCTAGGTTCAGCCCTGGTTCTGCCTTGGATCAGTCGAGCAGTTCTAATTCAAATTCGAATATTTCAAATTAAAATTGTCACCGAAGCAGAATCATACAAAAATTTACCTGTTATCTTGACAGTAGCCGACTTCTCTGTATAAGTATAGTGACAAACACCTCGAGCATTGAACTCCAACACGACTGATATATTCTCGCTCTTACTATACCTGTGATGAGATCACGATCGTCTCGAATAGCTTTCAATTGTATTGCAAAGCTCGGCTTTGATAGCTTGGCATCTTTATTCAGTATGAAACGTTTATGTGTAGTCCTGACACCGCACCTGCAATAAAAGGATATTGTTAATATTGTTATAAGAAACAATGTCTAAATATTGAAAACAAGCAACGTATTCAAACTATTTAAAAGCTGTCATAGTATATCTGGACAAGTTTGATGAAAAATATCGCCATAAATGTTTTAAAGGAGGCTGCACGTAATAATTTTATTGTAATTATTTTGATTTGGAATTTGGTTACCGCTGCTGAGACGAACAAGTAAATAGTAGAACAAAGACGAAGTTTGTAGGGATAGAAGCAAGTGGCGTTCTGTTCTCTCTGCCTACCCCGATGGGAAAAAGGTGTAAGTATCTCTTTTCTAAATACGTACCTACATAGGTACGTATGTAGAAAAGAGATAGCTTGAAAGCTGACTTGTATTGACTTGCATGTTATTAGTTAGCCGCTCACTATTTCGACAAGTTTTGTTTTCAGAATACGAATACTTCAATAATTTAAATTGTTTTACTGAATCAACATGCAGACCGGCACAATCCGTACCACAGTCGAACGTGTAGCCTACTTTATCCACGGCCAATCATTTCAAATATCGAGTTTTAGATATATTTTTCTCATTATGTTCGGGTGTTAACACAAATCTTTGATCTAGGGTAATCGATTTCGAAACGAGTTCTCGTGGTTATTCTTTTCAAATTTATTGGATAGGTTTTTTGAAATATTAGACGGTATTTAATTTATTTGTACTTTGACCCCAGATAAGTATTATAATTTTTTTGAAATTACGTGTCTAAGTATCAATTCTATTTATGATACCCAAATATTAAAGTCATTAATCAAAACGTATTATTATTTAACGTATTTTTTTATTAGTTAAGGATAATATATTTGGAATATAATATGTGAGTATTCATGCATCATTGCATGTCAAAGAAAGCAATACAATATATAGAAATTAATCAAAATATGGCGTGAAAATTCTTGTAAAAAGTTTTCCCAAACATTCGACGATCCAATATGATGGCTACAAAATTGCCAAAATAGTGTCCTAAAAACTAAAGTATGCGGGATATACCCGATAGACATTTTCATTAAAATACAATATGATTTTAACCCTAGTATTTGAGCCTTACAATATCGTAGCATTCCGTGTTGTTCCTATACGTGATCAGAAATCATTAGACATTTGTAGTTTCACACTTACGTTCTGTAATGGCGTGAACAGGACTATGATTGCTTTATGCTGTTATGATTTGTATTTTAAACTTCTGTAATTGGCCTGATGTGCCTTAAAATAATGTGGTTTGTGATTTTTTCGCAATTCAAAGATATTATTTTGTTGGATTGTAAATTGTAGGTGACTGTTCCGTATTTTTATTTCAAGATTAGACCGATGGAGATTAATGGGGGTTTTTTTTATAGATTCACATTTCGCCTTGAATTTTTTATCGTAATAGGGGGCGAGCCTCTTACCGTTACCGGGCACATCACCAGACTCCGAGCTGCTACTGAGAATTCGGAAAAAAACGGTAACACTTTTGCCCGACCCGGGAATCGAACCCGGGACATCCGATCAGTAGTCGCATACGCTATCCATTTGACCACGGAGGCAATCTCAGGTAATTGGGATTTATATAACAGAAATCGTTTTCTTTTATATGTAACGGATTTTTCTTTATATTTCATCGATTTCAAATGTGTATGAATAATTTCAGATTTTCTCACTACTTATTATCTTTAACCAATGATTCGCATCCGATTTAACAGATATTTTTCTTTCTAGTAAAAGTTTTGTTAAAAGCTAATAAGGTGTATTTGACTAATGACATGTGATGTAGAAAAGGTTGCTGAGCAATTAGATAGTTGCCA
The DNA here is from genome assembly GCA_944739405.2 of Euclidia mi. Lineage (NCBI taxonomy): Eukaryota > Metazoa > Arthropoda > Insecta > Lepidoptera > Erebidae > Euclidia > Euclidia mi. Next base: position 84,323,183 of record OX123187.2, read on the forward strand.
GGAGTACTCCAATCGATAAGGTTTTGGTCTGACTGACACTACAAATTTGTCTTCTTAGTGCACTCTTACAAAAATTTTAACTCATTCGGGCACATAGATCTGCGGCATTCGCATCAAAATACAATACTAAAATTCCTAAATACAATACGATTACAGCATGTCCGAAGCTTCAAAACCTCTGCAGAATTGCGGACGATTTTCAATACGTGACCGGAAACCGTTGAGCTATTTAGCGAATAGCCTTCCATTGTACGTACAATTAAAGCAATTCCACCTGCTGCCGATCGTGACTGTCCAACGTCGATAATTATATAATATTGTTCCACCATGGTGGGACCACGACAGTTTCGACAATACTGCGAAATGCAATTTCCCGTTTATCTCTGTGCAAATTGATTGATCTTGTGATCTAGATAGCTTCGATGGTGAAGTATTAAATTTACGTCCTGTAAGTGAAATATCACCGATGCAATCAGCTTATATAACGCAATTTTCTGTCTATTAACTGAACTGATTTATTTCACGGTTCTTTTTTTGCTCATGTCAGTGTGTGGCGAAATCTGGTGTCGGGGTTTCCTGACACAAGAACTGGGACCGACAGCTTTACGTGTCCTCCGAAGCATGGTAATGCTCTGATGTAAATGCCTCACTCGGTCACTAATCCGAATGGTATCCTGCGCAAGTGTTACTGAACATTGCACATCTATTACGAATGGCAAGTTAAGTACCGCTATGAGCTCTATCTCACTGTTGACCGGTAAGTATTCGCTGAATCGATATTTTACCATTAGTCCAGATGACATTCCCGCAATGGCACTAAATAACTGTGCTTCTGGACTGTGTCCTATACTAAGATGTTTTCCATTTATTAATTAGCATTAATAAATGGAAAACCAGACAAGCGTCGCAATCCTGGATGCAAGCCAATAAGGTCACTTTCATTCTCTCATGGAATATGCAAAAAAAAGCATGGAGTAGGGACCTTTACGAAATAAAAGGCTTCGGGAATACCTAAGAGTAATCGGTAATAAAATGGTTTTACCAAAATTGGTCCATTGGAGACCAAGAAGAGTACGTACTGTAGATATGGTAGAAAAATGAGAAAGCAGATGTATAGAATCAATATGTCACGAAAGGCTCATATTTTATTTATTTATTTATTTAAAACTTCATATACACAGAGTACATAGGCGGACTTAATGCCATAGGCAGGCATTATCTACCAGTCTACCTTAGAGTGGTGCAGAGAGGAAGAAGTAGGTGTATTGTATAGTGTAAGGGAGATATACTAGTAATTTAATTATGTCGAACATTATATACTTGCATAAACATATATTATAAATAGTTAAAATAAATAGTTTAATACATAAACATAATACATACTCAATAAATACAGGAATAACAATAAAATACCAAACGTATTATATATAAATATATATATATATACATATATATATATATTTATACACATACATAAAGTTATGGTTGTGACTAATTATTGGATACAGTTGCCAACTCAGCCAACAAGAGTTCCTTCACTTTGGACTTGAAAGTGAATTTGGTCTTAGCCATTCTGATCTCAAGAGGGAGAGCATTCCATAGAAGGATGGACTGAATTGTGAAAGAAGAGTGCAGAAAATTATTTTTGTGAGTAGGCACCATGAGTTGCAGATTATTGGAAAAGCGAAGGTTTCGCTCATGGTTTGCACATAAGTACTGAAAGTAGGGAGTCATATATGTAGGGGTAGAAGTATATGTAAGAATAGAGTATAGTATAGTAAGAGCACGCAAACTACGGCGTTGACGTATAGGAAGCAGCTTTATTTGGGAAAGATAAGTAGACACAATACTTACGAAGATTAAATATGAATCGAATGCAGTTATTCTGAAGACGGTCAAGTTTATTAAGGAGTTCTGCATTCAGGTCAAAGTAACATACATCCCCATAGTCGATTAAAGGAAGGGTTAAAGCTTGCACAATCGTAGTTTGGCGTCACCATACATATGTATGGTGATGCCATTAATTTGCTCTATCTACAGCTGATCTCCGCACTGGGACATTAATTTCGGAATTTCTGATAAAATAAATAGTTCTATCTGTGTACAGACATGTCTGATCCTGTTTTCTTAGATGTCATAAAAACGTAATTGGGTTATGTCAGCCACATTGAAAAAGTCTTATAAAGAATGTACAAACGAAAAAAAATAAATAAAGTACTTTGTTCTCCATGTGACATTTCAATCTCAAGAAATATTCAGTTCACATAATACGAAATTCACAAATTCGTACATATTCGTATAACAATAAGCAAAACCCCGAAACTGAAAGTAATCTTAAGTTCACGTAATCCAAGTTTATACCCAAGGTTGATCACAAATTATATAAATGTCGATATAAAATCAGAGTTCAAAGAACTCATTCTGAATTCCTGATGGACTGAACCGCAAAGTATAATTGATGACTTGCGCGTGTAATGGACATTAAATATCGGTGGCTTATTACACTTCATAAGCGGCGATAATTTAGAAACGTACATATTATAACTTATAAGTTAAAGATAAAGCAGTGTTCATTTAGGAGATATCAATCGATCGCCATGAAAAATATTGTTGAAAGTATCTGACTTTTGATTTGTGCGTAAAGATAAATAATTATTTCTTGTCCTAAAAATATTATAAACATATCTAATCTAGCCACATAAGTCACAAATCTTCATACCTAATAATGAAATAAAAATAAATCAAGATTTGTATCACTCGATCGCAGTCTATAACCGAGCCCTATCATAAATTCAAACCATTCAGTTAAACACTAAATACATTAATATTGACCAAAGCCTTTGAAATAAATTTTGAGACACACACGTGTAATAAAATTACATGTAACAAGTTTAAATGCACATCCTGAAAGTACTTTGTTCAGAATCGGCAACTGAATCCATTTCCGTCATTTTTAATATTGTTTATTTTTAGTCTTAAAATAATTAAAATAACGTAACTTGTAGTCACTCATTTTAAAAAAAAAATTGAGCTATTCGAAAATAAACCTTAAATCAAAGCAGAACGGCTTATTTTTAAATGCATTTGTTAAATGGTTCCACGTTGACTTACACAAACGCACACATTAATACAACACAATAGATGGCACAAGACAATAGCACACAATTGACCACCAAAATGTCTATCATCTATCTTTCACTAACGTAGGTAATAAACAACGGGAAAGAGCGAGACGTAATGTCTCGCTCGCGCTGGCGCATGACAAGCGCAGCTGGCGATGCGCTTAGACATGTTATGACAAGTACAACCGGGAATATCTATCTATCAGTGAGTACTGTGAAAACCTTTTTCAAAGTTCACTTGATTACAAAATGTGTAATGGTGTATAATTTAATAATTATCAACAAGACCGTGCCGGTGTGGTATGTTCAACATCATCTTGATGTTGACTTGACACCCCTGGACTTTCTCATTGTGGAGAAATATTAAATCACTAGTTTATTGTTACGAGTGAAAAAGTGCCGAATAGTTAATTAATTAAGATACTAGCTGCTTTTGAAACTGTGAAAAGATGTGATTTGTGAGGAAATATTGAAGTGCTACGTGGACTAAAGAAAATGTGATTTAAGCCTGTAAGTTATTTTATTATTCTATTATTGTAACTATTTAGATTCACAAGACAACTTTAAACACGCCGTTCTTGTTTATTTCTCTCATTGATATTCTTTTACTTTATCGATCAATAATGCTAACTAGGTATGATTAAGTTAAGATAGTCACAATAGTCACTTACGATGTTAAGAAACAATAGATCGTGCATATTAATAACAAATAATAACTAATTCGACTGTCCACTCCATAGCCTAAAAGTGTGATGGAAAGAAATACTCATAATATCTTTGTTAATATCAACAGTGGCCGACAAATTGTTCAAACATCATTTTTGTAAACCCCACTCTATCAGAGTGTGGTTTACATACTAAATTTCATACATTTTGTTAGGTATATCGTATCGTGTTTCGTTCCTATCAGATCGCTGTTGTTTGTTTACCATAGCAACCGTTTCGTTTGTGTGCGTGCGCAGATTTACAGTGACCACGATTTTCACTTTTAATTAAGTTAATACTTTCTTTAAAAAACATTATTTACGCAAATAAAAAAAATATTTCAATGCATGCATTATGATTGTAACAAGGTTTTCTAATTGGGGTGTCTGAGGATGTGCGTTATTTCCATTACACGTTGTATAAGTAATCACTGCGGACGTCTAAGCTACCTTTTGTCTTCAAGGACATAAAAAGTATAAAATATTTTTTTTATAGAATTTATTTGATAGTTTGTACAAAATATAAAAAATAAACTCACTTTAACAATACAACACCTGTTTGTTGGTTTAAGTGGAGTCAAACGATACCTGGGTACAAAATAAACGCAGAAAACCAAACTAAACTAAAAAGCTTTTATCACATGTCGTGACAAAGGTACTCACACATAGACAACTACCCACAAAGTCTTGCTAGGTTTTATATATGTGTGTAAAGCTATGAATACTATAAATATGTGTGTGTTAAAGCTATGACTACAAAGTCTTGCCGTATGTGTGAGTGATATAACCGTACATAATTTCCACTAATCTCCGAGAGCAACGTTCGTTCAGTGATCAATATGTTTAGGCAACATCAACGTACGTCGTCGAATTTTGTAACTTGTCTCTGGTTTTTCAGATTTTCAGAACCAAAAGAACTCACACAGATTGCGCTATCGTATTTCTTAATATTATGTCTTCAAAGCACCAATTTTCTGGGAACACAGTCACTTGAATGCCTATATTGTCAATGCCGTTGTACCTTCTCATGTTATAGCATCGCAATCTCTGTTAGTACCGGTAATTGCATTCCATTCGGTATGCGCTCCAATCTCCAATCAATTTTGATTTATCGCCTTAATGTACTTGCTATGGTATATTTTTCGCGTCTCTGCGGTTTATGGAATTTTAGTGTGCGTTATGCAGTGCTCAATATGATAATATGGTGACAAAAAATAATGGATGATCAATCAGAGCCGGCATCTTGTAGTATTGTCTTATTTTAGAGTTAGTGTTTTACATTTATCTTTATAATGTATTACGATTATGATACAATGCATTGAAAACATTTGCTTCTTTATTTGTAAATCAAATCACGATCGAAACCTTCATTCACGATTTATTCAGTCTTCCATTACATTTCCAGCTCAAGTAAAAAATAAATCCGCCCAAATTAAAGGTTGCAAATAAAGGACAACATCAATTGGCTCTACCAATCACTATTCCTCTCGCGCGTCCTGAGACCAATTAAGTGAGTTTATCTCATCCAGTGTATCAACACCATTACTCCAGCTACGCCCTAAAAGCGATAATTTATTGAGGTTTTTTCGTCACAGGTTGATAATTTCCCCATTTTTATGGGTGAAACCGCTATAAAATTTATGCCATCGTAATGCTCAGAATTCTCAGCCAGCGATCCTATAAGTGATACGCTGCCATTCTGGCATATCCCACCCAGTAATAAAGGGAAGTGAAACGTAAAGTTTTTCGAAGACACAAGCCAATGGGCTGGCTAATTGTTTAGCTCTTATCGCTCCAGAACTTTTTCCGAGCAATAAGGTCGTGTACACGTATAAAATATAGATGTCGTAAAACACATAAAAGAAGTTGAAAAACAAGCAGATTTGTTACTGTTTTCCTATGTGCGGTTGAGAGACTAAAAATGTTCATAGTTTATTTTGCTTATGTAAATAATGGTCTGCAGAATAAAATGGATTACCGATTTTGACTCAATTTAAGCCAGTTGCTTTTAATTGCTTATATCAGCGAGGCTATATTTCTGCTGAACATGTATCAGTCAGAACTTGTTACACTGATGTAAATTGAAATATAACTACTGATATTCTTATTTATATTGGGTACTTTATACTAAAATTGGAGCTACATTTTGACTACAGATCTTATTGTGCCAAACAAATGGTTCAGTCGCTTGTTTCTTTCACAGTAAGCTCTGTGAATAATAGACATTGGTTTTTAGCATTCTCGAACTAATCCAATTGAAACCCATCAAAACAATGAGAACTAATTACGATTCAGAAGCATGCCATCGACAGACTACAATACAAATAGCACATTTCCATGTCTACTATCCGTCGTATTCAGACTTCGAATCATAAGACATCGAATTGGATCTCATGTCGAATGTTTCAGTGTCAGTCTATAGCACTGCACCCTTCATCAATCGCTGAACGTGACTCGGCTGTTGTATGCGCTGAATTATCTCAAACTGAATTAACTTTAGAATAGCACGTTTTTTGAAACTTGGTTTGGAATTGGATATGGTAAAAAGAGTATTTTATTTTAGGTCATGAATGTTGGAATTTATTTGCGTTTTCGGAACTTGTTTAGTATCATTGGATTTTTACGTGATCGTTATTGGCAATCGTCAATGTAAATCCTTGTATTTTATTTTGCCTTGTATTATATTAATTTGTTCCCATTTAATTTGCGCAAATTCAATAATTTGTGCAAATTGTATTGAAGGGCATTTCTATGGTTCAACTTTTTATTTTCATTTTTTTGGCGAGCTTGGTCTCTAGAACTTCTTACCGGTATTATCTTTGATACTATTTCCAAACTAGTTTACGTAGTATTGTTTTATGTTTTAAAATCTTCATCTCACTACCCTTCTTCGCTTCTATATTTTTTTCGTCTTTGCTTATAATAAGGTAAGTAACAATAAAGTGCAGACTTGAGTCTTTGATGTTTTCACTCACAATTGACAACGCAATGTTTGTACTGCCTCATTAGAGTGCCCATTTATGAAGGAAGCAGCACCTATCACTTCATAAAACAAATTCAAAATCTTGATATTTAGTTGATACACAAAAAGCATGGGAGAAAGTGATTGAACGAAGATTGAGAGAAGAGAGTGTAATTTCACAAAACCAATTCGGTTTTATGCCTGGTCGAGGTACAACAGATGCCATTTTGCCATTTTCGCGATCCGCCAACTATGCGAAAAGTACAGAAGTGCACACAAAAACTTGCACATGGTTTTTGTGGATCTCGAAAAGGCATATGATCGAGTTCCACGTGAGGTTTTGTGTGGGCCCTTAGGAAGAAAGGAGTACCTGGGAAGTATGTACAGTTGATCCGTGCGATGTACAGTAGATGTACAACCCATGTCCGGTCCACAGTGGGCAATACCGGCGACTTCAATGTGGCTGTAGGCTTACACCAAGGGTCGGCTCTAAGCCTTTACCTCTTCCTGCTAATAAAGGACGCCCTTACGGCGGACCTACAGGAAGAGGCTCCCTGGTGTATGCTATTCGCCGACGACATTGTATTGATTGCCGAAAGTGGCCTTGAGGTCCAGAACAGGCTGACAACTTGGTGGCAAAGACTGGAGAGTGTAGGCCTGAAAGTCAGTAAAAGCAAAACTGAGTACATGTTTTGCGACTTCGGCGGTCTCTCCGGTCCTGTGTCTATATCCCTTGCTAGAGAGCCCATATCAGTCTGCTCCGCCTTCTTTACCTCGGGTCACTTATACAAGGGGATGGAGAAATAGATCGCGATGTCACGCACCGGATCAACTCAGGTTGGATGAAATGGCGACAGGTCACAGGAACAACTCGCGACCCACGGATGCCTCATAAACTAAATGGCAAAATCTAGAAATCCGTTATAAGACCTGTCGCATTGTATGGATCGGAATGCTGGGCCGTTAAGAAGACGGATGATAGAAGATTGCATGTAGCAGAGATGAGGATGTTGAGATGGATGTGTGGGGTGACAAGGATGGATAAAATTAGAAATGAGGTCAAACTTCCCCTAATATATTAGGGGAAGTTTGAAAATTGCACCGGTGCAAGAAAAGCGGAAAGGAAATCGTTTATCGTGGTATGGGCATGTGATGAGGAGGGATGAAAAGCATGTGACTAGAAAGGTGATGAATATGAGAGTTGAGGGATATAAGGCAAGAGGAAGACCAAAGAAAAGATGGATGGATTGTGTGAAGGACGATATGAATGAAAAGGGAGTGAATGATCAGATGACGGCTGATAGGAGAGAATGGAAGAAAAAGACATTCTGCGCCGACCCCAAGTAATATGGGAACAGGGCAGGCAATAGAGACACAAAAGAGTCAAGCCTACTATGTATAATTGTTTTATACGTTTGTAATGTCTAGAAATTTTGTAAATACACAAAAGAGACAAGTTGTGTACAACTGCCTTATAAACCTGTCGACGTAATAGTATAGCGTCAAATACTTCCTTTGAAGTACTGACAAATAATTTACACTCAACTTGCCCCAATTCTGGGCAGTCAAACGAACAAGTAATTTAACGTTCGCATAATGTGCGGTGATTTTTGACATATTCACCAGTGAGAATATCTAATCAGTACATACTTCGCTTCAATGGCCACGAATATGGTTTGGAATAAAGTTGGATGTTAAATATCGAGGCTTTGTCGTAATAGAATAAATATTTATGGATAAGATGGCACTTACATGCAAACACAGACGATTTATTTGTAAACAGATTTTCAAATAGGAGGTAGGTAGGCTTTTACATAGATATCTGGAAAGTCTTTATCTATTACTAACTTTTGCCCGGAGCTACGCCCGCTTTAAATTCGGGGTGAAACAAATCACCTTTAATTAAGGGAGTTGGGGGTTGTTTTCCAAAAAACCTAATAACTACGTTATATTTTCTTCATTACAAAGAGTGAGTAAACCAGGTTTCAGTTCCCTACAATGAATATTATATAATGTACTATACAAACGCCCATTTCTAATACATTTAGCTTAGAGAAAAGTAAGAGTATTGTATAGCTGTGAACAATTCTGCAAATGCAAAAAGATATACAGTTCCTTAGACAATACCACCTCTATATAACTCAAGGTGTGCCACAGTGGTTTAAATAGGCGCATTTTCACCGCCCCCTGTGTGCGTGTTGTAGGTTAGATTTACATTTTCTACATTATATATAGAATACACTTTTGAATATACTTTTGAATTATTATCCTTGAGTTCACCACTAACCTTAAGTGTGACGACATCTATGCTGTATTTGGGTACAAAAATATATATACGGAGAGCGTAGTGGTTTAAGCGGTCGCCACGCCGTTTGGCACTGCAGGCTGATAGGAGAACATAATTATTTTGTAGGATCCACAAATTGTGAGTGCTCTTTGCGACCATTCTCTTTAAGATAAATGTGATATATAACTTTCTTAATATTAAACTCATGGCTTTTCTGTTGAATTATTGTCATTTTGAGTGATTACGATACCTTTCATGAGATGAGGACGTGTAAACCTGTTTGTCTTTTCTTTCGTAATGGTTTCTTTTTCTTAATTTTGATCGATAATACACGAATTTCGCGAAAATATACCACGATAGAAGAAACCCCTTGAAGTTTTATTATCGCTTACTAAAAGTTATTGTACCCAATGTAAGCAATATCCAGCAGTTTGAGCCTGTCAAGACCTTATCTAAAATATTTAATGTTTTACACTTAGATAAAATGTGTCTATTATAGTTTCGTGGCCTGATAAGTCTGTAAAAAATTAGGCTTTAAATATTTACTGAAATTCGTTCGCGTTGGATTTAATTAAAAGTTCTAATCAGAAATTTGATTCTTTTGTGTTGATTTGTAGAAAATTTATTTGAAACAAATTCTTATCATATTTAGAATAATTTAAATAGTAATTCTAAAAGATTTACTTGCCTTTAACGTCTTTTCTTTATTTCAATTATGAATATTTTTAGTTTATAACTGGGTTTTAGTTTTATGTTGTGGTTAAACGATACTGTTAAAAATAAACTTATTATTTGTCCTACGGACTGAGTGCAGTGTTTCAGTTGTTATTTTACTACATATATAACATGGGATATTAAGGATATTAAGTTATAGAAAATTGACCTTTGTTGAATGCATATATTTACATACATACATACATAGACTCACGCCTGTTTCCCGGAGGGGTAGGCAGAGACTACGGAGCGCCATTTGCAACGATCTTGACAATATTTATGTACAAATAATGAATACTTAAGAGTTTTGCAATCGATAAGCTGTGGATTTCACCAGATTACCACTTCCACGTACCATGTGCAAATATGAATATCATTCCTTTTAAGAACATGCAATTTAAGAAAGGCTTATGATATGTGTAATTTCGTAATAGAGACGAGTAAAATTATGAAAATTACTCTCTCAAAACTTTCCGTATAATAATTATTTTTAAAGCTTTAGTCTCACAAAGAAACAGCTTGAAATTTAAAATCCCAGCATTTTAAAATACCAGAACTTATAAAATTATTACGCTTACTTAACGAGAAACGGTACAAATTAACATGAAAGGCGCTGTAAGCAAAAAGCTAGAATGTTATAAATTCTGAACATGAAAGAAGCAAGCAGAACTTTTTAAAATTTTCCCTTTAACAGGCATCGGATTATACTAGCTACAAAGATATATAAAAACAATAGATGCGTTGCCCGCACACTGAAATGGCAAACTGAAATGGAGGTAATTGCCGCCATTCCGTTTAGTTACGCGCGAACCTGTGTTGTGATAAGTACGCTCCGTAACAATAATTTGTGTGTAAGAATTTAAAAAACAACTAAAATTATCTCTCTCTAACAATAGGTGTCCGCTATAGAAGTATTTATTTACTTTCTCTTTCTTTATTCATACAAGATATTATTTGGTATTTGTAGCCGTTTTTCAGAGCCGCTGTGTGGGAGTATGGCGCGTCTATATTATAATACGTCATTGACTAGCTAAAGATATTTTAATTTCAACTTTGAATCTTCCTCTTAGAGTTTACTTTTGGTTGCAATGTTCGCAGGCATCTTTTTTGAAGGTAGTAATTAACTATGTTAGTGCTTCCGAATGCTGGTATGACATATCGAGCAATTTGAGTAAGTTGGCCCAACTTTAACTTTGCACAATAATAATACAAACCAATATAAATTATTAGTCGTTCTTATAAAAGTTTTAGCACTAAGTCTTCTGAATACATACAGCATACCTACACAGAAAAACGATATGAGAAAAGGGATGGATGGAATAGATTTTTTTTGACTACGGTGGAAACTCGCCTTATAAGCCATCTCAACTTGACGCCAACCCGGCCAGAGTGTGATCGACCGGGCTTGGGACTAGCGGATGAGGTGTGTGGAGGCTCTTGACAACACCGCATCTCCTCTTCCTCTGCGGCCCCACCGCAACGCAGCAAATGGTGCGCCTCCATTTGGTCGTGGGAGATAGGGCGCGCGGCAACGCAACACCGACACGCCTCTCCTCCCGCGACCGCGTCCGACTGCGAGGGACAGACAGAACTGTCACCTGCACCCTTGCACGCATCCTACGCAGGCTCACCCAAGCCCACATGGAGCGTCCATCCGTCCGTCCCGGGATCCCGCTTAGCTTCACCGTGGGTGTCCAAGCCACGGTTACTGAGCCTTACCCACCACGACAAGGTGGAGATCCCACAGGTGGGTTAGTTACGTACCTATTCAATTTATTAACTATCCTCGTCCCTAGGAGAGAAAGTCAAGCAAGCGGTCTTGGCTGTTATAAAGATCTTCGACATTTTTTATTTTGAGCTACCCTTGAAACTGCGTCAGTTTCAAGGGTAACTCAAAATATAAAAATGACTGATTATCATAGAATGTGTGATTAGCATAGAATGTCGCTATTCTTATGAGTTGTCCGACGGCAGTGGCTCTGTGTTAAAGCTAATAGTCCATTAGTTTCAGTACTGAAAATTAAATTGTTTGCCTGCAAATACATTGTCTGCAAATGCATAAAGTTCACAAGGGTCTAGTGTGAGTAAAAGATGCCCAATCTGGAATGCAAAATTTTACTGTAACCTTTTAACTGAACGTTATAAGAACTATAATCGCGTTCACTCGGAAAAACGATTAATGAAACCAACAAGATTCCCAGTACTATTTACGTGATGGAAACAGTATTGTAACGCGTACTGCGAATTCTCTTGAACATTTATGTGATGCACTCATTAGTTTTATAGCCTCCTCTTGGTTGAAGTGGCTTGAGAGTAAAGATTTTTTTTGGCGAGTAGAACGCGAAGTGTTGACCAAGGAAAACAAAAACCAATGACTGCAGATAACGTAAATGATCCATATTATATCATCATCATTAAAGAAGTTATTTTCATAAGAATGTTTACATTCTTTGTGATAATAATAGAATCACTCAGATATTTATTTTTAGTAATATTTAGTTCACGCCGTGTTCCTATGTGACGGATAAAGTTTACTAAAGGTCACTACTTCATTTCATTCCAACGGTGACGTAATAGGCGACTTAAATACACAAAGCTAACAGTATTTTTGTGATCACCAAAACCAACCTGTCAAGCCAGCGAGGTTTAGTGGGCAAAAACCTCATACAGGCATGTAATAGGTACTATTGTAACGAATTAGAACAGGGCTTAACCTAACCTAAGTCCAGCAGCGAACTGCGAAAGTCTATATGATGAAAATATATTGTGCTGAGATTGCTTGCTCATACTAGATGTTTCTTAATTATTTACACACTATTTGCTAAGCTCTGATCCCTTATACGCCTCTTAGTTTTCTGGTATCTGTAGCTTACAAATTCTTAAAACCTCATACAGGCATGTAATAGGTACTATTGTAACGAATTAGAAGAGGCTTAACCTAACCTAAGTCCAGCAGCGAACTGCGAAAGTCTATATGATGAAAATATATTGTGCTGAGATTGCTTGCTCATACTAGATGTTTCTTAATTATTTACACACTATTTGCTAAGCTCTGATCCCTTATACGCCTCTTAGTTTTCTGGTATCTGTAGCTTACAAATTCTTGCAACAATAAAGTAATCAGGCCTACGGCGGATGCGTCAGGAGGGATGCCATGAGCAGGCGTTGCAAAAGCCACTGACTGTGACTTTTATGCTAATAGCAGATAGCATTATGCTTTTTTATTTGAGCCTGGTGCCTACTTACTTTAAGAATAAGACGAGTAGAAGCGGATACTTAATACCAATATAATATATTTGGACAAAAACCACGCTGCTATTACTATACACATATTTTATCGTTTTTTCACATTTATTCTCAGTATTATTAAAACTAGTCTGCATTAAAAACTACAAACAATTTGAATACTGTGCAGGCTTTCACGCAGAATCTCCGAACTGGATGCTCTTAATAAACATAGAAAACACAATCACAAAAGCTTTTTATTCAAACATGTCTCAAAGCGAAAATCCTTTGGCAGAAGTGCTGCTGGTCAAGTTTCAAACAGGCGCACATACTAGTAACTTTCGTTGTTTACTTCGAATTTAATCCAGTTTCTATTCTGCAACGAGTGAGATGCAAATCAGAGATTTAATTTTGTTAAAGGTTGTTTTAGATTACATGTTATAGGGGTGAGACTATTGTCGACAACTGGACACATTGCCTGACATTGTGTTACAGTGTGTTGACAGTTTGCGTAATCCGAAAGACTCGGCTAGGAACCTGATGATTAAAATAATGTTAATACCAGTAAATGCATGAAGTGGCTTAGTATTTTAGCCAGCTATCGAAATTAAATGTAGAAAAGAGTACTTTTCATTTTAATTACATTACGTTTATAAGGAACAGCCATTTTTTGAAAACGTATGTGGTATTTATGTACATATAATTTAGCAAAATCAGCAATAGCCTAGTGAAGAGTAGACTACAAACAGACTACGCAGAAATTGCTACGCAGAGATTCTCGGATTCAAATACGCGGTGCGCACCAAGGACTTTCAAAATATTGCTCGTATTGAATTGTAAATTATCGCTTGCAATGATATTCTTCATCGTTAAGACGAAGTAAAGATCGAAAAAAAAATGTACATGCTTGAGAATTCTCCATAATGTTCTCGGAGAAACGTGTGAAGTCTGTCACCGCGCACCTGGCCTGGCCTTGTAATAATGACATTACATTAGCAGAATACCGATTCTGAGTCAATTCAAAATCTAATCTCATTTAGTTCAAAATAAAGTTTCAATGTCATATAAAATACGAGAATTGGCCGTCAGGAATCACTTTATCTATTTGAGAAATCTGTATAAAAATTCGTTCTATGGTGTTTGACTTTATTGCGTTCATGCAGACGGACAGGAAGAAAAGGAAGCCTAATTTTATATTAAGTACAAATCCATTTGTATGACATTATCTATATTATGCATTAGTTTCACAAATTTATACAAACACCTAAACGACACATTCATGTTAACGAGTACAGTTCAAACATTATTGTCAGTGAAATTAGATGTCGTTTAGAATTGTTTGGGTTTCCATTGCGGTCACGCATCGGACGGTGGATTATAGAATGAATAATAACGTCATTTGTGATATCCATTCGCAGTTACATTAATATTTCACGTCATAGAATTAGAATTTGAAATAAATTCAGTGGTGTATTGTTCGAGTTATTGAAATAACGATTGAAGACTGTTAAGTAGGTTCTGACTGCCTCCGCGGTCCAGTGGATAGCGTATGTTTATGCGTAGGTTCGATTCTCGGGTCGGGCAAAAGTGTTACTGACTTTTCCGAATTTTCAGTAGCAGCACGGAGGCTGGCAATGTGTTATTTTTTTTTAAAGACCGCTCTCGCACTAGGAAGAAATTCCTGTGTCGCGGGGGACTTTACAAACATTCAATCAACGGACACAAAGAACGCCCAGACTCGAGACAACAATTTGTAGATCACACAAAGTGTTGTCTCATGTGGAAATCGAACCCACGACACACTTCGCAGTACCAAGCAGCGAGGAGACCGCTTAAACCACTACGCCAACCGTGCAGTCAAATTGCGTGAGACCTAAAATTCATAAGGTGAAATGTGGGTGTAATATATTACACCTATGCATGCCTCTTCGGGATACACTTGTTTTTTCCTACAGGCCTTTTATTACGTTTCATATACACCTGTGAGTCTACATGAAAAATCTATATATATATAATATTCTCGTGTCACAGTGTTAGTTAAAATACTCCTCCGAATCGGCTGGACCAATTTGTATGAAAGGAGAATGCCCATTTTCTTAGGGGCTTTGGGCTCATCGTAAAAATTGTCATGTCACAATTGTTTATGCTTTATTTTAGAGATTAATTATTACATTTACATATTCCGTAAACTATTTTAATTTTTACATGCAGGGTTAGGAGAAATCTTATATTTTCTGCTGAAATTGAGGTTATGTTTTTCAAGTATATTTAGGCAGCAGATATGCTGCGATCCCTATAGTTATTATGTATAATTATAATGAGCAAAACATAGTCATTTGATTGTCATCTGATCAAGAATTGGAAGTGACAGTATGTTAGTGTAATATCAGACTCAACAGGGGTTCGGGTAGGCAATAGCGAGATGTTATTGTAATAGGAAATAAAATAATGGCAAGCTCGATTCACTTTATAACATAACACTATAGCCACAGGTAGTCTACTGCTGAACATAGGCTTCTTTTAATTTGAGTCACAATAGCAATGTGGCTCTATAGGAGGATTCAACCTGAGACTATACTACGCTGGCCAGTGTTATAATATGTCGAGATTTTCGTTTCTTCGCAAAGATAGATACTATTTGCTTAGTATATTTTACTAAATCGCCTCATACCTACTTTACCAAAACAAACAACACGAAAAGTACGAAAACAATCACTAGTACGGTAACCGCCAATGATGGAATCTTTCCAGTTATAACATATTAGTCTATGACGGAATCGACATTTTTTTTTTTTAATAATAAAAACGTTTATTTACACACTGGGATTGTAAGTTTTACACAAGATGTATTCAGGAGTTATTAAATTACATAATGATCACAATAAAAATGGGTGTAGTACTGTTTTCCTAAATAGGCTACAGATTAACCTGTGATAAGGAAAACAGTGCCGATCCCCTTTTTGTTATTTATCTAGAAACAAAGGTTCGTATGTATACTAAAAGCAATGAATACAAATTCTAAAAGCTAAAATATTATTATATGATAAAAATAGTATTAGTGGATGCGTGTGAGCGCATGTGTGTGTGTGTGTGTGTGTGTGTGCGTGTGTGTGTGTGTGTGTGTGTGTGTGTGTGTGTGTGTGTGTATTTTATGGTGTACCTGATTATATGGTAAGGAATAATTCAGTGCCATCATAATCCAGCTCTAGGAGAAAAGCCTGAACAGTTTTCTTGCAGTTGTAGAGCGAGAGTCCGAAGATTGGAAGTTTTTTATTCACTTTATTATATATGAATGGGGCTAGATAGACAGAGAATCTTTTTACAAAAGAGGTATGTGGAAGTGGAATAGTGCAGATTTTGTTTTTCCGCCGGTTGGTAATTTGACGAAGTGGTGCTTTAGAGTGTTTGAGTAGAGTTATATGTAATCAATACTGTTGCCGTATATTTAGAACTTTCCAGGATTTATACAGTTCGGCGGTTGGAAAAAGGATCGGTTTAAATGTGGCTACTTTAAGTATGGCTCTGTGAGCGATCTCTAGTGGTTTCATCACTGTTTTTGCAGCTCCACCCCAACAGGAAATACAATAAGTAATGAGTGATTGACAAAGAGCGAAATATACCCTCCGAATAATTGATGCGTTAGCTACGTGTTGCAGTGTTTTAAAAATGTATATGAGTTTTCTTACTCGGCCTGTGAGATTATTGATGTGTGCTTTAAAGTTTAAGTACTTATCAATTACTACGCCGAGATATTTAATTTGGTCAACAGGTGTAAGTGACGGACACTGGCAGTTGAGTTGAGGCATTAGGGAGCATGAATGAGCTAGGAGCGAGATTGGAACTACAGGCTGGGAAATAGAGCTCAGAGAATAAGTGACAAAGTGGGTTTTATCAGTATTTAGTGTCATGGTGTGTGTATAAAGCCATTTTAGTACCAAATTAAAGCCACTTTGTGCCTTCGACTGTAGTTCGAACCAAGAGTTGGCTGTAAATGTTATTTCAGTGTCATCAGCGTAAGATGTGGTTTTCGCGTGAGGAATATCGAGGTTGCAGAGGTCGTTGATAAACACGAGGAAGAGTGTAGGCCCTAAAATACTGCCTTGCGGGACTCCATATTGAATGTAGTCTACGTCGCTATTGTGACCACCCATAGTAACAAATTGGGTCCGGTTTGTTAAATAGCTTTTAAAAAGCTTATATGGAGTGCCCCTAACACCTATACGTTCAAGCTTGAGTAGAAGGGTTGGAATAGGAACAGTGTCAAATGCTTTGGCGAGATCTAAAAATATGGTCAAAACCTTTTTGTTATTATCTAACTTTGCCACAATGTTATCCACCAATTCGTGTACGGCTTCATTTGTAGATTTGTTTTTACGAAATCCGAATTGATGAGGAGATAAGAGGTTGTAGTGCTCTAGATAACATGTGAGTCTCTTGTTAATTAAGCGTTCGAGTATCTTTGACAAAGTAGAGAGTACCGCAATAGGACGGTAATTATTGACTTGGCTCCCGTCACCACCCTTGAAAATAGGATGAATAGCTGCCTTCTTAAAGGAAGTAGGGAAAATAGCTGTATCAAAGCAAAGGTTAAATATGTGGCATAGTATAGGTGCTAGCATATGGGCATACCGTTTTAAGAAGACGACAGAAATTCCGTCCCAGCCGACAGCCGCGTTCGTTCGCAATGTATTTATAATTGACAAAATCTCGGTAGAGCCAGTATTTTCCAACACAAACGAATTTTTAAAGTTGGTAGTATCGGGGAGTGTAACGTTAGGTAGTCTTAATGCATTGTTTATGTTGTTTGCAAGATTCTTGCCAATACCCACAAATAAATTATTTACTACATTGCAAGACTGTTTCGGTGATGATGATGTAGATAATATTTGTGTGTAAGAGTGTTTAGTTTTGGTTGTGTTTGTTATGGTTTTAATTGTGTCCCAAAGTTTCTTAGGGTTATTCATAGCCTTATTTAATTCTCGTGTGTCGAAATCTCTTTTAGCTTTTTTTAATATAGCAGAACAAAATTTTCTGTATCTTTTGTAGATAGTAATAGCTGTGAGGTTATCCGGTGCTTGTTTTACTTTTTTATGGAGAGAGTCACAGTTTCGAATACATCGGAGTAACCCCGGTGTTATCCATGGTTTCAGAGTTCTTTTCTTTGCGGGTAGTTTTTGGATTATGGTGCAGCTATCAATGGCTTTCTTAGATAGCAATATAAAGTTTTCTATTGCAATATTAGGGTCCGTCATAGATAGCAGAGGTGTAAACATTGTTTTCATTGACTTTTCCGTAGATCTGACGCGTCTGACTGCGTGATGGTGTTGCCAGAAATATATATATTTAATCGATATCTAAAATCGATTACATTATAAGTACGCTTATTTTTACTTTTCAACAGTTAAAACACACTATTAAAAAGCTATATCGCTAAACACTTACCCGAAAAAAATATTTCAATGATAAACGAATTAATATTATTAAATATTTTTTTTTATTATTAACAATTAAATATAATCGATTTTTTTTATTTAATTTAAATGGTATAGGTAAAAGCTGGCAACATTTAGCATCTAGATTTCGGAAGTAAAGTGAATGAATTTTTGATCGATTAAATTCATATTTATGGCCTTCTACATTGCTAATGTATAAGAAAATATTGGTATATAAGGAATATTCTTGAAAAAATAAGACATGATTTTTGAAAAACATTTAGTTATGACACGGCGCCATAAAAGCGGGCCCGTTCGTGGGCTTTCTCCTTTGCATGTATATTCCGTAGGCCTGAGAATCGGTCGTAATCTATTTTTCAAACCACTAAGTCGTAAGGGAGACCAGCCCAAAAAAAAATATTTTATTTCTCGGCAATATTTTTCATTTTTATTTTTTCTATGATGTGGCATTAAAAAATACATACAACTCTTTATTTTCAGCCTTTTAAAACCAACCCCTATTTTTTATATCCACATTAGTAATTTAATCATATCACTACAACTGTTGTCCACGCCAGGCGCATACCGGATTCAAAGATTTACCACTTTTGAAGTGTCTATCTTTTAAATGATTTACCTTGAGAAACTATGGTTTTAGGAATCTCTAAATCATTAAAAAGATACATCTATCGATACTGCGCATGTATGACTGATGGAAATAATATTTTTGCGTCAGTTCCATGTAGGGATAGCCTCCCTTAATTTTTATTCATTCTTTATGCATTTTTTTATTTTTTGTATAGAATCGCACCTGTATCATCGAAAGGGTAGGCAGAGGTGTAATACTACACCCAAATTTCGCTAAGAATTTTTGGGTCCCACATAATAGGTGGCGAGCCTATTGCCGTTACCGGGCATATCACCAGACTCCGTGCTGCTATTGAGAATTCAGAAAAACTCAGTAATACTTTTTGCCCGACCCGCTGGAATCGAACCCGGGACCTTCGATCAACAGACGCTTATGCTATCCACTGGACCACGGAGACAGTCTTTTTCATGTTTGTATAAAAATCGGGCAGCCGTTCACAGAATACGTCTACCTACCAATTTTCAAAGATGTAGTTACAATAATATCGGAATAAAACGGCTGTGACATACGGACTGACAGACAGATATGGCGAATCTTGCCGGGTGCCGACTTTTGCCTTTTTTAGCTACGGGACCCTAAAAAATCGTTTCACAGTTTTAATCTCAATACTCCTCATAAACTACAAGACCGAATTTTATATGTATACTAGCTGACCCAGCGAACTCCGTATCGCCTTTTTAAGAATTTTTATTTAATTCCCATTTTTCGAAGCCCCTTTTCCAAAGTTACCATTGACTTAGCGCTTAATCTCTTATCATTTTAGAGTATATAAATGATGAACAAACAAACAAAGATTTTTATATAATATTGAACGAAAAGATACCCATATCAACTTTAAAAAAATAACCCCGTCCACCATCTTTGATTTTCTATCCGCCATCATTGGTCACGAAATAGATGTTGTATTTGGATTCACCATCCCTTAAATCATCAGAGACGATACCCATATTGATTTTTAAAAAAATTCCCATCCACCATCTTTGATTTCTCATCTGCCATCTTTGATCACAAAGTGGGTGGTGTTTTTGTATTCCCCATTCCTTAAAATATCGGAGACGATACCCATATCGACTTTAAAAAAAAATCCCTTCCGCCATCTTTTATTTCCTATCCGCCATCTTGGATCACGAATTAGATGTTGAGAGTATAAAAGTTAGTAGAGTATATAAATGATGAACAAACAAACAAAGATTTTTATATAATATTGAACGAAACGATACCCATATCGACTTTAAAAAAATAATCCCGTCCACCATTTTTGATTTCCTATCCACCATCTTTGAGCACGAAATAGATGTTGTATTTGGATTCTTCATCCCTCAAATCATCAGAGACGACACCTATATCGATTTTTAAATTTTTTCCCATCTTTGATTTCCCATCCAACATCTTGAATCACGAAACAGATGTTGTATTTGGATTCCCCATCCCTTTTAACATCGCAGACGATACCAATATTGATTTTTAACATTTTCCCATCCGCCATCTTTGATTTCCCATCCGCCATCTATGATCACGAAATAGATGTTGTATTTCGATTCCCCACCCCTTAAAATATCGAAGGCGATACCCATATCGATTTTTACAATTTTCTCATCCGCCATCTTTGATTTCCCGACCGCCATCTTGGATCACTAAATAAATATCATATTATTAATCAGCGTCCCGAAAATCCCGAAAACGTTACCGATATAGATTGTATCCTATTCGTTGAGCCTTTTATTGCCTTTGACCCAACCCTCCCCCTTCTCGTTTGACCATTTTATTATTTTTGTCTGGCCCCTAAAAGTTGTGGCCTAATTTAATATAGCTTATAGCCTTAGGCAATAAAAAAATTTAAAATCCGACTGTTAGTTCCTGAGCCTAGTTTTTGCCTTTTGCCCGGCCCCAAAGGGTCGAAGCGTTATTTTATATAGCCTATAGCCTTTCGGAATAACTGGGCTATCGATAACAAAAAAAAAATTTCAGATTCAACCGGTAGTTCCTGAGATTAGCGCGTTCAAACAAACAAACAAACTCTTCCGCTTTATTATATTAAGTACCTATAGATAACTGCAAAAAGTATTTACACATACAAACTACTTAGTACTAAGACTTAGTAGTACTCGAAATGTTATCCGTTATCTGTGACGTTTCGCTAGACTGGCCAATATGGCGACTGTAATTTGTCTGTCAGAACCATTACAATTTAACAAAATACTCGACAATCCGAATTTTGCGGATATATGTTGTCGACTCGAAATCTTTATTTTTTAATGTTTTATTGTTCAGGTAAGGTTTCGATGTACTCCTTGACGAAATTATTAATATAAGATTTGACACTGCGATAGCAGCGCAGTCCGTCGGTTCCAATGTGAAACATTCCAAAATCCACTACTACTTACAAATTAAAAATTAATTAAAAATATATTTTCCAGTAGACTAAATTGTGAATCTAACCCATTTTCAAGTCCCCTTGAACACACACAAAAAATTTCTTCAAGATCGGTCCATTCGTTTAGGAGCAGTTCAGTGACATACACACACACAAGAAATATATATATTAAGATTTTTTAGGTCTGAGAATCGGTTGTAATCTATTTTCAAACCCTTTAGTCATAAGGTTGGTCCATCCCAAACATATATTTTATTTTATGTTTGGACAAATTTCTTTAATTATATTTTTTTATGATGTTGCATTGAAAATACATGCAGCCTTTAATTTTCACCCTTTTACCACTAACCCCTATTTTTAATAGCTATATTAGTACTAGCTGTTTCCCGCCGTTTCACCCGCGTCCTGAGGGAATTACTTCGTGTACCTGGTTAATTTATAGCCTAAGTTACTCCTTGGTACATCAGCTATCCGCCAGTGAACGTCCCGTCAAAATCGGTCCAGAAAAACAAACAGACAGACAGACAAAAATTAAAAACAAATGTCATTTCGGTATATGTATCGTGTATACATCCATATACATTTAGAAAAAAGCGGTTATTTTAATATTACAAACAGACACTCCAATTTTATTTATATGTATAGATTTAATCACATCTCTAGATCGGTTATCATGCTCTATTACCAACCACATCCTCACTTACAATAAGTTAGTTATGTTTTTCTACCGTAGAAATAATTTATATGGCAAAACAACTTTTTCTGGGTCATCTATCTAAATAAAATATACTTATATACATAAAATACAATATTCGTATTATACATAGGAATATTGTATTTTACATATTTTACATTTTTTTTTTTACCTTTATATACTCTGAAATTTAAGATTAAGCACTGATAGCTTTGGTCACTTTGTTCAGAATTTCCTGGAAAAGTGGTTTGGAAAAAAAGGAATAAGAAAAAAGACCTCTAAAGGGCAATACGGAGTTCGCCGTGTCAGCTTGTATAATATAAAAATTACAAAGCATCTAGTCCCAAATAAAGCACAGCTATATAAACCGGAAAATTTTAATATCTTAGGTACTATTATACTTCCTTTTACATTTACTTCAGTTCTCACCACGCTACAATGAGGGAAAATATAAAGAGCAATCGTAAATATCACAAACATTTCTGGAACGAGGAAGATAATTGTACGATCTGGATTGCATTCCGCTTGCCTGCCGCGGAATGGCTTTAACACTTAGCTGCGTACTGCGAAGATGGTTGATGCAATTGGAGATAGTATTAAATAGAAAGTAGAGGCAAATAGCAAAATAAAGGTTTACCTAGTTGGCAAAACGTGGAGATGATATTTTGGTGACGTTATGGTCTAGTAGTAACCTGACTGCTGCACCAGAGATAGGATGTTCATTACCTATCTTTTCGGCAGCCGTAGCACAAGACCTGCTTCAGTACGTAAGTTGCCCTAGTTATCTATGTGTATAAATACAATCCTTGCGTTTCTATCTGACTAACAGACAACACACAGACAAAACTTTTGGGCGCAATCTGAAATTTGTCATATACGAGTATGTTCCTTAAAGTGCGTACTACGTAGGGGTTCACTAAGAAGGGATTTCCAGATATTCACAAGGGATCGAACAGAAATGGTTAAATTGAAATAAACTATGTGGGGGTAGCTGTGTCAAGTTATTAATATAATTAACCCAATATCTTGGGTTTGAACCTGAAACCCTTTGCATAGTAGTCTCTCAGTCTCTCCACTACTATATCACTACCTCAGACACGAATTTCCACGGAGCCTAAATGTGAACCCGTGCACGCAGACGCGTGACGTGTGAACATCACAAACGTTGGATTTAACGGAGTATCACACCTTAATTGAAAGCTATGTGCAAGGCGGGCACCACATATGTTTAGAAGTGTCTTGTTGCGTGAAACGCCGGAGGTCAACACCTCCTTCCATTGCCTACCTCATGTAACACCATATATGTGAGAGATGTTGGTCTAGTGACGCTATCTGCGAGGCCAGAAATCAAGGGTTCGAGCCTACCTAGGACGAATTTATGTAAGATGAGCACAATTATTTATTCCGTCTATTTGTAGTCTATCTATAATTATGTATTTAAGAAGAAATGAAGAATAACATAAAACTATTTTTTGCAGCTGTTTGGTTGCCATAGTACAAGCTTTGCTTAGTTTGGCATTCAGATGACCGTGTGCGAGATGGATAGATAGATTTACGCTTACTGCACACTAACATAGCATTATACAATACATTAGTAAAGTGAGTTGTCTAAGAATATTATTTTGTAAATTCACGGCGTAACAGATTAGAATGTTGACGGCTATACACGGTTATTTGTAAAACACCGTTAATCTCTCAGAACTACGTTACTAACACCATAATCAACAACTTTGGTTATATGACTTTTTACAAAACATAATACATTTACCAATAATAAACCTTCAAGATTTCGTTGTCCTATCTAACACATTTTTCGTCTCGTGTATTTTACTGTACCTACCTACGCGTGCGCGCCCCAGCCACCCGCCGCACACTGGCGAATATTACCAAAAAGTTGGCCAAAATGTTTTAATGGTAAAAATGCATGAAATAAACCTATTGAAATTAAATGCAAACCTTTTGAACTATGAATTATTATTATTTTATGAAAAGAGGCCTTTGTTTCAACCAGCGCGCACATAAAATCTGACTTTATGATATTGATAGTTTTAAAAGTATCGTAGGATAATAGTAAGTATATATATGAGAGATTAACAAGAATTCAATTAACTATGTACTATAAATTAATAATATTCATAACTAAGAAACCTGAATGATCAGAGATATACAAACTATATGGTGTGCAATGTTGATAGTGTTGATACCTAACTTTGTTTAAATATAAAATACTCTATTTCAGGTTCCTTTATTAGTTAAATTGCATCCAGGGGCAAATGCGTATTGCACTTTCTGGACGTTTTAGTAAACTTGAGAAAAAAGGGTCTGAAGAAACGCAAAGTCTTTGATATAAATGTCTCATTTGTAGTTTAAATATGGGGCGTTTTTCTTGTAAAGTTTCTGCGATATTTATTTATATCCTTATTTCTTGACACTTGTGCATCTTCAGATTGATACTAACATTTTTAAAACCACTTATCAAAAGAATGAACACAAGTTAAAGACCTAAAAATATCGCGCATAAATACCGGGACGTCAAGTTAGTAAAAACTAATCACTAGGCAGACATCGGCAGCCAACTCTAAAATAAATTAAATATTAGCATTATATGCTACAATTTAATACAGCTAATTTCTCGGAATACAGAAGAATATCGTACTATTTCCCTTATTCTTTCTGCTTACGTAAGTAAATAATACTTTCAATTTCAAGGCAAGGGTATTGGTGTTAAGATTTATTTTAGAAAATAGTAATATCTGATAGCAATTATAAATACCTTTAGAAATAGAATCCATAACAGAAAAAACTCCAAATATTTACCAGTTGTAAACACAACGAGCGATAGCATGTGACTTGGAAATCATCAGATTTAAGCACGATATTTTTGATCAACTTCGTAGCCAGATTGTTATAGAATTTTACCATATTAAATATATTAAAAAAAATGCTCCAAAGTTGCGCCATTTATTGAGGTTTAAGATAAGTGTTATAAAACTGTTCTATCGACAATATTTTAAAATCATATAATGTCCAGGTTTTTGCAAATTATAGCCAGTGTGCGCCGCCCGCACCTTTCGCTATTGTTCTATCGCATAGACTTCGCAACATTTAGAGCGTTCAATTTAAATATTTTATTATTGTATGAAAATTTGATGAATTTTTAAAAGTCATAGAACAAAAGTTGTTTATTATGATGTTAGTTACATAGTCCTGAGAGGTTAACGGTGTTTTACAAATAACCCTGTATATCGAAATAGAACATGAAAAATATAGTTAACAAGCAACTCACAGAAGGGACAGTATATGCGGTACAGAACTGTTTTTATCGATTAAGATTATTTTCTAAAATGCGTCCCTATCTGTCGGAAGAATCAACTAGCTGTATCCGTACAGCTAGTTGACTCCTTGATACTAAGCAAATTAAACTATGCGGATGCTGTGTATGGTCCTAGACTCTTAGCGCGTACAGAAAGACAGATACAGAGGGTGCAGAATGCATGCGCTCGCTTCTGTTTTCAGTGCCATTTAGATGTCATGTAACGCCATATTTGAATAAGAACTTGATCTTAAAAATGAAATCTCCTAGAAAACTGCATTTGGCTTGTCTTATGTTTCGAGTAATTAAGTTACAACAACTGCAATATTTGTATGACCAACTGAAGTGGGTAGCAAATTGCTATTTGCTCGATGAACGCTTGATGAACAAAACAGACAGTGCTCTAAGCAATTATCTATTGGTCATTCAGATGAAGTTTTCACTATGCTGCTTCGAAATGTTGGAATAATATCCCCCCTCCATTGCGAAATCTCACAACATTACATGGAAGAGCAGCATAAATTAGGTAATATCAATATAAATGCCTCCTTAATTTAAAATTAAAATCAGCTGCAAAGTAATAAACATTAACTATCACCTATTTAGTATAATAAAATAATTTTATAAATATAATTGCGACTGTTATAATTGATATAATAGTTCGTAACAATTCATTCGATTTCTTTAAATCATATTACAATTTTTACTTACGTTGTACAATATTATTTTTTAATCGGGAATGACATTCATGATTCTGTACATAATCTTATTATTGTAATTATTCAGTAACTTATGACTTACTTACTTAAACTTATATATATGCATAAGTACTATTTTTCTTTTTTCAATTATTTATAATTTAAATACGTTACATAATTATTTATTATAATCTATCTATAAAAAAATCTGATTTTTATGTTTATTGTTTATCTGATATCACATGCCACCAGAGGGCCTGATTGAAAATCGGCGCCAGGCTTTCGCCTAGCATAATGTCGAATCAGGTCCTTTTTTTGGCTGGCCGCAAATATCTTTACCTACTTCTGTCCTGCCTATTTTCTTTTGTTATGTATTTTTCTTGTTTTTTTTTATTATTTATTCTTTACTTGTTAGATATATATGATTTATTTTTATAATTATTATCTTATTTGTCATTTTTTCTCTTTTTTACGTGTAGCGAAAAATAAATATTTCTTTATTTTTATATAAAAGTGAATATTTGCTTGAAAAGTGCACGTTCTGCGCGGGAAAGCAAATTTTGCGATGTTTATGGGTGACATCTATATTTGACGAAATATAGATGTCATGTAATATATGTTTGAATTTTTTTAATGAACTTTGCGATCACCGTTTACCTTCACTTTAAAAGTTGAGTCGGGTACTGAAAAAGATATAACATTAAAAATCCTTCAAAATAAAAAGTATCTATGCGACAGTCTAAATAAAAATGGTGTTCAGGAATTTTT
The DNA here is from genome assembly GCA_944739405.2 of Euclidia mi. Classification (NCBI taxonomy): domain Eukaryota; kingdom Metazoa; phylum Arthropoda; class Insecta; order Lepidoptera; family Erebidae; genus Euclidia; species Euclidia mi. The sequence goes on from OX123187.2 coordinate 84,350,125, forward strand.
CGTTCTAAAGGTTAAGCCTTACAAATGTATAGGCAACCATGAAAATGTATTATCATGTTGCCTGTGCCATAATGCAAAACACAAGTAGATATTCAAAATTGTTTCTATTCCGTGAGTTACCTGTATGAGAAAGAAAAATTAAAACACAATATACCTCATAAGTAATATATAAAATATAGCAATTAGTTTGTTTAATGCGATTGCCAAGTCAATATATTTATTTAAAACATTAAAGATTTTTAATTAACCGACTTGGTATTACATGGATCTCACAACTTTTTACGGTCGCGAGACTTGGTATTTTTAACAAGAATTTTTTTTATGGGATCGCATTTATTTTTGTAGATAGTCTTAGTTTTGTCCTTTCCAGTACCTTCTACTTCTTGTACACCAACAACAAATTTTCTTAATTAAAGCTCTAACTGTAAATGTAATTTTGTAATCTTTTATATTTATATAGGATTACAAAGTTATTTATGCAGTTGATGTATCTCGAAAACTGGACAGAAATTGATAAATATTTTTAATTTTTCCTTGATTCATATACTAAACACTAATCGTATTCTAAATTTGAAGCTTCTATGTCTTCTAGAAGTGCCTTAGACTTTTGATGATCGGTCAGTGAGTGACAAAATTAAGAATTTTGACTCGATATAATTCTTAAACTACTAGTTCAAATTTAATGAAATTTGAAATGCACTGTTTATACAATGCCTGCATGGTTACTAAAAAATGGTACGGCCGTGCCGCTTTTTTGCTTGACTTGGTGGGGGCACTGCCGTACCCCCAGATACATGTGAGACACGATTGAGGCACTAGAACATTTAAAAAAACATTCCCAATGTCTGTCTATCTTTGTTCGACTGCAACTAATAGTCGTGCTCCAATAGTCTCCAAAAAGATTTGTTGATAGAACAACCTAACAGTATCCGGTTATTCCGGGGAAAACACACACAAACGTTTCGAGTTGCTTTTTGTTTAAAGCCTTTGCTTACTTTAGAGTATGTTATTTGAATGTCGAAACTTCGCCAACCAATTTTAATTTAGGATCAAACAAAAATATTACATGTTGGCTGGATGAAAAATATTTAAATATCAGACTACCATAATACATTCTAAATGCGAATATGCTTCTATGATTCAGTCTATGTGTCCAGTTTTTTGAGAATTTAACCGACTTCAATAAGGAGCAATACCTAACGAGATGCGAATAAATTCGCTTTCACTCATAAAGATTAAGTTACACTATCCAGAACAAACCAATTAATCAATACCACTGGAATGGAACGGTTAGTAAGAAAATAAATGAAACATAGTTGGTAGCGCCATCTACCTTCCTATTTATAACTAATCGCACCAAGATCAATCGTTCCACGTACAAGTGTGAGCGATACCATATTTCCGTCTACCTCTACCCCACTCCCTGGAAGAGGCACTGCCTTTCGCCTGATTGGTCGCCGCGAAACGTCGACGCGAGTGACAGTCCAGAACATTCCGCTCGCTGAGAACGCCGTCTCGTATCGTACCGCGCCGCTCCCGTATGTGTTTATTACCGCTTCCACCAAGGAAAACCCGCTCGCAAGTGAAAGTGAAACGAATGGTGTAGTGTAGTGAAACAAGCAGCTGCATCACGAAACCACCAGGAGACTGCCCTACGGAAACGAAGAAGGTTGTATAAGGTAGGTGCCCTCCATCCTTGAAATATCCTATACCCACTCAATCACCCCTTCCCGTAACCATCTCCTAGGCGGCGAAGAACCGCTATCCTCTCTATACAGTCCATTTCCTTCTCCAAGTCGCCTAGAACCCTACGGTTTCGGTGTATCGCCGAACCAATAGTTGAATAAAATAAAAAAGTTTCATCTTTTTAATTCATTCAGCGAATAATTAATGATAATTATATTTGACGCTTTATGAATAATATACACAATGTTTTAAGGAACTTGTTTTACTATTTTGGTTTTGGTAATTCGTGACAAAACTGGAATAAGAAACAATTACAATTTAAGGAATAAAACTTAGTTTTTATTTTATTTATTCATAGTCAATTATATTCTACATCTTATTCTCCGCCAATCAAAATTTTCTAAGCCGAATGCCTAACTTTCTATTTTCTGACTTAGGCTGTATTAAAGAACTCACTGTTTGGTAGGTAGATGACAGTTTTGACATTTATATAAAATCAAAAAGCTTCCCTGATCTTAAAAAGCCGTCCGTGACAAATTGATTAAATATCGAAGATAAGGATATAATTGATTTATATTATAAGCATGTGTTCTGATTCAAGCGATACACGCTTAGACTGATCAGGCATTCAGCGTCTAGTTTACCAACTCGCATTGGATATTGGACGAGGCCTAGCAAAAGCTGTATTGCGCGTCAGAGAGGCCGCATAGCTGCCATGTTATTGATTTAGGACTAATAATGCACGACTGTGAACCTAGACTGAATGTGTGATGCCTTTGGTACAATAATTTCGGTTGACATTTATTGCGCTTGTTTTCACTGCGCACAAAAGCGTTCTCATATACTGCGTAATGCATGCCTGTGAGATACGGAGAGTGTATCCAACTGCCACGCCAAAGGTACCTGTTTCAATTCTCGCCCCAGTCAAATATTTGTGAGCGTGAACATGGATGTTGTCTTGATCTGGATGTTTTTATGTTTAATATGTAATTAGAAAAAAATAAGTATTGTGTATGTTTATCTATTGTCTAGCACCAGAACACGCCAGAGACTAGATGGTGTTGTGTGAATATAGAACATAATAATTATAAAAAATCTTGTGTGGTAGTGATTCCCAAATGGTTCTAAAACATAACAATCATAAAATATCGACAAGAATTTATGACGTAACTCGTAATCATAACTATCTGTCAGCTTTGATATGAGACGTCACTGGTTTTATTATTGTGTTTATGATCATATTTTATAGTAGCGTAAATATGTGGCCATATGTTGACTGGCATCTTTTGAAGCTTAATTTAAGTTGAACGAGAAAAATGACGATATTAAATGTAAGAAACCATTTTGGTATTGTTTTGGTTCCATATTATAACATCATCATCATCATTGACCTAGCGTTATCCCGGTTGCATCCAAGACTTACACGCCTTGGAGCTCGAGGTCCGCTTATTGGTCTAACCTCCGCAACCCAAAGGAATAGCGATGTTCCATGGCTTAGACCAGTATCAGTTTATTTGAGGGTACTGACTCCCCGTAACGACTGTCAAAGATCTTCATGACAGCCGGGACCGACGGTTTAACGTGCTATTCGAGGCACGGGACAAGCGATAATTAACAATTGAATACGCACTTAACTTCGAAAAGTCATTGGTGCGCGCCGTGGATTCGAACCCGATACCCTCTGCATGGCAGTCCGTTGGTATCTCCACTAGGCTATCGCTGCCTAAAAACTCCATATTATAACGAAGTACTTTCAATAAAAAACCAAAGTACCAGAACGAATTATTAAACTTGACAATGCGATGCTTCTGTCACTCACTAAGCAATTATAATGACTTGCACTTACTCCGATGAGTACGAAGAAACAATATGCAAATTCCATATTTGCATTGGCAGTTTTTTTAAACGATGCAAACAATTTTACTGATTTGAAAATATAAAAATTTGGATGTAATATTTGTGAATATTATACTGTTTTCACCTTATAATAATTAGGTACCTTTTCTAAATGGACTAGACAATTACTATCATATTTTTGAGCTTCCTGTACAGTCCCTACTGTTTCTGATACACAGGTAATCCAGTAGCAGTAATACAGCAGTAATAAAAAAGTATATAAAGAGGTTTATTTTATGAAAGATTTTATTAATTTCCCAAGTAAATAAAACGAGGTCTATTTAACAGTAACTTACTCCCTAGTATTTTATTCATATTTATTCTGCAAGTCATATAAATACGCTAGCTTAACAATGCACAAAGCTGAGTACATATTTACCGCTACAGTATTAACTTGACTGTTATTTAGCTTTAGCGTCAGATGTAAGCCTAGTATTACTTTATATTTTTCTAAGTGTGCTCCGCTTTTGGCACACAAGCGTAGCACACAAACCAACTCGGCAAGGGATCGTTACCGTATTGCCTTTCGCCTCGCCGTCAAACAGGCGTCAACCTGACGTAACCACGTAACGTACGCGGATCAGAAGCTCCGGCACGTCGACTCGGCTACAGCTAGGCGACGCTGTGCTTACGGCTCGCCGACCGCTGGTTATCCGAACGTTAAGTGTAGCGCACGGTTATGTCTCGGTTCACATTACGTGAGTTAGCTATCATTGCGATAGCACTTGATGAAGAGGAAAAAGAACACGACTGGAAGCTGCCTTGTGAATGACAGCCAATGAAAGCAAGTTCGGCAACGCAGACCGCGGGAGGGGCGTGGACGAAGAGACGTAAGCTAGGCTACGGAAAGCCGTAAGCGCGGGAACTGCAAGTCGACCACGCACCGAAGCGCGGTTCATGAGCTTAACCCGAGGCGAGGGTATTACGTTACGATTCCGATTAGTGTGCGTTGCAGTAGGTAGTTCCATACAAATAATACTGAACGGGGAGCCGTTGATGCGGTGACGATCCCTTTACGAGTTGATACGTGTGCTACGACCCTTTACTTCCCCAACGAGGTTGGTAATTTAGTTTACACATACTACATTCAACTTGCAAATATTTTTTTCTTCTCATGTCATTAATTAATTTAAGGTATAAATACCTCTATTGTACAGAAGTTTCGGCCGTGTTACAACAGCGGTATTTACACCTTAAATAAATGAAATATCGCGAGTGAAACCCGTTTCCATACAATTGTATGATATGAACAAATCGTGAAAGTTTAAAATCGATCATGTCATTAAGTTTCGTTTGAAGCAATGACAAAAGTTACTAAGAAGGAAGTAAAAAAATAAAGCTTTGGAAAGCCATGCATGCGCACATAAGTTATATTGTAAAATTACGTTAATATGTATATATGTATAATTTTTTTCTTCACAGACTGACAGACAGCGGACAGCCAAATTTATTGGGCAAGACAAGCAAAAATTGAGCATGTATGTTCCTTGGGGATTGTAGAGGTGTACAAAGAAGGGATCCCGAAATCCCCGCTGGACTGGGCAGGAACAGTAAGCTGCGGTCATCCTCTAGTATTCCAAAAGGATTTCGCTTGTTCACAAGCCGTAAAAAATCGCGGTTGAAAATCTCTAGTTGTCTGAGGAATACGGAACAGCATAATTATAGCCGTGCATTCAGTGAGCTAAATAAATCTGTCTCAACTAATCATAATTACGAGAACACGTTTATATGTAAAGAAATTGTAGCAAACCAGCGCGAAACGTATTCAGCGTGAATTGTTGCCGTCACTCGTGCGTTGAGTTTTAATGGATAGTTCAAGTGATAAGATTGTGCGGCGTAGGATTTTTAATAATTCTTCATGTCAGCTGAATTTTGACCCAGTCATCGCTGCTGGAAATAAGGCTTCTTGAAAAAAGAAAGTAGTGGAACTACATATTATATTGATTACAGTACAATTGGCTGGTTGATCCAAGTTTCGGGCTTCTGTCCACCTCCAGCGCAGAGAGCTTGACGCACTGGAGGAAAATGTAAAGATTTTTCACATTGACCAATCTTAACCGTTCTTAAGCTGCTTGCATCCGATCGTTTCTCTCATGACAAGAATTATTTAGCCTTGTCGGGGATCTTCAGGCGGTCTGAAAACTCCAGCACCGACATCTTATACGAAAAAATGCCAACGCTTTCGAACTACCCGATAAACCTTTCACTTGCGTCGTTCGAACCCGAAAAAAGACACAAGAGAAAGGTCTCAACAAGACCTAGGCAACTGCCTACGGTAAGATGGTCCTTTAACTTCTCTTAATACTTCAAATCAATTGACTTCGACCAATAAATCAAATAATGTCACTTGCCAACACCTGAACCCACCTGCGAAAACAAACAAATTTAAACGTTATTTATATTATAATAGAAGTTCCTAGGCGAACGACTAGGCTGTTTGTCATTCCCTTTGTAGAGAGAAAATATTGCGATGTAAATGAGAGGTCTCATTATTACAGAAGTCACGGTTACTCTGTTAAAATGGAGACCAACTTTTGCTTCTAATATGTAACCTTAAGTGCTTTTTAGGGTTCCGTACCTAAAAGGTAAAAAACGGGACCCTATTACTAAGCCTCCGCTGTCTGTCTGTCTGTCTGTCTATCTGTCTGTCCGTCAGTCTGTCACCAGGCAGTATCTCATAAACCGTGATAGCTAGAAAGCTAAAATTTTCACAAATTATATATTTCGGTTGTCGCTATAACAACAAATACTAAAAATAAAAAAATGAAAATATTAAGGGGGGGTCCCATACAAAAAACGTGTTTTTTTTCGTATTTTTTGCTCAAAATTACTGACTGTAACAAGGAAGATGCTTTAAATTTTCACAGAATATGTAGTTGTATATTACCTTTCAAAATGAATAATTAAATAAAAAAAATAATAATGGGGGTTCCTATGGGAACCAACAAACTTAATTTTTAAGCAATTTGTTACTCGATCTTAATAAACAGGTAGAAACTTAAAAAGTATTTAAGTATACATACAACGAACGTGATTTTCTTTTATAGATGATGGTACGGAACCCTTCGTGCGCGAGTCCAACTCGCACTTGCCCAATTTTTTTCGTATTTTTTGCTCAAAATTACTAACGATAACAAGTAGAGCTTAAAATTTTCACAGAATATGTAGTTTAATATTATCTTTCAAAATAAATAATTTAATTTAAAAAAAGTAAATAATAAAGTGGGGCTCCCATACAACAAACGTAATTTTTAAGCAATTTGTTGCTCGATCTTAATAAACAGGTAGAAACTTAAAAAATATTTAAGTATACATACAACAAACGTGATTTTCTTTTTAGATGATGGTACGGAACCCTTCATGCGCAAGTCCGACTCGCACTTGCCCATTTTTTTAGTTTAACCTGTTACGCTGGAATATTGTGTCTTTTACCAGGAGGTATGTAAACCTACCAATGTGTAATGTTTTAAAAACCTTTTTAGTTGTGTGAATATAAGCGTACAATATGGTTAAACTTGAACCCCATTTTTCAATGCATACTACAGTTACTGTGGAAGTGTACAGCGTACAATAAAATGTCTAAGATATCGATAATAATAATAAACTTCTTTTATGCAACAATATTATTATATACATTTTTTTTAATTGAATTGACATAAACAACCCGAAAGCTACCGTGACCGGGCTTACATACTAAAAAATGCAGGATTCTAATTTTATTCATAATAGAACTCGTATTCTTAATCCGTCCGTGTGGTGACGGATTAAGAATACGGATTGTCGCCACCCCATATCATCCCATGGGTGTCGTAAGAGCCGACAGAGGGAGCATATTGTGCATAGAACAGCACTGTAAGAGAAGGAAAACTTGATACAAACCCTATACCAACCCGTTTGGCCAGCGTGGTAAAGCAGGCCAATTCCTCCTTTCAAAGGAGAGGCCTAGTCCAGCAGTGGACTGTTAAAGGCTGATGATGAGAACCAAGTAGGAAAATCAGAGAGCATCATGTTTCATAAACAAAACGCCACTAAGATTTTACATACATACATACATATACTCACGCCTTTTTCCCGTCGGGGTAGGCAGAGACAACAGAACGCCACTTGCTCCTATCCTTGCAAACCTCACGCGCTTCCTCTACACTCATTACTCTTTTCATACATGCTCGCCGGTTGCGGGTACTTCGGACCTTTCCGTTTCTTAGGATGTCTCCAATTTGGTCGAAGAATGTCCGCCGAGGTCTGCCGCGACCGACTTGCCCACACACATTTGCCTTATATATCTGATTCGTCATTCTTTCTTCACTCATTCGCTCCACGTGTCCAAACCACCTAAGCATTCCTTTCTCAATCCTTGTCACCACATCTTCTTTCAGTCCACTGCTCTTTCGTATAGTTGCATTCGGAGTTCTATCAATCAGTCTTACCCCACACATACTACGCAGTGATCGCATCTCAACTGCGTAAGAAGATTTTTTTAAGGAAAGAAAATTTTCTTTAATCTTCGTAAGGAATTTTCTAAGATTTTCTTCTTAGAAAATTCCTTATAATATTTCTCACATCAGTAATAAACTCGAGATCACACATGCTTACTACACAATAAACTTACTTCAGTGGAGCAAACTTATGTCATTAGAATAACGAGGCATTCGAGCAATGAGGATCCTCATTAGTTAGGTTCGTATCCGTGAAGAATTGTTGACATAATTGTTATACTTCAATGAGCACTAGATTCACGACGGCAAATTATCTTGTCAGCAGATTTAGATAGATTCTAATAGAAAATTGAAATTAAGTTATCTCTTCAATCTGATGAAATTTATTGAATTCGCTATCTATCAGTACAATGTACCAATTTCAGTTGACAATGGTACGAATCTTTTTGTTATACTTGCTAAACTAAAATTGGTTTAATCCTGTCTTTTATATTTGTCAACACATACCTAATTATGAACACAGTAGCTCTAGTGAAGTTTACCCAGTAAATTTAAAAGTTTATTTGCATCTATGTACAAGCAACCGGAGACTATAAATATGGCAGATGAAGTGGATAGTTACATAAATATGCCTATTGAGCCTGAAAACACAAATTTCATACCAATGTACTCTGTGATTAATGTGGTGGGAAAAATAAAAATAATTGCTTTTGTCAACCTTAGCTCAAATAGCATTTGAAGTTTTGTCAAAGTTTTGTCTATACCAGCGACAAGCGTTCCTAGTGAACAAGCAATTTAATAACAAAAAAAAGAAACAGGCTAAGCAACAAAAAAAACAGGCATCAATCTGCTTATCGTCATGGTTAAAAATCGAATAATCATTCATTGTATAATAAAGGTTTTCTTTTTTCTACCACATTAAAACAAAAATATTTTATTGTAATATTATCAGGCATATAAATAAAGCTTGAGCTTCGACTCGAGTCCTTCATTTGAGGCTCTTGAGCCTTCAAGGTTCGAGCCTTTAGGGCTCGAATCTTTTAGACTTACGAGCCCTCAGAGCTCGAGCTTTGAAGACTCAGTAGCTTCGACTCGGAGCTCGAGTTTCCGCCTCGGAGCTTATTTCTCACAACACTTGTTATCGCGCTATTGGTTTTACTTTTTTATTTTATTTATTATATTCCTATATAACATTCAAATCTGTTTGTACTTCAATAAATTACTCAAAGGTTTAAAAACTATTTCGACACTACTAAAGCATAATCTATCATGAAACATGTCCGTAGTTCCACAAATTTATCTAGCGCTACATCATCAAAGTAACAATGGTCGACGGTCAGGCGTAGGTTTGCAACCGGCCCAGTTGTATTATTGTGGTCAATCTGGCCACGTTCAAACGCTTTTAGCTTAATTAAATGAGGCTGAATAATTTTCCTCTTGATCGATAGAAGCTTTTGTATATTAAAGTGGAGTGAACGATTTATCTTCTGCAACGATTGCTTGCTGCTACTGCTTTGAGCTATCCTTTCGATGCTCAAACGGGACAAACTACATCCACAAATAGTTGTCAAATCAGATTCTGGGTATTCTTTGTAATCCTTTGTAGTATGCTTGTACAGTTCCTTGCGATACAGGATTTTTTACAGACCTTTAACGGGAGTTGCCTTCCTTTTTGAAAATAATACAATGACCATACAATAACATACATTCAACTTCAACTTAGAAAGGTATGAAAGGTAATATAGATATTTAAATATAATGCAAATTCGAATTCAAATCATTTATTTGCGTAATATGGGTTTACAGGGGTCTTAAATTATCAATACAGGGTATCACCATACTCAGCTTTTAAGCATGCAAAATTTCATATTTAACATTATTAGGTATGTATTTATTTAAAACATTGTTGGACACAAGTATGTCAGCACTTATGATATAACTTATGTATGAATAAATATTAAATAATTACAAGGGATGTCAGAATTAATTAGAATAATGTAAATTAAAAACAAATCCAAACATGTCATACAATTTAAATAGTGTCACAGTCATGTTTTTATAAAAATCTATCTGTTAGATATTCCTTGACAGAATAGTAAGCTTTAGCAAGCAGTAATTTTTTTACACCACGCTTAAATATAATAAAATTCGTAATACTTAACAGTTCTTTTGGCAAGTGGTTATAAATGCGTGGTGCCATACATAATATGCTTTTGTTCACTTGTGCAGTGTTGTTAGCAGGGATGTGTATTTTCATATTGTGCCTTCGACTGTTAAGTTTCTCAAATTTATTGATATTTTTCCTCACAAACAAGATAATTTCGAGGACATATATACAAGGTAGCGTTAGTAGCTTTAATTGTAGAAAATAAGGTTTGCAGCTATCAATCATTCTTAATTTGCAAATGGACCTTATGCATTTTTTTTGTGCCTTAAATGCCGCTTCCCAATCTGTGGAGATTCCCCAGAATATAACTCCGTATGTTAGAATAGGTGCTACATGACCATGATATGCTATTAACACGGTTGATATATCTACAGTTTTTGACAGCGTATACAGGGCATATGCAAATTTATTTATTTTCGCACACAAAAGTTCCACATGTGATGTCCAATTTAAACAAGAGTCAATATTAAGTCCTAAAAATTTAGTTTCGTCTACTTCCTCAATTGTATGTCCCAAATAATTAATGTCAATTTTGCCTAATTTATTTATCCTATTTCTAAATGTCATAAAATTTGTCTTATCTAGATTAATTTTTAAGTTATTTAGTGTCAACCAATTAATTATACAATTTAAAGTATTGTTAATGTCCTGTTTTAATAATATTGTATCATTTTTACTTGTAAATATAATAGTACTATCGTTTGCGAATAAAATAGTTTTATTGTTTGTCAATTTCGGTAAATCATTAATATATATAATAAATAATAATGATGGATCCAACACACTTCCTTGTGGAACAGAAAATATTGTCTTTTTACCTTCTGATAAATAATTAATGACTTTATTAGATTTTGGACAAAACCTAGTAATTTGCGTTAGCTGTATTCTGTCACTAATGTATGATTTTATGAGATCCAGGACATTTCCCCTAATGCCATATGCGTACAATTTATTAATTAATATTTCATGATCTACATGGTCGAAGGCTTTTGTAAGGTCCATGAACAGTGCACATGACTTGATGGTGACCTTTATTCATGTTACAAAAAATTGTATAAAGAAAGTCGTAAATAGCCATATTTATGCATTTATTTTTTCTGAATCCGACTTGTTCTTCGCAAAATAACTGATACATTTCAAAGAAATTGTAAACACTATCATAGATAACCTTTTCAAATATTTTAGAAAGAACAGGTACTAGTGCAATGGGACGGTAGCAACTCATGTCTTTTCTGTCTTTTATTTTAGACAACGATTTTATTAATGTAATCTTAAGTTTGTCTGGGAAAACTCCATACTCAATACATATATTTATTATATAGCTTAATATGTATGATATTTTATCAGAGACATGTTTTACTATTTTGGTAACTATGTCATCATAGCCAGAACTATGAGTGTTATTCAAATTGAGTATTATTTTATTTATGTCATATGGAGTTGTAGGTTGCATAAATATGGATTTATGATAGTTCGTTATATTTAATGGGTAATCTCTGGGGCCAGTTTGGTAATTTCATCAATGAAAAAATTATTGAAACAGCTTGCTATTTGTTGCGGTTCGCTAATTATACGTCCATTGACATGAATTTGTTCAATATCATCTTTTGGTACTACTGTGTTATTGTTATTTATAACATTCCAAGTCGCTTTATTTTTGTTGCTCGCATTGTTTATAAAGTTCGTGTTTCTACGCGCATGAATACGCGCACATATCTGTCATCTGTCACTTGAGATGTAAACAATAACTCTGTTTTTATAAATAATTTTATGTATCAACAATTTAATAAATAGTGTTTAAAATAATGTAAATATGTTTTGTAGTACCCAATAGTTCGGTTCTATCGTTTGTGACCAAAACAAATAAGTCTGTTAAAAGTTATAAATTTTCACGTAAACAGTGTAACTAAGTGAAGTGGCTACATAATAACGACTCAATAACATTAAAACAGTGGATAATTAGCAAATAACTACAGTGCTTCAACAAAACTTCACCGTAAATAAACCACTCACGCTTAGTACAGTGTCTAAAAATATTCGTAAGAATATAAAATAAACTTTGCAGACTATCAAAAACGTTACCGACTTTGTCATTCAAAACAGTGAAAAAGTGTTAAGTGTCAGTAGTGTCAATAATACCAACCTAACCGCACGACTACAGGGTGCGTTCCAGTCACGGACATTTCACCTTCGGGCCAAAGTAGCCCGCGGAGATAACTGTATTCCTTGGTTTAAAGTCAGCTGCCATAACATAATTTGTACCTACGCAGCGTTGAGAAAATAAATTTTGAGTACTACTTTTGCTTTTGCTAACAAGCACATTGTACCGAAATGAAGTGTTCGGCGTGTAATGATGATTTGAAGTCCGGTGAAGAATATCTTGTGTGTATGATTGAACAGTGTGGAAAGCTGTATCACTATCAACAACCAAAAATTGACACTAGATGAAAGATCTGTCTGGACTTGCCCTGAATGTCGTTGTGCCTCAAAAAAGGGTGGCAACAACTCGGAGACTAGAGTTGGCACCCCGCAGCCCGTCCGCGCCTCAAACATAACACTTAGCAAAGCATCAACTGCAAACCATAAGAGCGATTCCCCCGGTGATTTATGCAACATTGCATTAGAGATTAAAGATTTGAAAGAACATGTCTTGGATATGAGCCTGAAGATAATCGAAATATTCACTTATGTACATCGCTGCTACGAAAATATAACAGAATGCAAAGACAACCTGATTAAATTAAGCGGGCAAGTTAAATCTATGGAAGATAGCATCATCACCTATCAGAAGTTTTTGAAACAAGCAAATCCAATTGCCTGTACAACTAATACTCAGGGGCGCAACACCGTGAAGACGAATACCAAAGCCCGTCCTAAAACTTACAGGCTCAAACAAATAGTAAGACGCAGACAGATTGTTCATCGGGTATCGACAAGGTCCGAACTATTTGTAACCATCCTACCGTTGACACAGACCTCGTAAGAATAGCTCACCCAACCGATGATCTGCTCCACTCAGTCGACATGGAGCTAGCCCTTACCTCCTCCTCAGTGCTTGCAGCCCCAGTAGTAACTGTCTCCCCATCGATACACACAGCAGCTATAGATGAGACCACTCTTGACTCGGCCCACTCGAAAACCAAAACCAAGAAAAATCTCCATTTAATGAAGGAACAGAACGTGAGTGCTGCCAGTCAACAGGATTGTGTTGCATCTACTGATGGACAGCCCAACCATAAAAAACAACGAAACTCTAAGCGTGGTTCTATTCGTGGTACTGCTGGGCCTAATGTTACTTCTCTTCGGGCTCTTGACGAAACAAAAAGCATACACCTGTGGAATATGGAGTCCGGTCCCAATGAAATTACAGCATACCTACAACAACTGTATCCTCAAGCGAAATGCGTCGTAAATGAAGTAAAAGCAAAGGGCAACTATAGGTCATACAAACTGGTGGTTCCTATAGCGTACTATAAGCGCATTCTCTCGCCGGAGATTTGGCCTGAAAATGCTCGGATTAAGCCGTGGAATGCCTTTCGTCGATTTCGCTCCAACGAACAGACTGAGCGATTATCACATGCCGAATAATTCTGAGCCTGGGGAAAAAACCGCTCTACCCGCATAAGAGCAGTGGCTACGCTTAGTGTATTTTATCAAAATTTTTGTGGTATTAAAACAAAATTACATAGATGGAGAACTAACATGTCACTTCTAGATTGTGATATTATTGTTGCTACTGAAACCTTTTTGGATTCTTCAGTGGAGAACTCTGAGGTTGTGTCCACTGGCTGGAATGCAGTACGCCGAGACAGAAACGGACCGGGAGGAGGGATCATAATAGCTGCTAAGCCGGGAATTGTGCCTGTTCGAGCCGGGGACTTGGAAACTGCTGACGGAGAAGATCTTTGGGTCAAACTGACCGCTAGAGGAATTAGTGTATATATCTGTGCCATCTATATTCCTCCAAGTGCCGCGGATTCTGTGTATTTTGATTGGTTCTGCAAAGTGGAATCCTTTGTGAACAATTTTAAAAGTAATATATTTATAATTGGTGATATTAACCTCAACAGCGCTTCAAAATCTGTCAACAGCTATTTTGCATACTTCCTTTCATTTTGCTCGATGTTTGATAATAATAATATACATAATGTTTTTGGCGGCAAATTGGATGTCGTCCTATCAAGGGATATTGATTGCGCTGTGCAAGTTCAGCCCGCTGAGGCTGGTGGCATTGTAAACGTTGACTCATATCATCCACCCCTTGACATTAATATCAAACTTCTTACGACGTTGAGCAAAGAGAAGACCGGTCCGAGTAACCTCGACTCAACAACCGACTGGAATTTTTGTAAGGCTGACTTTCGTTTACTTTACGAACTCATGTTACAGACTGATTGGAGCAGTATCACTAGTGCCACAGATGTACCGTCCGCTGCTGGTGAGTTCTACAGAATACTATATAACAAATTTGATATTTGTGTACCAAAAAAAAAGAGATCTATATCTAATAGAAAACGTTATCCCGTCTGGTTTTCCTATGATATCATTAGAGATTTAAAGCATAAAATTAAGCTTCACAGACAATGGAAACGTTACGCCGACCCTAGTGTGTATTCTGCATTTTGTAATATTCGATCTGACTTAAAAAAACGTATTGATTGTGCATACAAGCAATATATTGCATCAACTGAAAAGTGCATTAGACATAATCCACTTCAATTTTGGCAGCACATCAAAAGTCTTCGGTCCAAAGGTGGCTTTGAGCCTACAATAACCTACGATAAAAAAACCTTTACCGGCCACTGCCGATAAAGGTTAGTGACGCAGCGAATGCCTTTGCTAAGTATTTTTCTAGTGTGTTTTTGCAACAGAGCCCCAAACTGGATGCTGATAATATATTACCTGTCGCAGCTACAACTCACGGAGGCTACATACACATTAGTAACTTCACTATATCTCAGGTTAAGGCCGGCATTCGTAGATTAAAACCGCGGAGCTCAGTCGGTCCAGACAAAGTTCCACCATATATATTAATTGGCTGTGTGGATTTTCTTGCTTTCCCGCTCACTTACATAATTAACTTGGCCCTTCAAAGTGGCATATATCCGGATCAATAGAAGGTATCCCGCATTACTCCGATACCGAAAACCAATAATAAATCCTCAGTTGAGGAACATCGTCCAATTGCGGTTTTGTCATGTCCAGCCAAGGTGTTCAAAACAATTGTGCATAAAGAAATTTACCACCAATTAAAAGCTTACTTGTGTGATGAACAACACGGCTTCCGACCCGGTCGTTCAGTGGAAACAAATCTGCTGTCGCTCGTTGATTACGTCTCGAAGGGTTTGGATAGGGGGCATGAAGTAGATGTTCTTTATTTTGATTTTAAAAAGGCGTTCGATGCCGTAGACAATGACATCTTACTGAGCAAATTACAAGCCATAGGATTCACACCAAAGCTTCTGCATTTATTCGCTGACTATCTATTGAACCGGAAACAGTTTGTTGCTCATGGATGTTTTCTTTCAGGATCATATCACACGCGATCTGGAGTGAGCCAAGGATCAGTTCTTGGTCCATTACTTTTTCTTTTAATGATTAATGATCTTGTCAATGTAGTACAATATGCCAAATGCCTGCTTTATGTTGACGACTTGAAGTTAGTACTTGAAATTACTGAGAGTCGCACTCGCTTGGATCTCCAAAGTGATATTGATCGAGTCTTACAATGGAGTCTAACAAATAAATTGTTTTTCAACACCAGTAAGTGTTACATTATGACGTTCAGCCGTAAATCACGACCTAGTCAAACTGTGTACAAATTAGGTGATACTGAGGTAACTCGCGTATTTAACATGCGTGATCTTGGCGTGATCTTCGATTGTGGACTGATATTTCACCAGCACATCTCCGCAGTGGCCGCCGAATCATATAGGAGACTAGGTTTCGTTTTGCGCAATGCACGTGATTTCCGTGATCCCACCATCATCAAAATACTGTATAATTCCCTTGTTAGGAGTAAATTGGAATTTGCAGCTTGTGTGTGGAGTCCATATGAATCAACATACACCTTACTTATTGAAAAGATTCAAAAAGCCTTCCTACGCTACTTATACAAGAGAAATCATGGGTATTATCCATTTATGTACCCTACAGATTTCTTGCTTGGTACTTTAGGATATAATTCCCTAGCTGTCCGGCGGTCTCAGACGCAGATCATCACTGCTCTGAAAATACTGCGAAATGTGATTGATTGCCCAGAATTACACAATATACTATGTGCGATTTATGTCCCCGACAATTATCTACGCCACCGGCCCAATCGCCGTCCCAGACTGTTTGCGACCGCACTCTGCCGCACAGTGTCGCGTGCGCATTCCCCATTGTGTCGCATGCATAGCGCAATCAATGCCCTAATTCTTGACCTGCCCGATTGTGACGTGTTGACTGATAGATTCAACCAAATTATTATATCATGTTTGAAATTTTGTGAAAGACATTGTATCTGAATAGTATTGTATGAACTAATTATTATTTGTAATTTTAATAGAATGTAATTTTAATATAATGTAATTTTAATACGACTGTTGTAATTTTAATATGAATGATAATGTAATCTATTTAGTACATAAGAAATTGATTAATTAATTACTGTTATTGGTTTATAACCGTTGTAATTAATATAAATAAATAAATAAATGAAAAGAAACGGCTATCACCGATTTACATATTTATCTGAATGGGCAGAGTTTTTAAGGTTAATTATTCACCTTCTTATGCGTGATAGAAAGCTGGTTCTAGAATCTAAGCATTTACTTCTACTGTAGTACAGAAACAAGTTTATGAGTGCTATATTTTCCTCTTTATACTAACCAAAAATATCTTCGTCGAATAAGGAAACTATTGTTACCTACTAGCCTAAAATCTCACATTTTGTTAGAAAACTATTTTCCAAAGGGCTTGTCGGAGCAATCCTTTGGACGTTGAAGCAGCAATTTCCTTAAAAGGGTCTCAATTTTAGTGGCCTTCAATTTTTAAATTAAAATCGTGTGACGTCACCCCTAGGGACGAAAATATACTTATCTTTACGGCTGTTAGCGTTTGCAGGATAAGGGGTTTGAACCGATTGAAGAGTAATTGAGGTAATTCTATTTTTAGCGTACATTTATATCTTTAAGGATTGCCTTTCCTGTATTTGACATTGTTTATAGGCTGTTTGAATACTATATGAATCTGATATCTGCAAAATCACACAATACGCAGAGTGGCAAAAAAGGCTAAACGAGTTCGTCAATGTCTGGTTTACAGATGGGTAGCTGGTTATAAATTGTAATACTTCCTTAGGCCTCGAAGAGTGATAAGCCATCGGACCCGGATCTTTGAAAATCTATGTCAGTTGTTATCAGGAGACAGTATACTTAATATCTTAATAATGGTTTAAACCAGAAGACGTTGGCTATCTATTGGCTATCGATTGAGACAATTGTGGCCCCGAGTTTTAAGAGCCTTCTTTTCTAAGGTTGCTTGCCCTTGCATCATTCATAAAAGGCGTCCAAAGTGGCACTAATATGGTACTAAATATAAATGCAGAATCATTTAAAAATAATTAATTTGTAATTTAGTTCACTAAATAATTATTTAATGATTCTGCTCTGCGAGCACATAAGTGTCACATTATGTGCTAAACGAATAAATAGTAAAGTCATTCACTTTGATTCAAGTGACTTATGTATCTATAGCTCATTTGAAACATTAGATGAACTATTCCTACATTGCTGATCCTATGGTCTTATAGTCTTATATTTTCACTGCCATCACTACCCCACATGAACATACCACAAGAATACAGGAAGTGTTTATTACGTATTTCTTTCAACGTATCTGAATCTTGATCCGAAATAATTCTTGTAATTATAAAAGTCTCTTGTAATTCATTCCATAAAGCTATAACCTTTAAGTATGGACGTCACATTTTTATAACATTACCGTGGACGTGTATTCTCACAGGCTCCATACACACACTTCATAGTGTTTTTTTTTACAAGATTATATAAAAGAGCATTTTTTTTTGGTGTCGGGTTGGAAAATCCTCATGGAGTCCCTCCGCCCTGAGGGGAAGGACGAAGGGGACTGTCAGACTCTTACTGACTAAAAACCAACCCGTGCTCCTCATGTACCCATGTGTCGGAGGGTAAGGTTTCACCGAAGCATTCCTCGCTATCCCACGACGGGTATTGGCTCGCCAGATGGTCAGGCGGGCCCCGAACGAAACCCTCTTGACGGCGGATGAAGGTGTTGGGCTCCACCGCCAAAACACCCAGCGGCCGCAGAGGATAGGGAGGACGGCAACGCAACACCGCATCTCCTCTTCCTCTGCGACCCCACCGCGACGCATCGACTGGTGACCCATTTGGTCGCGGGAGATAGGGCGCGCGGCAACGCAACACCGACACGCCTCTCCTCCCGCGACCGCTCGCGACTGCGAGGGACAGACAGAACTGTCCCCCGCATCCGCACCCTGGGACACATCCTACGCAGATCCCACGCTAGCCCACGTGGAGCGTCCCCTCCCGGGATCCCGCTTAGCTTCACCGTGGGTGTTATACCTCAAACCCACGGTTACTGAGCCCCTCCACCACGACAAGGTGGGGATCCAAAATTATATTTAACTGGAAGTATGGGTTATTGCCCGTGTGGTGACGGATAAAGAATACGGATTGTCACCACCCCATATCATCCCATGAGTGTCGTAAGAGCCGACAGAGGGAGCATATTATGCAGAGAACAGCACTGTAAGAGAAGGAAAACTTGATACAAACCCTATACCAACCCGCTTGGCCAGCGTGGTATAGTAGGCCATTTCCTCCTTTCAACGGAGAGGCCTAGTCCAGCAGTGGACTGTTAAAGGCTGATGATGATGATGGGTTATTTATAGTAAAAATACGTGGTTATTTATAATAAATCTACGTTTGTTATTAAATATATTTTTATTATTATTTTATATTTTTTTTAGACGTCACCATCACGCCTGTATCCCTGAAGGGGTAGGCGGAGGTGTAATATTACACCCACATTTCACAATGAATTTTTAGATCCCACGTAATAGGGGGTGAGCCTATTGCCGTACTGGGCACATTAGCAGACTCCGTTCTGCTACGGAGAATTTCCTAACGGAAAAACCCAATAACACTTTGCCTGACCCGGGAATCGAACCCGAGACCTCCCAATCCCACGCCACATTTATGCCGCGAGACCAACAAAGCAGTCCTTATTAAATATCTAGGAACACAAAATCAAAACAACGGTACTGTCTTTGGGTAATTTTAAGTGTAGCTAGCACAGCTTTGCAGAACATAAGCAATTAAAAAACTAAAATAAAACAAAATTAAACTACTTTCTATTAAATTCTAACATATAAGGATCTGAAAAAATAAAAACATCACTTAAGACAACAAATAACAAACATTCTGACAACTGCTGCTTACGCTTAATTATTGAAAGTATTTTCTCTAAGAACGAGAATATTGTAAGCACACTGGCTTGTTGTATGAGACACAAATATGGGTTGTTATTCTGTGCTTCTTTTTAGGACAAATTCTACATGCATTTCCTGTCCATTTTATGAGTGGTAGTGACTGGTCATTCACTGTTACCATATCACCTTTTGTTACCATATCACCTATTGTACGTATTTTATACCGTAGTTATGGACGTGTAGCCTGATAGGCTACAGGTGATTTTTAAATAAAGATTACTCACGTGTTTTTCATCGAAAGACGCAACTGCATCCTTTACTTTACTGATCGTTTCGTTACTAAAACTGAAGCTACTGAGCAGCTCAGTTATGGGGAGTAAGGGTAAGTTCACAAAACTTAGAAACCAACATTCATCTGGAGCCTGTGGGGCTACACGTCCATACTTAAAGGATAAATAAGCATGAGTTGTAAGTCAGTGCCTCTATCTGGATGGAGACAATCAACAATCCTACGAACTTTCACATTCACATCACATACGAAGCGCTAGACTCAAAAATTAAGTTAATCCGTAAAGGGCAACTTTTAAACGGATAATCTTTTAACTTTCAGCAAGTAATTTTGATCCTAACGTGGTTAATTAAACTGAGTAGCGGACTAGAACTAAATTTAATCTCTCTGTGGGATGTTTAAAAATTGCATGTCATCTGAAACAAAAGGGTATTATCAGGTTTAAGTGGATCTACGTAATGACAACGAGCTAATTAAAAAAACGCTTTTTACTTTAATCCAGTTCGCTTGGTTTGAAACTACAGCGTTATATGCGCAGCAGTTTTTAATTAGTCACGCTTGAAAGCGTGATAACGCCGACGATATTAATGATCGTTTTTTTTTAATTGGTGCATATTGTCCTATATTGCAAATTGACGTCATTCAAACTCAAATTTGTTTATTTTAAACACATAAAGACACAAATTTTAACTCTTTTTGGACACGTCAAAAAGTCGCAGATAATAATAAAATAAAACATTACTTTAAATACTTCAATATTATTTTTTTGCCGTGTGGTTGACGGCATAGAATACAAGTGCCACCACCCCCTATCTTCCCGTGGGTGTCGTAAGAGGCGACTAAGGGATAACACGATGCAAATACCATCGTTACGTAGAGACGGAAAACTCGACATCAAACCCTGTACGACTGCCTCGTTGGTCTCGCGGCATAAATGTGCGCGTGGGATCGGGAGGTCCCGGGTTCGATTCCTGGGTCGGGCAGTGTTATTGGGTTTTTCACGGTCACGAAATTCTCAATAGCAGCACGGAGTCTGGAAATGTGCCCGGTACGGCAATAGGCTCGCCCCTTATTACGTGGGACTAAAGTATATCTGGCGAAAAGTGGGTGTAGAAATACACCTCTGCCTACCCCTTCGGGGATAAAAGGCGTGACGATATGTATGTATGTATGTATTTTTTTTTGTAAAAGGAGCTAGATAGTGTAATCTCACTGTGGTACAAATACGGTTCCTGAATGAAGCCATTGTGGGCGTTTCGTGATCTACTGCTAACGGTCTACGCTATTCTATTTGGTGACTTAGCTTTACGGCAGACATATCGGATGTAAAGCTATGAGCATGGTCTGGTAAATTACAGGCACTGAAGTGAATATGTAGGAACATGTTATAACCTACAGCTAAAATATCGGTAGTGACATCTATAAAGCACCAAAGTATAGTGACAACCTGAACTACGAAGACAATAATGAGATCATAAATAATGTAATCAAACTTTTTTTAAATTGTCTTTCGGGATATTTACCACGTTCCTTTCTTCGGAGTAACCGATATTTCGGCACTGTTGTAAGCGCCATGTTCACGGATGAACTGAGGGTATTGCGGGTGGATGAATGTTACGAGCAAGTATAACGGTCTACCCGCTTTCTGACTCGTTTTTTACGTACAACACCACTGCCACTGTTTTCACTATCGCACTGTAACCGATCACGACATACTACACTCACTACATCAGCTCGCGGTTTGAGTATTTCCTTTCACAAGTTTAACATAGACTGACCACTGGACGCCAGATACTCGACAGTTGAAACCCATCCTCTCTATTAAACATTTTAAACTTTTTAATTTCAATAGCCCCCTGTTGTATATCTCTGTCTATATGCAATTTATGTGTGAGGTTTTTAGGGCGATAAATCAAAGATATATTTCACTGTAACAATGTCTATTGGTTTTCCACAATATTCACTTAGCCTAAATAAACCTTTACAGTCTTATTAATAAAAAATGCTTATTCTTCTCTTACTCCAAAGTAACACCGGTAATAGTTAATTCTAGATTAGTTATGGAATAGCTACGTGTTAATAACGGTATTAATAAATACGAAGTAAGTTCGGAGTAACAATACTATTCTTTCATTGAGATTAAGGTATACGTTATGGCAACCCACTGACATTAAAAGTAAAAAGAATGAACAAAATGACCTGGTCGAATAAAAACTTTTTATTAAACACTTTTATTTGACAGCTAGCTTTTGCCCGCGGCTTCGCGCGTGTTAAATTTGGGATAACACAAATCTACTTTCAGTCTCAAGTTGTGGGAAGACACTCCTGATTATTTTAAAGACTTCAGAAACTCTATAGTATACAAAGTAGCTCGGTCAGTAGGTATTCATGACACTATATACCTAGTATTATATCTACATAATAACATCGCCTTGCATACAGTCAAATGTCAAAGCCATGTTCCAATACATGTCCAATATAATATATCTATAAACACTTTCGCGTTTATAATATTAGTAGAGAAAATTGTTTCAGCCGTTTAAGCGTAGTGCTTATATAATTATTAGTTTATATATGCGAATAATGTAATCACCGTGCACAATATGACATTATATTGTATGATGTGTCAGTACTGGCAGATATCCGGACAGCGCACTCAATTATTATAGCACATGCGTTCATACTTCCACGAGGTAAATTTGTGCAGAAAAAACTTCTAGCCTCCCTACAATCCCTCCCAGTTTAATTTTTGCATCTTATGGTAGCTTATGTCCGTCTCCATGGTCCAGTCAAAATCGGTTCAGCCGTTTTAGCGTGAAAACGGAACATTACATACATACGTAAGTATGTAGGTACATACATACACACTTTCGCATTTATAATATTATAGTAGGGATCACAACTATCCCAAGCGAACATAACACACAACCAACACGTATGTAATGGTGCGTCCGCACGCTTGCCAAACCTCGGCAAACTATCACAAACGCAAACATGCGAATAGGGTATTTGGCTAGGTTTGCATAGGTTGGCAAGCGTTTGTGTTGGTTGACAATCTTCAATGAAATAATCTCTATTAATTTTAACCCACAATAATAAAATTACAAATTCAGATACTAGTAAGTACTCTAACGAACACCAAACAAATGTGAAAATATATTTGGGTTATGTATATAAATCTCAATGAAAGTTGGAAATACAATATAAATCTACGAGCTTTTGCCCGCGGCTTCGCTCGCGTAAATTCGAAGTAACACAATTCTCTCATAATAGACGGATACTTTAATAATCATTGTCGTTTAAACAAACTGTTTATACCGATAATAAATATAACTGATAGAAGTATTTACACATGGTATACAAACTACATAGTAGGTTGGTACTCAACATGACTGTTATTCGGTGACAGTGACTTCTCTGTCTTTTGTTATTATTATAGTTTCTAATACTGTCAGAAGGATTAGAAATTAACAAAATACTCCACAATCCGAATTTTGCGTATATATCTGTGCCTCCTGTGATAGGTGATACAAGTCGAAAATCATCATTTTACAGGCGAGCGAAAATAAAGTTTAAAAAATTCTAGTTCATAAACCAAGAAGGCTAAACTTGATCCAAGCACTAGTTTTAATAGATAAAATCATAGTCCTTATTATTTATAGTTATTTGACTTTATATGTCTTGGACCTGAATTTATAGTTATTTGATAAATTTTATAAATTCGGAGAAAATCGTAAGAAATCTGTGAGTTGTACCTATTGATATGTCAAATACAAGAAAAAAATATGTGTTAAATGATACAAGTTTACTTATGTCATAGTGCACCCTCGGAGCACTCGTCATCAGTCTTGGTGAAAACTGATATACATAAACTTTCAAAATCCTATAACTCAGCAGTATATGTTCCTAGCACAATAATGCTCGAATTAAAGTAGAAGAAAAACCATGAAAAATATATTTTTACACTTTTTAATGCGTTATAATTAAAAAATTCATAACTCATATCAGTTTTCAAAAATCCTCGCTTTGTAAGAAATTGTGTTAAAGATACAAGTCAAATTATACCCCTCGCTAAAATCCATTTTTTTGTGTAAATAAATACAAGTTTTAGAAAATAATCAACGTTTATTAAACTTCATCAAAATGAATAAATAACTCACATATTCATCACAATTCTTATCAAAGGTAAGTTATCATATTTTTTTAAGGTAATGATGAAGCTTAACTTGTCAATCGATAGGAACCTAAAGTTTCTCAAAACTTGCAAGAAAATTTAAGTAGGTTACTTAAAGACTATGGAATGGCACGGTTTAATAGTATCACAATTAGACGTGTTTTCTCATTAGTTAAAAAACAATGTCACTAACATTGAATCATAAAATCTAACAAACTTCTGGAATAACAAAAAATTATAAACTAGCTAAGAAAAGCTCTTACCTTGTTGTGAACAACAAGGTAACAGCTTTTCTTAGCCTATACGAATAACTTTTATATTATGGGTATGTACTATAACATAAGATTGTAGAGAGATTAAAAAATCACTTAATTACGAAGGTAGGGCACTAATAATTATGAACTAAATAAGAAGGAACTATAAAAGATATGCAAAACTGGTTAACGTACGTTTATATACAAATTGCAGTCTTTAATCGGTTGTAAGTATATGTTAGTACTCATCATCAGAATCATTATCAAGGTCTGGAGGAGTGTCTTTTGCGTCACTTTTTCAGCTCAGAATTCTATAAAACTCGTGCGCACTCTCATGAATAAAGCACATCATAATCAGCCCTATATACTGTACCACTGCTGGGCACGGGCCTCTTCTCACTTATGAGAAGAGCAAGGCTGTAGTCCACCACGCTGGCCAAGTGCTGGTTGGCAGACTTCACATGTCTTTCGAGAACATTATGGGGAACTCTCAGACATGCAGGTTTCCTCACGATGTTTTCCTTCATCGATAAGCAATCGGTAATTAACAATTTATTACGCACTTAACTTCGAAAAGTCATTGGTGCGTGCCGTGGATTCGAACCCGAGACCCTCTGCGTCGCAGCCTATCGGTCTCTCCACTCGGCTATCGCTGCCTCACCATGGTAAAATAGTATGTAAAAAACAACGATTCATTGGCATATTATATGTAATCATCGCTGCTAGATGATCCAAGATCACCTTCTGAAACACTTAAGTCTTCTGGGAGGTGTTTGGAGGTATTCTCATTTGTTTGGACAGATACTGGACTCTGCTGTACTTCAAAAGTAGTGACTGGACATTCGATGTGCTTTTCTGAGTACGATTCTTCAATTGGTTCTGTCACATTGGATCCGGTGTCATATTCATGGCTATTAACTTCTGTTTTTCAATATCCACCTTAACAATCTTGAGACGTTGTGTTTGCCGTATAAGTGGCTAAATCAATAATTTTTCAATTCGGGATTTTGGAAATGGTGCCTGAAACAAATCATGCGAAAAATAAGTTTAATAATTTTTATTTATGAAAGTTATACTCAGTAATAAATAGTACATAATAAATTAAGATAGGTATTCCTACATAATAGCAAGTAGTGTAGTTAGTAGTTTAATATAGTAGTTTAATAGATAGCTAGTCTGATTAGATCATAATTTACTTTTTTGTATGCTTGCGGAGCAGAAGGAGATTGTGCTAGAGAAAAAAGGCCTACTCAAAACTATCAGCACGGACACAATTTAGGTATAGGTATTTCTAAGAGACTAAGACAATACCTCTTATCAAAAAAGTATACATAAATCAAATGCAAAAAAAAACACTACCTTGAATGTGACTGTACGTCTTAATAACAATATTTGGTGCCAAGTAATATATTTCAATAATCATAGACAAAAAATAAATAATATGAAATTTCGTGTAAAATTATATAACTTTCAACTTACGCGTCGATCCATAGTGAATTCTGACGTGACCTTGTCATAGCCGCAGCGACACTGGGGAACAGGTCCCGCGCAACCCTGATTCCGCGTCATTTCACCCCTGCACACCCCCGCTTACGCCTGCCACCATTTTTATGTTCGAACTTGTATCACTTAGCACTTGTTATTACTAAAATATTTTTTATAGAGATAGTTTGAGTTTTAAATACAATTCAACTTGTATTCCTTTACACTTATTTTTTTTTGTGATAAGTAATACATCTCAAGATGTATCGCTTATCACAAAAAATACATCAAATTGGTTTCAGACAATTTGGTCTAAAGTGATATAACTCTAGATATATCAATATTTGCAAAAAAATACTGAAAAATAATATGTGAAAACGAATTCAATTCCTTTTATACCAAAAAGCACGAAAAATTGCTTTTGAACCAATTACATAATGGGGTTATAACTCGACATATAGCAATCATCATCATCATATCAGCCAAACGACGTCCACTGCTGGACATATGCCTCCCCCAAGGTTCTCCACACAGACCGGTCTTGAGCCGCCCGCATCCAACCACCTCCCGCGATCTTGACGAGGTCGTCGGTCCACCTTGCGGGAGGCCTACCTCTGCTGCGTCGTCCGGTACGTGGCCGCCACTCCAGAACCTTTCTGCCCCAACGGCCATCGGTTCTTCGAGCTATGTGCCCTGCCCACTGCCACTTCAGCTTGGCTATCCGGAGAGCTATGTCGGCGACTTTGGTTCTACTGCGGATCTCCTCATTTCTGATTCGATCTCGCAGGGATATTCCAAGCATAGCTCTCTCCATCGCCCTCTGAGTGACCTTGAGCCTTCTGATAAGGCCCATAGTGAGCGACCACGTCTCTGATCCATAAGTCATCACTGGCAACACACACTGGTCAAAGACTTTCGTCTTGAGACACTGCGGGATATCGGACGAGAAGATATGTCGTAGCTTCCCGAACGCTGCCCAACCGAGTTGGATTCGACGATTGACCTCCTTCTCGAAGTTGGACCTACCTAATTGGACTACTTGTCCCAGGTAGGTATACTTGTCGACAACTTCGAGCGTAGAGTTCCCAACCTGAATAGGAGCAGGTACAACATGGACGTTCGACATGATTTTCGTCTTGACCATGTTCATCTTAAGACCTACTTGTTGGGAGACTCTACAGAGGCCATCGAGCATTGTGCCTAGGTCATCCATGGTTTCAGCCATGACTACGATATCGTCTGCGAATCGAAGGTGAGTGATGTACCCGCCGTTGATGTTGATGCCGAGTCCATTCCAGTCCAGAAGCTTGAAAACATCCTCCAGCGCAGTGGTAAACAGTTTCGGGGATATGAAATCCCCCTGTCTCACCCCTTGCTGGAGTTGAATAGGTTTCGAACTCTGGTCCTGGAGGCGGAATGACATCGTGGCGTTTTCATACAAACACTTCAGCACTTCGATATATCGGTAGTCAATCCGGCACCGTTGGAGAGACTGTTTTTGGCAAAACCACTTTTATTTCACTATCGTCTCTAATTCAGTCTAATATACCATAGGAAAAAATCAGCAACTGTTCTACTGACTCGTTTTCGAGATATGGATTTAGAAAAATAAGTAACTACACTTTTTTAGTAGTTCAGTGAGAGGAAAAATTCATCAAAATCAAAAGGCCCTATTAACACAGCCATTCAAGGCACTGATTCACAAGGTTTTTATCAGGGAGTTGATGGAAGAGGCAGGAAGGCACCAGGAAATAAAACTACAGAAGAACAGCTACAGTTAATTAAACATCACATTGAAAGTTTCCTCAGTATGGAATCACACTATGTCAGACAGACTAGTAAAAGAAGATATACCTTGACAGTAAATTATCAGTACCAAAAATGTATGAAATGCATACTGAGTTATGTAAGAGTCAAGAAGTACGACCTGTCAGTGAATTCACATACTGGCGGGTATTTTGCACCTTATACAACTTATCATTCTTTAAACCTAAAAAAGACCAGTGTCCAACCTGCAGCAAGTATGAAGTAGCAAATAGCTTACAAAAAGCAGAATAAGAATTAGACTACTCTAAGCATATCGTATTGTCCTGCGCATGTGTCCGAGAATAAGCATATTTCTTCTACATTTGTAGGCAATTGCTGAATATAATAGAATTGAACCTATTTCATTGTTTCCACGCTTTCCATTCAGCTCATTCCAACAATAGTTGAATGCATTTGTTCCATCTCCCTCACAAATTGTTAGATTATACACACAACATTTTCCTCGAGTAATAGAATTGAGGAACATCTGAATAAGGGATCTGCAAAACGCAAAATTAGCTGATATGAAAGAAGATTCCTTAAAACATCTTTGTTTGTCAAACGCTTTAGCTTAGCGGAGGAGTTGCAGGAAATGGTAAAAATCATGCATGGTGCGTTAGAGAGGAAAGGAATGAAAGTGAATGTAAGTAAAACGAAAGTTATGGTTTTTGAAAAGGAGGAATGCGTTACGGCTTGTAATGTTATGATCAATGGACAGCGAGTGGAGCAAGTGAATGAGTTTGTATATTTAGGTACGCTGTTTACAAGATATGGTAAGAATATAGAAGATATTGAAAGAAGAGTTAATGCAGGTAATAGAGTGAATGGAGCTCTGAAGGCGTTTATGAATAGCAAAAACGTGTCCAAAAAGGCACGTTTGGCTGTGCATAGAGGGGTGTTAGTACCTACTCTTATGTATGGTAGTGATAGTTGGGTATGGCAGAAGAGTCATGAAAGTATAATAAATTCTGTAGAAATGAGAGCACTGAGAAGTAGTGTGGTGTCTCTCTGACTGACAGAGTAAAGCATTGTGTGATAAGAGAGTGTTGTGGGGTAAAAGAAGATGTAGTGACAAGCATCGAGAAAGGTATGCTAAGATGGTTTGGGCACGTGGAGAGGATGGATGACGAAAGACTAACCAAGCAGATATATAAGGCAAGTGTGGAAGGGACAGGACGAAGGGGAAGACCTAGGCGGACGTTCTCTGACCAGACTGGAGACATCCTAAAAACAGGACAGGTGAGAAGTACCCTGAACAGAAGAGCATGCATGAGGAATCGGATGGGAGTGAATGAAGCAAGAGAGATATGTCAGGATCGTTGCAAATGGCGTTGCGTAGTCTCGGCCTACCCCTCCGGGAAACAGGCGTGAGTCTATGTATGTATGCATACAAAGCTCTGCTACCAATTTCAGTACAAAAAAAGAAGATCTTCTCAAACTTTGCAGGTCAGGTCTTATACCTGATGAACTGAAGGCCTGGTTTGAAAATTTACCTACATTAGCTACTATTACAGAAAGATTGCCTGAACCTGATGAAAATGAATCTGAAATTGATGATTAATATGTTCTTCCATAAACTTTCATGATATTAATAAATGTATTTTGTTGTGTATACTTTGTTTAATTTTCACTATCTACAAAGTAAATGTAAAAAATAAAAAGCTCATGAAAGGAAAAAATCATTAAGTACATTTTTATAAATAAATTTTTAACTACTAATTTAATGTTCCCTTTAGCATGATCTGTACATTAACATTAATAATAACTAGCAAATTTATATAAAAATCGAATCATTTAGTTAAGGATTTTTTTTTAGGTAGAGAAGAGTAATTAAAAGTCATTAACTCCTTATTCATTAAAAACACATAATGACTTTTACCTTTAAACCATATAATCTAACAGTATTGTAACTCGGCCGTCTTCGTGAGTTATATACCTACAGACGCGCAGTATGCAAACCAGCGGTAGGGCTGCTCGCCTCAAGTATTTTAATTACATCTACCTACTGAAGGTTTTTTTCTGGGTTTGTGATTGTTCATATTACTTATATTTTTATTCAAACAAATGAAAATCGAATGAATGAAATAGTAAACTGCAGTCGCCGAAGGTTACAAAACTTAAATTTTTACTTCAACACCTACCTTCTGAGCCAAAATGCAAGTACCTACATCCTTAATAACTAACAAGTATAATAATAACTTTTTCATTTCATAATTATTAACGTCCCTATTACTATCAGCACAGAGCAACTTGAAATAACAGTTATTTGGTCACCCATCCGATGTCCAACCGCTTTGAACGTTACTTAACGTCAACCATCTAATTGTGTATGCGCTACTTACAGTAATATCTATTCATTGCCAACTTGTTTGATAACACTACATACCATCTACCTTATCATTATAATTTCATAACGATATTACGTTTAATTCAATATGTATTTCCAAAAACCTATAACTCGGGGTGCTTTAAAATTAAGCGAAAAATTATGTACCTACTTAGTTAAGTAAGTACCCTAAGAAGTGACCTATTGGTTATGTAATAAGCAGATTCCCATTGGCTTCCATTTTAAAAATTACCATGTAGGTAGTACTAATAAAAAAAAAGGTAGGTAATAGTATAATACTAGAACTAGCAGGAACCTTCGTAATTTGTAACAAAAAACATTGTATAAATAGTCTTATCTTACGGAGTTTACAGGTAATTTAAAAAAAATATATAGTTGGTGAGTTATCGAAGAATTTAAACAACCAAAAACTGCACAATATAATCTATACATCTTCGCCATAATAATTATTTGAATAACTAAACAGTGGTACAAAAATTGTCACTGTCTGTTCGTCACTGCGAGATGGCGCGATCGCGGCTGTGCGTACTTTAAGCACAGTCTATTAGACTGGGTACCCATTGGGTACCGGCGAGGAGGCGCGTAGGTATAACTCGAGTTTCGTGCGTTTGTATGGTGTTACAATACTGTTAGATATTATTACCGTGACACAGGAATGTGCTGAGTGGCAAATTGAACGCGCTCCGACATCGGGCCTTCTGAGAATATCTAAGTCATATAAACACTACAATTTACATTACAATGCGAAGTTCTACTTCATAATAAATTTATATGTATAAACCAATATCTTATTGTATTTAATTTAACACAACTCCTTCACACAAAATTTTAAATACCCATAAGGTTTTCTTACGCTATAAATATGATAACCCCGACTGCTTATACAAATTATTTCATAATACTAAATACAAAACCTGTAACTTGCCTATGGTTAAGGTCCATCTAACATGGATTTTGACAACATGTTTGCGTGGCTTGTTGTGAGGTAGCATGGACCTGTCCGACCTGTCTGTCCCGCAGACTACCACGACATCATCTCCTTTTTAGCATACTTTTGGAGGCGTTTACAACAATGCTTTCCTGATATACACACACAAAATAATATAACTGCAGCTACTACCAATATAATAACAATTCCATGCCGTTCCAATTTCTCCTCTATCTCACTGTTTTCGCTTCCTCCTTGCTGCGTAATTATAACTTTCTCTTCTTCTTTAGACTGATGGGCTACACCCATGTTTATTAGTTATACACTTTATAGGTACCAACTGTACAATTTAAAGATGTAAAATCAATTACAAGTATAACGTGTTACTAGTTATACGGCCAAAATACAAATAGTAAATTAGATACAATATTTTTACAAATTCTTTCTCTGTAAGTAAGCTTAAATAAATATTTAAATTATTGTAAGTAGGTTACTTTATATCAAAAACCGCACAGGCTGCTTTACGTGCCTCCCGCAGCATGCGGTTTTGTTCACAAGCGGAAGCGGTTTTGTGACCGCTTTATTATTAACATCGCTACTTTTTACTTCTATCTTATTATCTACATGTGAACTGTTAGTAAAACTGTTTTCTTCGTTTAGTATGTACGCTGGCTTAAGCCTATCAATTGAAATCTGTATGATTCTGTTTGGTAATTTTACCTTAAAAATTTTATCACTCCTACTCAGTACGGGATATGGGCCATCATCAGCTGGACATAAAGACTTTTTTAAAACATCGTTTCTATTAAATATATGTGTACACGTCTTTAAACTTTTACTAACTACTTGCGTCGCTTTCCGCTCGTAAGTGAGGCCTAATCCTACCTATCATTTGTCGTAACTTTCCTAAGTAAACATGGTCATCCGTAATGTTTCTGTTCTCTACATGGAAAAATCACCAGGGAGTCTGGTTGTTGCTCCGTATACTATTTCGGCAGTGGCTATGCCTGTATCTGCCCTACATGTTGCACGCAACCCCAACTAAACAGTTGGTAACTCTTCTGCCCAATCACTGTTTGTCGCTAGCCGCGCGGTTAACGCGTTTTTCAACGAACGGTGCCACCTTTCTATTAACCCATTACTTTAGGGGTGATACGGTGTGGTACGTATCCTTTGTACCCCGACAAGTTTCATTAACGCATTAAAAAGATAGCTTTCAAATTGCCTCCCTTGGCCCGTTGTTATCCTACTTGGACAGCCAAATCTACAAATCCAATGCTCAAAAATAACGCTGATATGTCTGAGACTGGCACAGCCTCAGGCCAACGCGTGAAACGATCTATGATTGTTATACAATAACGATGTCCATGTTTCGATGTCGGCAATGGCCCTACAATATCCGTATGTATATGTTTAAATCTCGTGCACGGAGGAAAACTAGCTAAATCTGAAACCGTGTGTATGTTTACTTTTGATTTCTGACAAGAAATGCAAGTTTTGGACCATTGATTGATATCTCTATTCATTTCAGGCCAAAAGTACCTTTTTGTAACCATTTGTCGAGTGGTGCGAATGCCTGGGTGGCTTATATTGTGTATAATATTGAAGGCTAACTTTCTAAATTTAGATGGTAAATAGGGCCGTACATTGCCTGTTGAGGCTTCGCAATAAACATAAATGTTTGTATTAGGTATGACACAACTTTGAAAGGTTAAATTACTGTTAAATTTTGCTGTATCTAAAGGTTCAACTTTTTGTGATCGCTCTAATTCTTTGTAATCTATCGCCGTCGGGCAGGAAATTGACTCAACCCGTGATAAGGCGTCCGCCACTGTGTTCTCTAAGCCACTAATTTGTTGTATATCGCTAGTGAATTTGCTGATATACAACAGTTGCCTGGCCCTTCTGGGAATTTCTTTATCTGTGCCTATTTTTGTAAAGGCAAATATAAGCGGTTTATGATCCGTAAAGACTGTGATTTACCGACTCTCAATCAAACTACTAAAGTGTACCATGGCTAAATAAATAGCGGTTAATTCTTTATCATCTGTACAGTACTCACGTTGTGAATCAGACATTTTTTTTGAAAAATATCCTATAGGTGACCAGTTACCTTTAACTTTCTGTTGTAACACGGCTCCGATGCATGTATCCGAGGCGTCCGTCATAAGAGTTAGAGGAGCATCCGCAGTAGGATGCGATAGTGTAACGGCGCTCTTTAGGCTTACCTTGCACTGCTCGAACGCTTTTATGCTTGCCTCGTCCCACACGATTTGTGTCTGGTCTTTTTTCTTAGTATTATGTAAGAACTTATTTAATTCCGCCTGATGTTCAACTGCGTTGGGTAAATGAGACCTGTAAAAGTTAATCATTCCCATGAAACGCCTAAGCTGCTCGACTGTATCCGGCCTGGGGTGTTCCATTATTGCTTTTACCTTATCTGCTGTTGTTGATTGTGATGTTGATTTTTTTTTTTAGTAATTAATATTAAATTATTTAAGAAATTAATATTTAGTAATATTTAAATTAATAACAAATTTTGTGCCAGCAGTTGCGGTTAAACAAAGATTAAATTAAATTTTATTATAAATAATAATTAATATAAATTTAAAATTATTAGGTGAAATTTTAATTTTATAAAATGTTATAATATTTTTATGATTTAATATTTTTTTTTAAAAACTAGGATTAGATACGTGCGAAAATACACTTACTTATGTTGATAGTTCTACCAAATTCATGCAGTCTTTTGAAAAGCTCTCTTAAATGTAATTAATGGATAATTTATGGATCTTAGGGTTTGCTGACGTAAGCAAAATATCGTCTATATAACAAAAGATTGTGGATTCTGGTTCCTCGCCTGACGTTTCCATCTGTTCTATAACTTTTAAGACCTGTTGGTCCATGAATCTTCGGCATGTCTAGGCTGCATTCCTTAGTCCAAAGCCCATGCGAGGAAATTCAAAGAGCTCGAAAGTTGTAGTAATGGCTGTTTTTTCTACATCCTCGGGTGCAATAGCTATATTATGGTAAGCTCTATTTAAATCTAATCTGGTAAATACGTGTTTATTGGGTAACATGTGTGTGAATTCCTGTAACCTTGGTATGGGATATCTATCGGGTTTAGTTATGGCGTTAAGCGCCCTATAATCACCACAGGGGCGAATCTGCCCATCCTTTTTTGGCACAACATGCAAAGGACTAGCCCACTCTCCCTGACCGGGTCTACATATCCCCATTGCTTGCATGATACGGAAATCGTCTTTGACCTTTCTATAACGATCGGGGGGAAGCTGTCACGGACGTGCAAAGACTGGCGGTCCGGACGTTACTATGTGATCCTATAAGCGACCGGCTTTGTGATATCGTGAAATTCGTCTAGCAAATCACTGTATGGATTATCGTTACGTAAGCTCTTAATAGAAGGCTCGACACAACGTATGATGGACCCATTCGCGCGCAATTTTGTTACACTATCTATCAGCCTTTTATGATATAAATCTATAATCAATTTGTAATACTCAATAAAATCGGCACCTAAAATCGCTTGCTTAACTTCATATATAATAAAAGTCCATCTGAACACTCTACGCAGCCCTAAGTCTAATTCTAAGGTTTTGACACCGTAAGTTTTAATTTCCGAGTTATTCGCTGCATATGATTTATACTCACCAACTGAACGCTCACCTTTATACTGACTCACGGGTAGCACTGAAACATTTGCTCCTGTATCCACTAGGAAACAAGTCCTGTTCTTTCTGTCCAGCACGCAGAGGCGGTAATTTCCAGCCGCTTCCCTGCAGTCCCCCACCGAAATGGACTGCACGGCATCTAGTTTCCCGTCGACGCGGTTTTCTTCCAGTTGCGGAGCTGTTCGCACATCCTCGCACGGTTTCTCCAGCGGTAATGGAACCTGCACAGCCAATTTGGGCTTTCTGGGGTTCGCGATGCAACTCGAGACTGTGATCGTGTCCTTGGTTGATTCCATGTTCTGCCTCTGTTAGTATTTCTTCTTCTAATCTCGTTTATTTCCAAACGCAACGTCTGCAGCTCCGTGGTCACCTGTCTTAACTGATCCGATATATCTGGGGTAGGTACGGCGGCAGTAACGGCAGCAACTTCACCAGTGCAGATATTTTCCATAATTTTGTCAGCCAGTTTTGCTATATCATCCAGTTTCATATCCTATACCACTGACAAAACTGTTTTCACTTCCGTCGGCAACCTTGCTATCCATAGGCGTTTCAATGCTTCTTCCGAAACTTGCGTGTTAGTAGCCAGCGCCGACATCTTTCTCAAAAGGGATGCTAGTTCCATCTCGCTCACAAGCTTGTGGAATTGTTTCTCAGCACTCTCTTCAAAAGTAGTAAGGAGACGTGACCTCTGGTGGATGACAAATTTACGACAATTAAGGAAAATTGTCGTAAATTTGTCATCCACCAGAGGTGAGTATATCAGGTCACTTACTTGTTGGAGAGCGTCTCGTCCTAGCTTCGTAACAACCATATTGTATTTTGCGGAGTCTCCTTGTTTTTGCGGGTCCATAACTGCATCAAATTTGGCGAACCACAGCCTTGGCATGTCTGTCCAAAATTCACGTATTTTTGCCGCTACGCTGATGCTCACCAAGTCACTACTCGAAGCTGCTGTTTCGACAAATTTACGACAATTAAGGAAAATTGTCGTAAATTTGTCATCCACCAGAGGTGAGTATATCAGGTCACTTACTTGTTGGAGAGCGTCTCGTCCTAGCTTCGTAACAACCATATTGTATTTTGCGGAGTCTCCTTGTTTTTGCGGGTCCATAACTGCATCAAATTTGGCGAACCACAGCCTTGGCATGTCTGTCCAAAATTCAGGTATTTTTGCCGCTACGCTGATGCTCGCCAAGTTACTACTCGAAGCTGCTGTTTGACACGGTTTTTGACCTTGTGAATTCGGGTTTGCCTTGGCCATTGTTTATGGCACCGTGGGGAATCTCTGCCCCACCGTCCCGCACTGTCCAAAACTTCTTGTTTTCTCTTTGTATATCACTGTCCAAATTTTCAAGGTTGCCACTGTCCTTGCACAACGTGTTCCTATCTTTGCACGACGAATGAAGATATAACTTTACCGGCGGAGGTCACCAATTATTGTGTATCTCTGTCTATATACAATTTATGTGTGAGGTATTTAGGGCGAAAAATCAAAGATATATTTCACTGTAACAATGTCGATTGGTTTTCCACAATATTCACTTAGCCTAAATAAACCTTTACAGTCTAGATATGATATATAGATAGAACGGTCGGGCAGAGACTGAGGGGCCGCACGGGTGGCGCGTGGCATTCCATCGAGTGTCACGTTTTGTTTAGCTCAGCAGCGGACCCACACCCCCTAACCATTCGAGGTATGTAGTGGCGTTCTGTCGAGAGCATCTGAGGGTTGTGTAACTTAATCCAGTGGTCGGTACCCGAGTCTAAGAGGTGTTGAGCTATGGCTGACTTATGTGGCTCGTTAGTTTTGACTGCCCTGATGTGTTCCTTTATCCGGCAAGAAATGGTGCATTTCGTTTGTCCTATATAGGAACTCCCACAGCTGCAGTCAACTTTGTATACACCTGGCTTTTCTAAGGGAAGACTGTCTTTCGGCGTTCTTATATATTGTGACAGTTTCTTAAAAGGAGTAAAAATAGTCTTAACTGAAACCTTGTTAAGAATATTGGCGATCTTATCTGTCACTCCTTTGACGTACGGTCAACAGACCGCACTCGACGCCGCAAATAGGCGATTTATTACCGAATGGCTTCACCACAATAGGCCGGAAGAAAGGCCCACATGAAAGGATAGTTTATCAGAGACTCCATTATTATAGAACTTCTATTGTCGGTCCAGTAGACTTGTTTTGTTACTTAATTTAATTTGCTTCGGAAGGGGTTTGTATTCTTTTCTTCTGTTGCTCTAATGTATTATCTTTTCAATAGCTGAATGGGATTTACGAGGTCTTTTTAGGATTGCTCTGTCGTGATACTGGCCGTTTATCCCCTTGGGAAATTCGGTGATTCTCACTATTTCATTGTTTGCTGATTTATGACTTGAAAAGACTTCTTGTTTTCAAATAAACAATAGGCTTTTGTTAAAATTGTGTTGAATTTTCTTACCTTTTTAACTCGGACAAAAAATATATTGTACTGCGATAAGAGTAATACTCTTACTAATGGGCGATTTGTGGTTTACTAAGACAAAACATATATAACGTGTCATAAATGAATGTATGGTTTTCACTGTTATTTTTTATTGTAAAATGATAACAAAACGATAAGCGGGGTGAGAGGAGAGGACAAAATTCTAATATTTATTTTGCTGAATCACTTGTTCATTTGCCATCACTCCTGCTTTCGTTCTAAATATCACCATACACGCCAATTAATTTATTGTATAGCTTTCACAATGCCTACCGCCCATCTACCCGTCAGTACAGCCTAAGGGGGACAAACCTTTCATAACATTGAGTCCCCATTAATTATCAACTTTTCTTAATGGAGCTATCGCCTCTAACAGCCTAATGGGTCTAAAAAGATACAAGCTTAATCCACAAATTTCTGTTACACCATAATAATCGTCTGCATTATTTTACCCCAAGCTGATGCTTGGGGTAAAGTAATGACATGTCGCTGCCATTCGCAACAAATCAACCAATTACGGCCACAAAACTAGTTAAATTTTTCAACTCATATCGATTGCAGTAGACTGATTTATGCGATAATTCAACGTTTGATAAACCGCTGTCTGGTTCCTGTGATATATGGTTGCAACTTGCACCAGTGCGGTTTTTAGGATGGGGTCGACTTAAATGGTATTAAATGGAGAACATGGGGATAGTAGTCAAAGATTTTTTATCACACCGGATTTTTACGTGTCATCAAATTAACTTAATAATTGAGGATGTAAATACCTCTGTTTTCTCCGACGTTTCGACCGACTAACATTGGTCGTGGTTACCGTGTGATCTAAAAGTGACCTGCACTCAGCAGTAGGACAGATTATACCCAAGACTGATGATGGTTAACAGTTTGAAAGAAATAAGCACGTACAGGTATATCATTCGCCTACAAATAATTGCGTACTATGGGAAAAATAATTATACGCGGGTATACTTTACCTATTATATTAATTTTTCGGCGGTACCTACAAAATTAACTACTGTTTTTGGGATTATGGGAGTACCCATAATCAAAAACCTGTAGTTAATCTTTTTGAAAATCATATAATGTTAAAACAAACAACCACAGAGTTATGAGCCCGTGGCAAAATTACACGGGCGAATGAAATAAATATTGAAAACTCATCACAAACGCAAACGGCTAATAATTTTAACACACAGTAGGCTTATAAAGTATTTTAATAATCCCTGTAATATCAAATATTATAAAAGAGCACGTAGTTTCGCAATAAAACTAAATATGTGTATGATATTCATTTCATTTGTCGCATCCTGGAGTTGTATTTACCTATTGAATCGTTGCAAAATGCCGACCTCGGCCATAACATTTTTAAATAATATTTGTACAAAAGTATTTGTATAAAAAAAGATTAAAATTTTGTACTTTAGGTGACGTGCGATTTATTTGCCTGATGGTTATAATAATAATAATTATCAGGTTCAATTTGGGTTCAGATTACCCATGATTTATTTAGCAAAGCTTGTACTACTATCTATATAATTGATAAACATACTTATACGTGCTTAAATACGTATCCCTTAAAAAAATACAGCGCCTAAGTGTCACTTATTTTAAAGACATAAATTATGTCAGAATAAATAATGGTGCTCGTCACACAAATTTGTTCTGTGCGGAAATAAATCTATTTGAACAACAATCAAGGCATCAAATCAATTTCCAACAATCAAGGATTTTTTTAGTTTAGATTATTATCTCAAGTTAAGATTTTAATATTATTTTATATTGCAATTATTTTATATACTAAGTTCCCAGCTAAAGTTAGAACGACAACTCAATCACCACTAAACTTGTCTGCCCAACAGCAATAAGTGCTTAACACCATCTTTTCCTGAGTTCGCCTGCCTGTAATTAGTAAGAGAAGGCTTACAACGCAATTCACGGAACCGTCTCCTAATATTCTAATAAAAAGTTAATGCATCGACAGTTTGTTTGTGGCTACAGCATCACGTGTGTCACTTATTACACACGTAGCACTCGCGGTCAAGCATACTGCATCTGAAGTGCTACAGCAGACATTTGAGTGAACGTCTCGAGTTGAGCCTACAAT
This sequence comes from Euclidia mi, assembly GCA_944739405.2. Classification (NCBI taxonomy): domain Eukaryota; kingdom Metazoa; phylum Arthropoda; class Insecta; order Lepidoptera; family Erebidae; genus Euclidia; species Euclidia mi. The sequence goes on from OX123187.2 coordinate 84,389,335, forward strand.
GAGAAATTGCTTGCTCGCTTGCTTAATTTTGCTCTTGAAGGACGGTTCAAAACATTGTGCGTTCGATAAAAGTTTGTTTTGAGTCTGTGTGTTTTTTATGTTCTTTGATGTAATATTTCTTAGGACTTCACAATCCATATTTGTATTGAGCTGTCTTCAATAAGTATCTGATCCTCGTTGCTAATATTTCGTACTTTATCAAAGCATAGCTATCCTTCTTAACTATTTAAGCCATCACAACTTTAAGTCCCTAGATCATAGACAAGTTGTTTTAGTCAATATCGAGGTCTATAAGCCTAACATTATTCAAATTTTTGCCAGACTTTATCCACGCTTGGTTTGCGTTCAATTTGGTTCACGATATTGGGCAAACTTCATCAAAATTCACTTGATAGTTTACTTGTTTTATTATTCTCCTCGAAACCGACCCTTATTTTGAAAGCAATTGTAAATAGAATTTTAAAGCCAGCTATGCAAATCTTTTTGGTAGTACGGCTTTGGAATTAATGAATGATCTCTTTTGAACGTAACTGAATGATCCTTCTGTTTGCTTTAAATGCGTTTTATTCATTTTAACGCAGCTTATGCACTTGTTTCTAGCATTTCCTATCTGTCTGTAGAAAACCATTGTAATAAACTTAATAATTGTCTTTAGTTGGATGAATCATTGACAGACTGGGCAAGTACTTAACTATTGCAAATCTCTACATTACGTTGTCACAAAGAGTATAAACACGTCGATTTAATATACACAGTAATACTTTAATAAAAAGTATTTACTTAATCTATATAAAGCCAGAAAAAAGTGCTTTAGAATATTTAAAACACCACCTTTACAGTAATCTTTGTTTTATTTTTGAATCTACTTTGGTACAAATAATTCATTACTATTACCCGAAAACACTCATGCGTAGACTTTCTTGTAAACATCAAGGACTTACAGTAATTCTCACTAAGGCACCAATGTGTCTAGTTACACACCTTGTTTTCAACATACAGGGCTTAGTGCCTGCCAGTCAACAAGATAATATGTGAGCCCGGAACTGCGAGGAATATTTTATAAAAGAGCTTACGGTTACACGAAGTTTAAAGTTTTTCCTTAAGTAGAAACGCGGCTGGAAAATGTTTTTCGAAGGTAAAAGATGTCTGACGGCAATGTAAGCTTATTAACTTACACGTGTGTGAGATGAAAAGAATATGGCTGAAAGAAAATGCAGTGTAAGCTGTCTGTTTGGGTAATGGTTAATTAAAATGGTGAGGCGTTGTGAAAACACTTTTGGTACTCTGAAATCTAAAGAACAAAAAGGCATGTGCAATGACTGTCAATAGCTCAGTACCAAAGTGCCAGCTCCAGACTAAAGCTATACTCAATAGACAGTTATGGAGAATCCGATATCATTTCTTCTGCAGTAAATAAAAAAATACAAATCCTTTGGAATTCTGTCACTTTTATAAAATGTCCGACGCAAAACTGTAGATGCACCTTAACTTGTCAGTTGTATGACTAGCCAAACAGACATGAGCATCCTTCCCTTGACAGATTTGAACATGACTTTTCTCTTTTGCTCGTGACTTTTCCAGTCATTCACTGAGCAATCGTTGGTTTACACCTCGGCCCTGTTGGTTCTGTCATTTTGATGCGGAATGTTTTTTGAGAAAAGGGTTTATCAGTTACGCCATTTTCACAACGGTGGTTTTGAGAATTTCAGAAAATAGGTAATATTATTGGTACTCACGTTTTGATATTTAGTATAAAGCTCAGCCTAACGCTGGTAATTAGAGCTTTCTGTTGAATTTTTATGGTTTCCTTTTCTCGACTTAAAAAGATTAAGTATGCGAATAAATTTATTTTTGCGGCTTCAGGTGGGTGTTGATCAGCCGGATCTGAAAGTCTGATTTTCAAATGGTTACACGTTTGCTTTTTCGTAGAAAATATGCTAATGTTTTTTAATTTTGTTAAGGACATATACTGTCGTTATATTTTTGCAAGGGTTTCAATTGTAAAATATTACCAAGATTTACCTACTGCTGCTTCTGTTGGGAACACAGTAAGACAAGTGTTTAGAGTAATCTAAATAAAGTTAATTGGTTATAAAAAATACATTCACAATAATTATTGTAAAAGCCTCTCTTACTAAGCTAATTATCTAAGGCAGAAGTGTATTTCTACACCCACTTTTCGCCAGATATACTTTAGTCCCACGTAATAAGGGGCGAGCCTATTGACGTACCGGGCACATTTCCAGACTCCGTGCTGCTACTGAGAATTTCGTGACAGAAAAACCCAATAACACTGCCCGACCCAGGAATCGAACCCGGGACCGCCCGATCCCACGCGCACATTTATGCCGCGAGACCAACGAGGCAGTCGTATAGGGTTTGATGTCGAGTTTTCCGTCTCTACGCAAAGATGGCATTTGCATCGTGTTATCCCTTAGTCGCCTCTTACGACACCCACGGGAAGATAGGGGGTGGTGACACTTGTATTCTATGCCGTCAACCGTATAAAATCCGTATATTTCAACCACACGAATTATATGTTCAAGGCTATAATTCACAATTTAGATCGTTATCAATTTATTCCTAACGAATGTACAATATTTCGAAAAGCGATTGTACGCTTAGTCTGCCCGATATATGAACTACCACAGCTGCAATCGACTTTGTAGACGCCAGGTGTTTGGAGAGGAATTACATCCTTTGGTGTACGCAGATTGTGTGCTATCTTAGAGAGCGGACTGTATACAGTCTTGATGGAGTATTTCTTGAGTACTGTTCCAACTTTGTCCATCACTCCCTTTAGATACGGCATGTAAGCGGGCACTCTGCTTACTTCAGGTTTACGCTCGTTCCTCTTCCGACAGAGTAAGTTTTTCTTGTATGCGTTGCACCTAAGTACCTCCCGAACATGTGACAGCTCACTATTTAATTGTTCGGGGTCACATAAGTCATACGCTCTGTTCACTAACGAGGACACAACGGATTCCAAGTGCCGCGGATGGTGGTGCGAGTTCGCGTTGAGATACTTGTCGGTGTGTGTCGGTTTCCTATACACAGTGTGTCCAAGGGTACCATTTTCTCTCACTGTCACTTTAACGTCGAGAAAGGGTAACGATCCGTCTACCTCCATTTTGAATGTGAATCGGATGTTCGGATGTATGGAGTTCAATTTGTGTGCGAATTGTTCTACGTCCTGCTTGTTGCCCTTCATGATGCAGAAGATATCGTCGACATACCTTTTCCATAGTTTTACATTTGACGCCTGCATGTCTATGGATTCCTCAAAGTTCTCCATCCAGATGTTGGCCATTACCGGTGCTATAGGGCTACCCATAGCCACTCCATCGATCTGGAGGTAATGTTGTCCACGATATAGGAAGTAGTTTCCTTCCAAGCAATTCCTGAGTAGAACGATGTATTCGTTAGACAGACCGTTTTCCCTTAATTTCCTCTCTACGACGTCAAGGCAATCTTGAATAGGAACATTGGTGAATAGTGACTCAACATCAAAACTCACCATCACCTCGTCCGGTTCCCTTTTCCTGCTCTTGATGATTTCAATAAAGTGGCGAGAGTCCTTTACGAAAGAGTGCGTCTTGCCTAATAACGGTTGTAGTACCTTGCTTATGTGTTTCGCCAAACCATATGTGGGTGAATTTATTTGACTCACAATCGGTCGCAAAGGTACGTTAGTCTTATGTACTTTAGGTAATATCTAGTACTCGCTTGGGATAAAATTCGATTTACAAATAGGTATTTATACCTTAAATAAGTTAAGTTAACGCGATTAAGACCCGCTAAATTAATTTCTATGTCGAAATTCATGTTACGAATTGTGGAGTATTTTGTACTCATTCATATTTTTGCGTGCATTCTGAATTTTCTTATGGTAATGTAGATTTTTAATGAAGTATTAGTTCTTAAAAATTTAGGGAACTTATTTTATGTGCACAGTCTAGTTGAGAACCACTAGACTATGCAAATAAAATGAGTCGTAGAAACGACAGTCTGTAAAAATGTAAATTATTATGTAGACGGTTAGTTTTCAACAGATTAACTAAATAAAAATATAATCTTAAAAACTTTAGCAGTATAAGCGATAGCCTAGTGGAGATACCAACAGATTGCCATGCATCAATACTGACTTTTCGGTGTTATGTGCGTATTGAATTATTAATTAGCGTTTGCCCAGTGGCCTCTGGGTTGCGGAGGCCAAACAGGCAGTCGCTCTGTTAAAAGCTAATAAGGTCAAATTCAGTTATACCATTAAGCAGACCTCGGTTTGCAATTGGGATAACTTTAGGAAGATTAATATAGAAATAAGTTTACGGAATATCTAGTACTCGCTTGGGATAAAATTCGATTTAATATTCGATCTATCCATGTTTTTGAGATTTTAGATTCGTTTTTATACAAAATATGTCAAACACGAAACTCGAATCTCAAAATCGAATCTCGAATATTGAAATCGGCCGTAAGCCGCTTTACTTACTGAATCCATTAAAAAGCATTCACTCAATTGATTTCTAACAAATAACCTCCATACGAAATGTTACCCACACATCCACATCACCGCGAATCTCTAACCATTAAAAGCTTGAATCCACAAATTCTTTTTCATTTCCCGCCTTTTTCATTTGATATCTGAGGCATTTTATAAAGAATTTGCGCAAATAGCTCTGGTTCATTACGCATTTCATATTGAGGAGTGGCCAAACATCACAGTTAGAATTATTCAGACATCGGATATGATGCTACTTGAATAAAAATTAGTGAGTGCTTTAGTATTTCATGTTGTCGTTTTAATAGTGCTTCATGTTTTCATCTACGTTTATGCTGATATTAAAGACCTTTTTGTGGAGTAGTTGATGAGTTTAGCGATTCTAGTTTATCATTATAAATTCGCGATTAAAAAATTAAATACACGTTAATCTAGCCAGTCTTAGTCGCGACTTAGAACGTTCAGGGTCGCAGAGGAACAGAATTCGGTCGAAACGTCGGAATAAACTGAGGTATTTATGCCTTAAATTTCTTAATTATCGTAATAGAGACCTGCTAAATGAACTTGTTTTTTACTCTGCTGTGCTGGAGGTTGTTGGTTAGACTTCGACTAATGCACGCATTGTAAAATTGTTTTACATTTGGGTGTTATTTGTTTAATACATCTGGAAGTACTGTAGGTTTATCAGTCATCAGTTTTCCAAATGCGGGCTCTGTCTCGTTTGCGATCACACCACGAAGATATCGTGAAGTAACCTTCACGTCTGTTTTCCATAATGTTCCCAAGAGACATGTGAAGTCAATCAATCCGCACTTTGCCAGCATCGTGGACTATGGTCTATTCCTACTTGCACAGCAGGGGGACAAATTTAAAGCAAGGCTGATGATGATTATTTCTATCGCGGGATAAAAATAGTTGGACACTTAATCCATATTAAGATGCGCTTTTGTCTACTAACTACATAATCTGACTATGCTTTTATTTAATCAGTATTCTTTTCGCTTTTTTCTATCTCCGCAGTAGTTTATTAGCTTATTGGCCATCTGTATTGTCTTTTTACCACAAACTATTAGAATATACAAATTTATTTCATTCTACACCAGAGTTTAACTTAAAATAACAAAGTCAGTTTAACGCGATAGTTACTGGGGTTACGGAGAAATAATTACATTAATGCATAAAATAAACTACCTCACAAGGAATTACCAAGGAGGGAACTAATTTTCTGCTCTAGACTACATTGCAAATGCAATATTCACAAAGTTAACTATGAAGGATTAGGCACCTATATAAAATTCTGCCTGATACGATGTAAATGTTTTTAAAGCGCCAAAATGGGATGAATTTCGTCCCGAGTGGGCGTTCGACTTTATGACCATTATGCCCAAAGAAAGTCGCGTAGATGACTTGTTATAGACCGCATATGAAGTATAAAATATCTTTATTACTATGCATATTGTATAAGTTGATTTGTAGGGAGAGGAAACGTGATTTATAGGGTGATATATATTAAAGTTCGTTTGTGGAGTAGATATTTGATAGCCTTTGTGTGATTTCGAATTGCATTCGAAATAGATCGCGAGTAACGTTGGAAATTCACCGATGCAAGCGAAAAATGCTGCGTGCAGGTTTCTAAGTTCAAAAAGTGGCTGACTTTACATACGTTTTACTGCAGTTTTCACGAGTAGAATTGTATCTAGTACATTTTAAAATTTCGTCATTTAAAAGCAGTTGAAATCTCCGGACTGTCTATCAGTGCTTGGCCATAGAAGAGCGGGCGGCCCGCCCGAGGGCCGCGCGTTCACGGGTGCGGTGTACAGTGTTTGTCAAATACAATACGGATGAAGAAGAATTATTGACCCTAGAAAATTCTTACTAGAAATGTGTAATGATACGATGGGCGACGGGAGTTCAATAGAAACAAGTGATAGGTTCGACTGTCGTTAATTGAGTGTTCTAATACAATGCAATGCTTAAACCTATATACTAACAATGGGTGCATAGGGTTCCCACCAAGAACTTAGGGTCCCAAGCCAACCTCACCTGCAAGTGGTGCACCTGCCGATCAACGGACGAGGCTCTGGCAAACAAAATATCCCAAAAAGCGGCAATAGGCTCGCCACCTATTACGTGGGATCAAAACACTGGCGAAAAGTGGGCGTTTAATATGCCTCTGCCTACCTCTTCGGGGAAACAGGCGTGAGTCTATGTATGTATGTATGTACTAACAATGAGGCTACCGTAAAGCTCCCCCCATTATTAAGAAAAAATAAATAGAGCAACATATTTTTTTTTTTATAAAACATGATACAAAATCACTCAATGACAAACAATTTGAGCATCATTTTCCAATATTTCTATGTGTGTAATTAAAAGTGATTTTATTTTACAATTGTATAAAGCAATATCTAAGTATTTAACAAATAGTACACATAGTCACTTTTATGCATAGTTACAGTACATAATAAAAATATAGAGATTTTAACGAATACAAAATTTAAAATCAACATGTGTTTATTACATGATTATTAGTGAAAAAAATATAATTTCTTAAAATCGAAAGCATCTCATTTTATTTCGCAGCTGTATAATAAAATCGCGAAAGGAATAATTCATTTTGTATATCGTACAGGTGGCGCTAGTTGCCATGTAAACATTAGCTCCGTGTTTATGCTGTTTAAAAAAATATAAAAAGCGCTCTTTTTGAGTTGTTTACCACAAAAAATAGTTATTTACCATCCAATAATCATCACTTAGTGTTAGTAGAAGTGTAGTAATAGTGGAAGCAAAAATTCAAGTGAAAAATTAAGTGCTGTGTAAATAAACATTTTGTGTCGTAATAAACAACGAATAAACAATAAACTGTGTATAAACCAATATAGTTAATCGGTATCGGTTAACAAACAGTTAAAACTCGTAAAAACAAGTGAATCAAACAAAACTGGTTCGTTTTTTATTCAAACTTATGTGACGACATCCACGATTAGTATCTAGTCAATAGAAACACAGCGATCACCCGAGTATAGCAGTTCAAAGTCTAATGAATACAAGTAGAAAGCATAAACGTATTTGATCTGAGCTTGTCACAGTCAACTTGGCGTAGTCGAAAGCTGATGGATTAGCATATAACTGTCGTGAGTTCGAGACTGACCTGCACGTTAATTGTCTTTTTGAGATCTTTTGCCGATGACATATAATTTAACAATTAACGAATATATTTAAATTGAATCTACATTGATAATAAATAATAATTAAGAGTTTTTTTGCCATTTTATGACATAATTGAATAAATATAACAACGACATTTTATATTTACCATAATGGATATTTACGTAACACATCGCAAACCAAATCGAACAAGTTCGTTGAATGACATATCTAAGGACGATTCAACGTTATTTGATTCTACAATGCTAAGTCTACCAAATACATCACTAAACACCAGCCAAACTGTGATAGAATTACAAGAAAAATTACAACAGCTATCAAATGAATTGAAAAGTGCTCACAAGGAAATAGAGAATTTGAATTATGAACATTTACAATTGAAGTCTGACCTACAGAAACAAATAAAGGTATTAGAAACGTATAAGAAGTTGAGCTTTACTAGTACTGTGAATCTGACACCTCAATCAGGACACAGGAAGAAAACCATTTCAAACAGTACTAATACGCCTGCATCAACAAATAAAATACCTACCAAAAATAAAGCTGGGGCGAACAAAAAAAAACGCCTGTAATAAAAAAAAAGCAATCAGCTACAAATGCGCAACGCAAAATCGTCACTCTTAACAAACCAATGAGTGAAAATAAAAACCATACAGCCATAAGTGACCTACAATTTCACGAAAACAGAACAGAGCAGATATCTATTCCCAGCACGAGCACAACAATAATTTCTCCGCAAACAAGAAAGCAGTCAAGTTCAACAGCTTCTAAAGTAAATGTATTGAAGCCTATTTCGTTTATTATTTATTTATGATTGAAGAGGAAAGTTGTTATTATAGCTGACGAACAGGGACGCCATATTCAACGACATCTACTGCGACTTCTGGGCCAGAGCTATACAGTCAGCAGTTATTGGAAGCCAGGGGCATGCATGAAAGAAGTTTTAAGTACAGAAAAAGATTTATAAAACAATTTAAATAAGAAAGATTCTGTCATAATTCTAGGTGGTAAAAATGATAACAATCCAACTGTCTTTCAGAATTGTATGCATTACTTCTTTAAAAGGTATCATTACACAAATATTCTAGTCTCTGAATTGCCATATAACAAATATTTTAATGAAAAAAAATTTAATTATGAGCTGAAATTTATATGTTTCTTGTATAACAATGTCACATACCTGGACATGAGTTATTCTTCTTTTTTGCCTAATAATAAATATCTACCTGTGCACATATCTCAACGTTTGTTAAAAGACATTTTGAATTCAATGTATAAAATTAATTATGAGTTATATAAAGACTGTGGAACGAAAAATGTAGCCACTCAAACTGAATTTCCGGAACCAAACTTAGGAAAGCTTGAACCGTATACCGTTCGGACGGATGACTCAAGATCAGTAACTGATACCCAGACAAACTCAGAGTTTTTTCTGTAATTACATTAGTATCTTGCACCAAAATATAGCAGGATTAATAAACAAGTCAGATGCGTTATCTGTGAAGCTGGCGGAGCTAGAAAATGAAGGTACTAGGGTTGATATTGTTTGTCTAACTGAGCATTTCATAAAAACAGGTCATGAAGAACTTCTGCATATACCAAATTTCTGTCTAGCCGCTATTTATTCTAGAAATACGAAACGAGGGGGCACTTGCATTTTTATAAGACACGGTATAGAGTATCGCGAATTAACAGAAGTGTCAAAGCAATCTGTATCAGGTGTTTTCGAATGTTGTGCGATTGAAATATTACCACATCGTATAATCCTATTCTGCATTTATAGGGTCCCTAAATGCAATTTTGACATATTTATGAAAAACTAGGTACGATATTAGCTAAATTCAACCGCTCTTCGAATAAAAAAATGTTTTTATGTGGTGACTATAATATTAATATACTTAAACGAAACAAAACTACATTAGAACTAGAGTATTTCCTCCTAAACCATAATTTAAAGTTAGAACTATACGAGCCCACCCGATTATCTAGTCACACGTGCATTGATAACATCGCACACAATTACCGAAAAAACTGTAAAGGTCAAATAGTAGATCTTGCACTTTCTGACCATACATCACAACTTCTTGAAGTACCTATAGACAAAACTTGCCGTCTTAAGTATTGGAAATTGAAACAGCGAGATATTTCAAAAGAGAATTTATTACTGTTCAAAAATCATTTGCAATGTTTATCGTTCAATCGGGTTTTCAATGCCACAGATGCAAATTTAGTCAATAACAATTTCATGAACGAATTTGGTTTACTCTATAAATTATGTTATCCTTACAAAATTTTGGTCCTGAAAACTAACAGACGAATTAAATGGATATCCCGTGGAATAAAGTTATGTAGTAAAAAACAAAGACAAATATTATGGAAGTACAGAATTGAACCAACTTCCAAAAATAAAATTGAATTTAAAAAGTATACTAAATTATATTGAAGAAATCTGAGGTTAACGCAAAAAGCACAAAATAACAATTTCATTAGAACTTCTCAGAACAAAGCAAAAGCCAATTGGAAAATTATTAATAAGTATAAGCAAAATTTACCCCAAGAACAAATATTGACCTTAAAAAAGAATAATTATATTATTACAGACCGTCAAGACATAGCAAACGAATTTAACAATTATTTTATTGATGACATTGAAAATAATATTAGATCTGACATACTTTTAAATAATCAATATAATACATTTAATAACTTGACATTACAATCTCTATTCTTTTTACCTGTTTTAAATGATGATATAGTACGTATAATTAATAGCCTAAAAAATACGGCTACTGCCGGTTATGATGGTGTGTGTACTGAAGTTATAAAATTCGTCAAAAATATAATAGCACCACCACTGTCACACATAATTAACTTGAGTATTACTGATGGCATATATCCAGATAGTTTAAAAAGGGTAACTGTTAAACCTCTGGACAAAAAAAGTGACAAAACAGATACGTAAAAACTACAGACCCATTGCCAAAATACCAATATTCTCCAAAATTTTTGAGAAAATTATTTACAATTCTTTATATAGTTTTTTTGACAATGAATTATTTTGTAAAGCACGAAGAGGGTTTCGTAAAAATACTACAATAAATATTGCCCTATTTGATCTTGTCTTTAGTGTAATGAATGCTGTTTGTTGAAGGTTTAATATCTACACAGTATGTATTAGCACTGGCCATGTATCGTACTGGCCATCTGTCTTTTATTGTCACTAGACATATAGACATGTAATTTAAATTGTGTGTTTACTTCTCTAGTAAGAAATAAAACATTGTCAGTCTTTGCCACTCGTCTCTGGGAATACGTCGTTTTATTTCAGGTTATGGGCCCAGAGAGCTCATAAAATCGCTATTGAGTCGTTTTAGCAAGAATTTTGCATTTTGCAAGTGTTAAAAGACAGTATTCAGTGCGATTTTGATGTAATTTTAATTATCGCAGTAAGTTCCAGTATATCAGTTCGACAAAATGGCTAGCAACTACCTAGTAAATGTGCCGAAACTAAAGGGACGCGATAATTATTCGGAGTGGTGTTTCGCAGCAGAAAATTTCTTGGTTCTGGAAGGCATGAAACATTGCAAAAAGGCAGAACCAGATAAAGAAATTTCAAGCGCTGATGACGAAAAAACGAAAGCAAAATTGATAATGACTATCGACCCGTCATTGTATGTCCACGTAAAAAATGTAAAATCGTCAAAAGAATTATGGCATAAGTTATAGCAACTATTTGACGATAGTGGATTTTCAAGAAGAATAATTATATTAAGAAATTTAATTTCAATCCGGCGAGAAAACTGTACTTCAATGACGTCATATGTGACGCAGATACTATTGACTATATTGATAGAGCGCAAAAACTAAGCGGAACAGGATTTGAAATAAATGATCAGTGGACAGGGTCATTGTTGTTGGTTGGATTGCCTGATCGTTTTGCACCAATGATCATGGCAATAGAACATTCAGGAATTTCCATTACGGCAGACAATATTAAAACGAAACTTTTAGATATGGAGTCAGTAGAATATGAAAGCGAAATGAACGGTGCTTTTATTAGTCATGCAAAGCAAAATAAAAAGAATTTGTCTATGGCCAAGAAAAAGTATAATGTTGACAGTACTGTTCTGTCAAAGTCAAACACGGCAGTGAAATGCTACCGGTGTAAACAAATCGGCCATTACAAAAGTCAGTGCATGAATGAAAATAATTTTGCACAGAAGTAAAATACTGAAAGAGTGCAATCAAACGCATTCAGTGCTGTATTTTTAAGTGCGAATTTCAACAAAAATGAGTGGTATATTGACTCCGGGGCAAGTGTACACCTAACAGCTAATGAAAGTTGGGTAATGAATGCCAAATACGACCAAAACAAAGAAATTGTCGTAGCTAATAGCGAGAAGTTGACTGTATTATGTTCTGGCAATGTTAAAATAACTACTACAACTGATGATTGCGAGTACGACATCGTGGTAGAAGACGTACGCTGTATACCATCCTTGACTACTAACCTACTATCAGTCAGTCAATTAATTAGAAAAGGAAATAGTGTGTCTTTTACAGAAAAAGGCTGTTATGTTTTCAATAAAAAGAAACAGTTAGTCGCTACAGCAGTATTAGTCAATGGAGTATACAAGGTAAACTTGATATCTCAGGAGTATTTGGCTGCATCAGCTGTATCAGGAGTAACATGGCATCGCAGATTAGGACATGTCAACAAGGAATATTTAAATAAAATGAAAAATGCTGTCTTGGGAATGTCATTTGACGAGAAAATAGATATAAGCAAGGCTTCTTGCACAACATGCTGTGACGGTAAACAATGTCGCTTACCATTTAAAGGCAGTGGTCAGAGAAGCAGTAACTTGCTAGATTTAGTGCACACAGATATTTGTGGCCCTATGGAGACTACATCGATAGGAGAAGCAAGGTATTTCTTGTTATTTGTCGATGACTACAGTCGCTTTGCGTTTGTTTATTTCCTAAAGCACAAGAATGAAAATCAAACAAATAGAACAATTAAAGTGATAAGAAGCGATAATGGTTTAGAGTATTGCAATAAGGAATTTGGAGATTACCTAAACAGTGCTGGTATTATCCACCAGAAAAGCAACCCATACAGCCCAGAACAAAATGGTTTGTGCGAAAGGTACAATCGCACAGTCGTAGAAAAAGCGAGATGTCTACTGTTTGATGCAAACCTGGGAAAAGAGTTTTGGGGTGAGGCCACCAATACGGCAGTGTATCTGCAGAATAGAACTGTGGCTGCTGCGTTGCATAATAGAACGCCATATGAATTATGGACTGGCACGAAACCAGATATCAGTGATATCAGAATATTCGGTAGCACTGTCATGCTACATGTTGCTACACAAAAGCATACAAAATGGTATAAGAAATCTGTAAAATGTATTCTTACAGGATATCCAGATAATATAAAAGGATACAGGGTCTATAATCCAGAATCAAGGACTGTGTTTACATTAAGGGATGTGGTTTTTATTGAGCCAAATATCAAGTCTGAATGTACGATTCTAGTACAAGACCAGAATGTTGCTTCAGTGGGGGATGAGGTTAAACCAGGACCAGGACAAGCCCAGAAGGTTGAATCAACATCTAGTCTTGAAGATAAACAACAAGCCCAGAAGGTAACAAGTTTGGAATCTACATCTAGTCATGAAGATAACTCCAACAGTGATAATGATAATAAAGACTCAGAAAGTACACTTCAGCGTGAAAATGAAGGTTTCATCATGGACAGACCCAGACGAACACGGAAACCACCTGAGAGATATGGTATGTTGAATCTTTGTACAAGTACAAGCGCTGAAACCTATGAAGATGTGGCAGGTTTGATACGGCAACGGACCAGAAAAGAAACAGTGGATGTTGTCCATGCAAGAAGAAAAGTTAAAAGAAAATGATGCATGGGAATTATATGATAGTTCACAAGATGGTAGGGTTGTGCAGTGTGAGTGCTTTGTAAAAATATGACAGTGTTAACAAAGTTTGGTTCCATGTATGTTTAGTTACTATATTTGTCAAATATAAGTTATAGGGAGATCTAAGATAGATCCATGTATGTATACAAAAGTTAGAAATATTTTTGTAGAGATTTTTATTTTTTCAAATGGTTGTAAAACAGAATATTTGAAAAATGTATTAGTTAGTATTTCAAACTTAAGAAAGTCATTGGTGTCAATGTGTTAAAAAATCTGAGAAATCTATCACATTGAACCGGTCTGATTATATTGATCAGGTGTTACAAAAATTAACTTGCATGTATGTAAGGGGAAAAACTATGTTGGAAAATTCCCATATCAAGCTATTGGTTGTCTAATGTACTTAGCAGTTCTAACCAGGCCTGATAGTACTTATGCAGTTAGATTTTTGAGTTACTTTTACAATTGCTATTCTAGAGATCATTGTGCAATGTAAAGCGTCTATTGAGATATTTTACTTTTGTATAGAATGTATAGTAAATACAATTGTAAATGTGAACAGTATTTGCCTACAGCTGAGATGCCAGCTAATGTATTCACAAAGGCTTTAGGTGTTGTGAAACATTATCAGTTTTTGGATATATTAGGTAGGTATTTCAAAGATTGTAATAATTGTGTATATATACATATTGTTAGATATAGTGGGGGTGTTGAAGGTTTAATATCTACGCAGTACGTATTAGCACTGGCCATGTATCGTACTGGCCATCTGTCTTTTATTGTCACTAGACATATAGACATGTAATTTAAATTGTGAGTTTACTTCTCTAGTAAGAAATAAAACATTGTCAGTCTTTGCCACTCGTCTCTGGGAATACGTCGTTTTATTTCACTGTTGATAAAAAGATACCTGTTTGTACTACATATGCTGATATGACGAAGGCATGTGATTATGTAAATCACAAAACGTTGCTCAGTAAACTACGTGGATATGGTATTAGGGGAAATGCAGAGAAACTAATAGAATCTTATTTAAGTAACCGTATCCAGTACACAGAGATATCTAGAATCTGTCCAATAAGTAAATTAATGAAAAAATATATATCTAGTCCCCGTTATATTCAATTTGGTGTGCCACAAGGCAGCCTGCTGGGTCCTTTACTGTTCTTAATCTATATTAATGACCTCCCTAAGTGCACAAATCAAAACATGATCCTCTTTGCGGATGATAGTACAACCATTTTGGAATGTTCTCAGTTGGCTGAATATCAACGTGACATTAATAATTCTTTATCAGATATGGTGGATTGGCTTGATAGAAATAATTTGAAAATCAACCTTACCAAGACAAAAATAATGCAATTCCACCAAAGATGTGAAATACCCAATATTACTATCGCTTACAAAAAACATGTAATAGAACAAATCAATGAGGCTAAGTTTCTGGGTATAACAATTGATGAATAGCTTACATGGAAACCTCATATCCAGGAACTGTGTAAACGGTTAAGTAAGTCTGCTTTTGCGCTCCTTCAACTATCGCACAAAGTCGGCAATGATACCCTCCTGACGGCTTACCATGCACTAGTGGCATCAGTTCTGAGATTTGGAGTTATTTTCTGGGGTCACTCGACCGATCGTGATATTGTCTTCAAAATGCAAAAAAGATGCATGAGGTCGATGTGTGGTATAAAATCAACCGACAGTTGTGTAACATATTTTAAATCCTTAAAATTATTGACATTACCATAGTTGTATATATTTGAAACAGCACTGTTCGTAAAAAGTAATATGCATCTATTTCCAAAGTTATCTGCTGTTCGAAAAGCCCCGATACGAGCTCAATATGTAAATAAATTATGCCAGATTAAGTGTAAAACCGCTTTAATGTAGAAGAGTTTTTTTGGTAAGGCACTCAGAATATTAAATAAAATACCCGACTCTTTGAAAAATTTGCAAATATTACAACTTAAAAGCTTGTTAAAGAAACTTCTAATAGATAAGTGCTATTATACAATTGAAGATTTTCTCAAAGATGAACTAAAATAATTTCTAAATGTAGTAATGTATTTGGAATTATAATTGTATTTGAATAGTATTGAATGTATATATTGGCATATTTTATATTATTTTTAAATTTTAAGTATAATATTATTATTTTATTTTTGACATTTAATTATTAATAACTTCTATTTTAAATGGAAATCAACAATCTATTGTGATATCCAAATTTTAACCATTGCCAATATTTGTATGTCCTGATGACAAAACATAGCGCTCTTTAATTCTAAGACTACTATCTGTATATGTATATGACCTATGTTTAACAAATAAAGTTCTGATTCTGATTCTGATTTTTAAACCAATATTAATACTTAGTTAAATGTTACATATAAAAAACAAAATCATTTTAACGGAAATCAATCAAGATTTGATAAACACTTTTCTTAAATTCTAGAAGTTGCTTATTGACAATATGCTATTATAATTTGCTATATAAAATGAGGTCTCAGTAAATTTATATTAGTTACCTAGTACAATATGGATTTATAACCCAAATTGTTTATGTATGCATTCTTAGTCAATCATAGTTGATACATTTTCATTGGTCTCATTACATTTCCTTAGCTTTTATTTCAAAATGACATTAAAATAAAAATATATTTCGCTGGCATTACCGATATTTTCAACGATAAAAATCCTTATTTAATTCCATCACAATTTCTACATATTCGCCATATCTCATTAACTACTCACATAATATCTTTCATATACTTAGACACGTCATCACAATACCTACTTCATATTATTACTTTTTGGTACACACATTATTTCTTTTAGACCCGGGTCTGGCCATTTTATAACATTTCACTTAGGTACACTTTATTAAATCATATTCATGTCATCATAATTTTTTTTTAATTCTAGTATATTTAACTTTATTATTGACTTACTAACCTATTTATTATTTAAAAATCGAACGAAGTAACTGTTTATCTACATAGGTACATAAAAAGAAATATGTACAAAAATGGGGACAAAGTACAGACAGGTTTAGGCGTCGTAGAATTCCTCCGCATCGCTGTGTATTGGTAACGTGCCCAGAAGGCTGGCAGCATTGCCACGCTGGATGGCAATGCTGATACGCTGGCCGAAATACAGCCCAGCCTTCTGGTCACGTGAAGCGTCAATTAATCGTTTGGCGATTTCTCTGTACAAAGTACGAGCGCTCGGACCCCATGGACCAAGCGTCTCCACCCCAAACGGCTCAAATACGTAATTACCTATTAAATTACCGTATTTTCGCCACTTGAGGGATTCTGCGCTTGCAGCAGCAGCGCCGGCACAGCTGGCTGTACTTGGAAGATGTGATGGCGCAAGGGTATCTACGCACGTTGCGTCCCATACCAAAGGCCTACCCAACTTCCAAGGCAACAATGACATACCGTCGGGCCTCTTCGCATCGTCGCGTACCAAACCATTGTGTTCAAGTACGGCTGGTACTCCAGCGGTGACAAGAGTGCGACGGATGATGTCATTAAGATAGGCGTGACGAGGCATTTGGCCCGCGCTTCTGCCGCAAGATAGTCCAAGGTGTCCGAGGCTATCGACGGCTTCTCCACAGTGACAACGATACGAAGAAACTCACGGAGCACCTAAACGGAGGCTAGTGGCGAGGCGAAATGCCGTGTCGTCCAACATTGTGCCCACATTGGACGACGGGAGCGCTTGAAGCCAAAGACCAGACTCCCACTCTCCCACAGCCAGCAAGCGAGCATGCTCAGCAACACGTGTAGACGATAAAATAAGTTTTTTCTCACCGTGTTGCAAAGCGGCCCGCGGCCCGCGGCCCCCACTGCCTTTGGGAGAATGGGTTGGTAGGCAAAGCAGAGCTTGGACAAGCCATTTTCCAGGCTTTCACGGCATCGGTTTTATACAGCACTTCCGAATTAACCAGTGTAGGTGCTAATATTTGCCTGGTTAAATCTTCCATGCTGTGCACCGAGGACAGGAACGCCGGTAAACTAAAATCCGAAATTTTGCGATCGCCTAGCCCACCCAGACGTACAGGAAGAGACGCTTGCAGCCAGGCTCGTTCGTTCAAATCCACATTTAATATTTCTTTAAGTGTATTTTTAATAATTAGGTCCATTTTTTCTAAACATTTCATATTTAATATGTCATCATAATTATATCTCATATACCTCATATACCTCATATAATTATTTAAGAACCACATTTAAGACTTTTCTATGTCGCCAACAATTTTCACGGAGAAGAACTCGCTTACTGCCATGATCAAAATAAAGGACTGTTCATAATTGTAATAATTGTGCACCTTATTTTATCATTTATACATCCTAATTCATTCAATAGCACTACACATAATCTCGTTTGAAATGAATAATTGAGTTTAAAAGTGTTCTGTCGCTATTGGGTGATCAGTCCTTTCCGTACTTGAACCTTGTAAACAAAATCATTCCCAACTTACTATAAATATATACGTGTATACAAACAAAACCATCTAATTACTTCTATCCAAATCCATTTTCCATGAATTAACACTATCTATTCCACAATCTCATACATTAAAATGACATACTAATACTAAAATATATCTCTCAAAACCATAAAAATCAAATGCTTATTACCATATCACAACTTTTAAATAAAACAAGGGATAGTCAAGCATTTCAAACAACATCGAAAATAAAATAAAACTTATATAATTATTGACATAATTAGAAACCGATTGTATAACTCATTACTTATTATAATTGACTTTTGACCTTTTCACAAAAAAACCGGCTATTTTAAGAATTTACAATTTATTACATTAAAGTATCTTTTACGAATATTTTAATTAAATTTGATTGATACGATAGCCATAAGCGCACCTTTTATAAAATCAATGTTAACATAAAATAAGTCAATAATTTAATTGATTACTTATAATATTCCTCTAAATAAAAATCATTAAAAAATCCTTTCAATGAGCAAACAATTAATAAAAAAAATCAAATTTTAATAAATATATGCGAAATAGAAATATAATTTTCATCATCATCATCAGCCGTTAACAGTCCACTGCTGGACAAGGCCTCTCCTTTGAAAGGAGGAAGTGGCCTACTATACCATGCTGGCCAAACGGGTTGGTATAGGGTTTGTATCAAGTTTTCCTTCTCTTACAGTGTTGTTCTCTACTTATTATGCTCCCTCTGTCGGCTCTGACGACACCCATGGGATGATATGGGGTGGTGACATTCCGTATTCTTAATACGTCACCACACGGACATATAATTTTACATTTTAATAATAACAGTTACTTTATAACATCTTTAACAAAATTTATCTAATGAAAAATAAAATCAATTGAAATAAAAATAAGTATTTAAAATATATATAAATTTTGCATTGGCTAGATTTTAATACAAAAAAATATTTACATTTGGAGAAAAAAAAATGTATATAATATTTAATAATATTACGTTGAATAGGTACCTTTTCTTTCTTCTTAGATTACCTTTCAGTTCCCCCCGTAGGATCTCCACCTTGTCGTGGTGGGGGGCTCAGTAACCGTAGATTGTCACCCGTGGTGAAGCTAAGAGAGATCCCAGGAGTGGACATTTCTGTCTGTCCCTTGCAGTCGGGCGCGGTCGCCGGAGGAGAGGCGTGTCAGTGTTGCGTTGCCGCGCGCCCTGTCTCCCGCGACCATATGGGGGCGCACCATTCGATGCGTCGCGGTAGTGCCGCAGAGGTAGAGGAGATGCGTTGTTGCGTTGCCATCCTCCCTATCCTCTGCGGCCGCCGGGCGTTTTGGCGGCGGAGCCCAACACCTTATTCCGCCGCCAAGAGGGTTTTGTTCGGGGCCCGCCTGATCATCTGGCGGGCCAATACCCGTCGGGGGGTAGCGACGAATGCTTATGCGATTCCCTACCCTCCGACACACGGGTACATGAGGAAGTAAAAAAAAGAAGCTTGCCTTTCAGTTGTCAACCTTTGTTCAATGTTGAAGTTACGGAGTCCTCTCGACCCGAACATCTCCCAGCGCCTCGCGATTTCCATCATCAGACTCGAACAACTCCCTGCGCCCAGCGAAATCCATCATCCGACTCGAACACCTCCCGGCTCCCAGCAAAATATATCCATCTCATACAAATCTCTCCATGTCCAGAATGTCTCAGCTCTTCTTTTACAGTTAATTGTATAATTTTCTTTCTTCAATAAATCAATCCAATGTAGTTTCATCAAAATTTTTGATGCTTTGATTGGTCATTTTTGCCGTAATTCTTGCCATGTCGTCTTATTATCGAATCTAGTTTTTTTTTTATTTATTATAGTCTACGCCGAGCGCTGCCCAAGGGCAGCACTGGCAGGGTCGCCATGTAATATTACGATGGGCGACGGGAGTTCAATAGAAACAAGTGATTGGTTCGACTGTCGTTTATTGAGTGTTCTAATACAATGCAATGCTTAAACCCATATACTAACAATGAGGCTACAGTACTATTAATGGACATTGAAAATAATATTTAGCACACTGTAAAAGTTCGTACGCTTCTTTAAATATAAAAATAACTTCATGCCCATGAAATTGTAATATTACTTAATTTTACAGTCCTGAGATAAAATTTTTGTTTTTCTATTGCTTATGTTTTGACATCCATAGTGTGAGTCGTGATGATTTGCGCTTATAAAGTTTTCAACATTCAAATTCAATACAAATCAGAAGGTGTTATCATGCTTAAGAGTACAGTTAACTCCGAAAAAATTGAGATCCGCACGCTCCGCGTTGTTTTCCGCTTGCCGCCCGCGCATTCACTGTGGACACTTTTATGAAAGTCCTATGGTTTGAGTTGCCCGCGTGCTCGCCGCGCTACATTGTCCGCGCTGCTCGCCGCGCCCGCTCGCCCACTGCGGACACTCCTATAGAGTTTCATATGTTACAGTTCCCTGCGTCGCGCCCGCACCCGCGCCCGCCTTTCACTATCGCCGAGCACTCAGATCGATAGCGTGGATCAACTTACATACATACATATGTACACACATATACTCACGCCTTTTTCACGTCGGGGTAGGCAGAGACAACAGAACGCCACTTGCGGTCAACCGTGAGAGGAAAATAATGGCAACATTTTGACTTGACATATGATAATCTGCAGCTCTAGATTATGCGGTTTAATAATTTATTATTTTCTAAGCGCACAATTCCTCACGCGCTTCGTCTCCACTCATTACTCTTTTTTTATACATGCTCGCCGGTTTCGAGTACTTCGGACCTCAATCAATCAATTTACAGAGTATTCAAATAACGGACACAAACGGTATCCAGACTGCAAACAGCATCAGTGAACACAGACAGCAAAATAACCAGTGCGCATATTCAAGGACAAACTTAGAACACTACAAAACACATAAAGATACGTCATTTACTCTCTCATACTGCCAGACCAAGACTTAATGCCGGCCATACACGTAACGATATACCTGCGCAAGCTTAGACTTGTACAAACAAACACACGTATTTTGGACCACAAACGGCTTAAGTATGCTTGCAAAATTATCATTTCAGTGATATTTGTACAAGCGTGCGTACATGCAGCGAACTCCTAATTAAAATATATTTTTTTAAGTGAGCTCTACCGTTTAGATTGTTTAATAAATAAATATTAATAAACTCTTCTAAAGTATCGCGAACTCTACGCTCCTCGGCAGATTCGTTAATTTTGGTGCAAAAACAACGTTCTTACGCCAATGCTTCCACACACGTTCATGTAAACTTGCGCAAAGACTAGTTGGAAATGGAAATTTTGAACTTTTTAAATAACTTGTACAAGTCAACATTTTGCGCAATTATCTACCAATACACGTTACAGTATACTTGCGCAAGTCAAGACTTGTGCAAGTATACTGTAACGTGTGTGGCCGGCATAAGTATTCATGATCATTAGTCTAATTTTTACTGGCTTCAAGTCTAACTGAAGCCATTTACTTGCTTAAGTTAACGTAAAGCGAATGCTTTCCGACCTCTAAGCTAAATATTGATTTAAATTAGATCCAGTCTCGAACTGAGCTACTACCAACTACACTTGGAACATCATAAAATAAATGTTGAGTTACTTTGCTTGATGGCTGCATAAAACTTGTGTTATAAAGTAGGCTGTTGATGTTGTGTAATTTATGTACGCTTTGTGTATACGTACATATCAATAGTGGGTTCAGTGGTACGACTGCACGTATATCGAATGGATTTAAAAAGTTGCCACGCCATTTATATTTACAACGATTATTGCAGGTTCTATTGGAATATATGCCTATTTTTAACTATTTATATAATTTATCCTGTGTAATAAAATGTACTTGACATCCTATAACTAAAAAAAAATAGAGTTGTAGATAATGATTTAAAACTGATTTCATTATGATTATTTCAATACTAAAATAAGATCATGATCAATTCAAAGATTGGATATTATATGTACACACAACGCGATATATACATACGTATTTCATTCATCGTCAGCCTGTAACAGTCCACTGCTGGACTAGGCCTCTCTTTTGAAAGGAGGAATTGGCCTACTATACCACGCTGGCCAAACGGGTTGGTATAGGGTTTGTATCGAGTTAAGTTTTCCTTCTCTTACAGTGTTGTTCTCTGCATAATATGCTTCCTCTGTCGGCTCTTACGACACCCATGGGATGATATAGGGTGGTGATAATCCGTATTCTTAATCCGTCACCACACGGACAAACGTATTTGGCTTTTCAAAAAACATACCTAACAGAAAAGTCTCTTTAAGCTTCGGATGTACATCTTTTTGTGAACGTCAATAGAGAGCGAGCAGCCTCGCGCGGCAAATGCCTCGCGAGGCTGCTCGCTCTGTGTCCGAAACACCGTCATTCGTGTCCCCTGGCTCCCATTAATACAATCGGAATCAATAATTTATTTTGCACAACGAATGAATAAACGGTTATAAATTATTCATGTTCAATTACAAGAAACCGCGGACGTTTGTAAAATTTATTATTTTGTAATGTAGGCAATGGGAGATTGGGAAGGCTTATTGATAATGCTATCGCAGCTGTTTTTGCTTAGGTGTGAAAACGTTATGAAAATAAATGTCCAGGCATAAAATCTAGTAGGTACTAATATACATATAAAGCTGAAAAGTTTGTTTGGTTGAACGCGCTAATCTCAGGAACTACTGGTCCAATTTGAAAAGTTATTTCAGTGTTAGATGGCTCATTTATCGAGGAAGGCTATAAACTATATTATTATAACATCACGCTTTGAGCCAGGGAAGCGGAGCAGTAGCCGCGGGTGTAACCGTGGTCTCATCTAGTTAGTATCATATTTTGGGGCAATTCAATAGATAAGTTGCGTGTGTTTATTGCCCAAGAGCGGTGTGTTCGCTCAATGCTAGGACTTAAAAAGATACAGACATGGAAAGATAAATTTAAAGAACTAAGAATCTTAACGGTGCCATGTTTGTATATCATGGA
Source organism: Euclidia mi (assembly GCA_944739405.2). Classification (NCBI taxonomy): domain Eukaryota; kingdom Metazoa; phylum Arthropoda; class Insecta; order Lepidoptera; family Erebidae; genus Euclidia; species Euclidia mi. The sequence goes on from OX123187.2 coordinate 84,412,450, forward strand.
GGTTGCTTCTTTTGTCAAATCCAACCTTCGATTATTTACTGTTATCCCCTCTGGCACTAGACGTGAAGGCAATTTGAAGCATGTAGAAAGCAGAACGCAGTTGCTAAGCGCGAGTATATTTTGCATGGCACCAATTATATATCATAAAATACCAAAATACATTCGCGCTGATAGTACAAATACATTTAAAAATAAGCTTAAGGAATTACTGATAAATAAGGCCTGCTTCTCACTCGAAGAATACCTAAATGATAAAAGCATTTAACGTTGTAATACTTGTATATCCATATTTTTTATGTGTAAATTATCACATATATTTTTTTTATTTTTAATAATTAATTGACCTATACAAAGAAGTTAGTTTTTCTTGTATGACCTACAAAATTTGTACACCTTATTGTGGTAGAACATAGCGCACATAATTATAACATAACTATAAGAACTGTAAACTAATCTATGATCCACGAATAAATGATTATTACTATTACTTCTATAATTTTATTACCGATTAATTATAGAATCATTATTATTTGTAGATATCAATAAAGTTTATTACTTATTATAAAAAGGTAAGATTAATGTAATTTTAGGATTATAAAACTAAAAATAATATATTTATTCTTGTGTCAGTGAACACCAATCAGAGAGCATTAAGTCACACAGTGGGTCCGCCATTGTTGTTATTGGGTTAGTCGGGCGCGGTCTCGGGAGGAGAGGCGTGTCGGTGTAGCGTTGCCGCGCGCCCTATCTCCCGCGACCAAATGGGGGCGCACCATTGTTGCGTCGCGGTGAGGCCGCAGAGGAAGAGGAGATGCGGTTCTGCGTTGCCGTCCTCCCTATCCTCTGCGGCCGCTGGGTGTTTTGGCGGCGGAGCCCAACACCTTCATCCGCCGCCAAGGGGGTTTTGTTAGGGGCCCGCCTGACCATCTGGCGGGCCAATACCCATCGGGGGGTAGCGAGGAATGCTTCGGCGATACCCGACCCTCCGACACACGGGTACATGAGGAGCACGGGTTGGTTTTTAGTCAGTAAGAGTCTGACAGTCCCCGTCGCCCTTCCCCCGGGGCGGAGGGACTCCATGAGGATTTTCCAACCCGACTCTATTTTTGAAGAAAATTTCAGTTATTTCGGCTTAACATCTAAAAAGGAACGAATCAATCACTAATTACATTTTAGGACACAAGCCTATTGCCGCAAAATATTATTATTATTTTCGAAACATATTTACGTAAACTATTTCTCAACATAAAGTTTTGAATTTTATAATTTGTTAGACTTTGGAAAAGCGTCGTGTAACAAAGCGGAGTTTTTTATTTTTTTATTTAGCCTGTCTGTGTATCCCACTGCTGGGCAATGGCCTCCCCCTTGGACCGCTATGCATCTCTGTCTCGTATTAAGTTCGGCCAGTCGCTGTAAAATGCATCCAGGTCATCCCGCCATCTTCGTTTGGGTCTTCCACGTCGTCGCCGACTGTCATGAGGCATCCAAGTGGTAGCTAAATAACCCACCTTTCTGGGAGTTAAAAAAAATTTAAATATTTGACACTAAAATGAAAAATCTATTTCTGCTGAAATTTATGCTATTGCAGTAAAGCAAAACAATACCCAGTCTACATTGTAGTGTGCTATACGTTGCCAAATTACAAATAAAAACACATGGTGGATTATAAATGAATGCTTCAGAAAAAGACTACGCGGTTAGTGATAAATGAACTGCTGCAAATGCAATTGTGGTCATCTTCCCAATGTACCGAAGCGTGTGTGGCTAATTCGTACTGTGTGCGGTACAAATATGTGCTTGGTACGTAAACTGTTTTTTGTAAACGTAAAGACATTTTTGATGTGGTATAATTTTGATAAAAATCTTAGTCTCACTTGAAGATATTACTTGATAAATGTAATTTCTAATTATATGAGTGTATACATTTCTAACCTATTTATCTGCATTTAATTGTGTAAAATCAAAATTTGTTTGTACGGCATTACAATTTGGCTTTTTATACACGACTTTTGTACAAAGTGGCTGGTACTGACTGCACGGTTGGCGTAGTGGTTTAAGCGGCCGTCTCGCCGCTTGACACTGTACCGAGTGCTGTGGGTTCGATACCGACACCAGACGACACTTTGTGTGATTTACAAATTGTTGTTTCGAGTCTGGGTGTTCATTGTGTCCATTAGGTGTATGTTTGATGAGTCCCCCGCGACACAGGATTTAGTCCTAATGCGGGAGTTGTCTTTTAAAAATAAAAAAATAAAAGATTTTTTGAAATTATACGTTTATAATTAAGAAAATGTGATAGAAGATTCGACGAACGAAGATACTGACACATCACATATGTGATATGCCAGTATCTTCGCTGGGTCAGTTGTAGCCAGCCTATGTAACCTATGAATTCCAGCGAAGTTTAAATTTGCTAATAATAATTCATGAAATTCAAGGAAACTTCGAAGCAAAGTTGTTTCTCTAAGCAAATTCTCGAATTTTCCGCGAAGCAACTACTAGCTGGTATAATCAATCTGGCTCGCTAGACAAAACTGGTAAAGGGATATCGTCGACAAAAGTGCATTACAATACCTACTTGACACAAAATAATTTCATAAAGGACCATGGGCAAATATGTATGAAGCATGGGCTCACCCACCAACAGAGATGAGATCACTTTGAATATACTTGTAAAGCACTAAATATAAAGATATAAACTCATTTTTGCGAAGAATCCATGGGGTTATTTTGCTATAAATATTTTTCTCTTACCATAAATAAACTATAATCCTACAAAGTAATGCTGCTACGGCATGGTAGTTTTTGTTGTTTGACATCTTTAACAAGTTTTAATTCCAGGTGCAAAGAATACATAAAAAATAAGACAGCTGCTAACAGTTAAAGCTATTTTTATTTTATTAACATTTCAATCAATATCAATAATAATATCGTTTAGATGACCTGTCGGTGGATTAAATTGTATGTGCCGATCCGGCACATAACTAGTTTTCGTGTATCCTACACGAAAACTAGTTATGTGCCGGATCGTCAAAAATGTATATCTGCGGATACGGATCGGAATACGGATATTTGGTGTCAAGATCCGCGGATACAGATACGGATCTTTATTTTCTTACCGAATCGATGTCGGTGCGTGCGTCTTTGAAACGATAGTTGACGTCACGCACGCCCACCGGAACGATAGACAGATCTTGTTTCGACTTGTATTTAAATAATATTAAAAATACTCTGAATGGAATTTAATAGTTTTTTAATTCTACTTAACCACCTATAACATTCTACCCTGTCAATTGAAAAGTAATAGGGCGAAAGATCCGCGAGAAAAGTAACTGATATGGATACGGATCTTTCTTCTTCCTCGGATATCCGCGGATACGGATACAGATACGGATATCCGGAACATCACGAACGAAAATACACAGCAAACACCGTGAGAATCACGAGTAGACTGACTGAGAGCAGTGAGAACAGATGGGCGCCCGGGCAGGCGTCCGAGAGGTGTGAGAGGGATGGAGAGTGTTGTAAATCACACGGGCGCAAGCGCATCTATTGTTTACCATTATTTTAAAGTATGAATATATTGTTACTATAACAATTTTATGATTAACAATTGTATTTTTCTACAAAATCTATTTAAGTGCATATCTTTTTTCTGCAATGGAATTGAAGATGGTGCCGGTAGTAACAATTTTAATACGAACAAAACCCTTTACAATGGGATACGCCATAGCTCTGTTGGACACTGAGCCAATTTGACTCATGGTCCTTTGGTACCTTTTTAATTTTATCTTCCATATGCAGACTCTATAAACTTATATGGCCAGAAATTATTACCACCACTGTAAAAATTCACAAGACGTCTATAATCTGACTGTAGATCACATTCTGTCTTGAGGTCTTGTAAAGTGTATGCCTATATATCAAGGGACCTTAAAAAAAATAAACACAATTGAAAAGTCAACGGAAACAGAAATACTATGACGAAGTGAAAATAAAGCAGTTTAACATATTATATTTGCTCAGGCCACCAAGGTACAATCACTTTAATTCTATACTATACATAGGTCAACTGACTTTCATTCTTAACACTACAGTACACACGCCCTATTTTTTTGTAAGTTTGCTCGCGTGCGCTACTATAGTAGAAAGATCAAAATGCAAAATCCTTCGGGGATAAAAGGCGTGACGATATGTATGTATGTATCAAAATGTTTTTATTTTTGTCAAAAAAATATTATTAAAATAAAACCAACGAATTACATACATACATACATATCGTCACGCCTTTTATCCCCGAAGGGGTAGGCAGAGGTGTATTTCTACACCCATTTTTCGCCAGATATACTTTAGTCCCACGTAATAAGGGGCGAGCCTATTACCGTACCGGGCACATTTCCAGACTCCGTGCTGCTACTGAGAATTTCGTGACAGAAAAACCTAATAACACTGCCCGACCCAGGAATCGAACCCGGGACCTCCCGATCCCACGCGCACATTTATGCCACGAGACCAACGAGGCAGTCGTATAGGGTTTGATTTCGAGTTTTCCGTCTCTACGCAACGATGGTATTTGCATCGTGTTATCCCTTAGTCGCCTCTTACGACACCCACGGGAAGATAGGGGGTGGTGACACTTGTATTCTATGCCGTCAACCAACGAATTATTTCGAAAATATATTTATTATGAAATAGAAAAATAACAAAAATAAACACTTCTAAGGGCTACGCATACCTTAAGAACTTTTCAATTGAGATTAATAATAAAATCAACAGCTTTGGCATCTTTTAGATCAAGTTAATAAATATTTTACGATCACGATTAATTCATCATTTTCGTCACATTTCAAACATAATACGACTTTATAATCAGGGCATATCAAACTCGCACAGCGCTTATACCCCTTTTTTTGTGGATCGATTACGAGCTTGAGGACGCTCGCATATACTACTATACTAGAATATGGTTTTAGGCGTGAAATTAAAGGATAGTGCGCACACGCCGCGATGAGGCGTCACACTAATTCGTTGCGTTATTTTGTCGCCGAGGCTTACCTGGAGGGGCGAAGGGGATAGATAAAAAAATTAAGACGCGCCACGGTAGTAATCGCAACTCATGTACTATAGTAGAACGCGCGTGTACTCTACTGTTAAGCTCCAGCAGCATATAAGCTGTAAGTGACCGAACAGTAGGATGCAATCTATCTTTTTAATATCGTGTTACAATACATCACGGCGATCTATTCACAGTCTAGGCTTTACAAAATTTCCATTTACCATAAGCTCGAACCCGGTACCCGGTATGCAAAAATATAAGCACATCATATCCTTTGAAATTGTAGCTTGCAGTGGAAAAAAATGACATTTTTAGAGCAACTATGGCTCGCTTTTTGGGATTGCCTTTTGTGCACCAGTTTTGCGTGTCAGTTTAGTACGTTGCGGCGTAGCTGATAATTTTCAATGCAACTATCTTAATATTTTGTTAGTGTTATGTCTTAACAGTTGAATATTTTGTTTCTATTATGCTTTGTAAAGGTTCAAATTGACATGATCGTTATAGTGATGATTTTAAAATGTCTACGAATATTTGAGAGGAAATTATGGAGAACTAGATGAATCCGCGGTTAAAGCCGCGTTATTTACGGCTACTGCTTGAATGTGATGGTTTAAAGCATATAACCTTCGTTGATAAATGGGATACCCAACACAAAACGAATTATTCGGACTAGCTAGAATAGCTCCTGAAATAAGCGCGTTCAAGCAAACAAACAAACTAACTCTTCGGCTTTATAATATTAAGCATAGATAACGATTTTCCAAACATGTTTATGTAAAGCTTCTTATGTTTGTTTTTTTTTGTTATATTCTGTTCTACTTAAGTCTTTCAAGTTTGAAGGAGAACATCAGACAAAAATATACAATATTGCCATAATTTTCTTCAAACTCTTGTTAGGGTATACCTACACAAATATTTTTAGCTATGACAATTTCCCCTCTCACATTGCAAAAAGACATGTTCCCAATTGGATTCACAATCAAAGCTGATATTATATTGAAAATGTATACATTCCACTGAAGTTTCATGTGATATGAAACTTCAGTGTCATTTTCATTTTTATATTACGGAACCTCCCACTTCTCCTTTTATTCAGAAATTTTCCCTTCAAAGCCGTTATCAATTCAATAGAAAGAAATGTAAACGAAATCGAGTCGGAAAGTTATGCCTTACCCATCAGAAGATAAAGAAAGGTCCGTCCACCGTTTCGTAGTGCAATATAAGTTTGGAATATCTTACGAATACTAGGGCTTCTTTAACTAAACAAATGTAGGTATAGAGATAGAATTGTATGATCTTTATTAGAATATCGAAATTTATTTGTAGGCTCTCAAGAAAAGGTAATTTCAACTTTTTGTCTACGGTTTAACTAAAGTAAACAGTTGATCTATCTCTCTCCCATGTTTCATTCAAGTATTTACGCATTTTAAAATATATGAAATGTACCGTTATTCATACCGTCTTAATTATACATTAATAATACATACATACATACATACATAGACTCACGCCTGTTTCCCAATTAATTATATTTATTTATTTTATTTATTTAAAACCTTTATTTATAATGCCTCGAGGCATTCTCTACCTGTTGACCTTTAGGTGGTGCAGAGATAAATGTGGTAGGTGCACAAGAGATTTGTGTTTTTTACACGTTTACAAATAATATACATTAACTGATAAGATGAGCATATTAGCAATAAATATGAAATATAATAGATGGTAGCGCCATCTACCTTCCTATCTATAACTAATCGCATCAAAGTTAATCGTTCCACGCTTGGCCAATGCGAGCGATGCCTTTTGTTTCCATCCCTCTCTATCCCATCCCTAAGGAGAGGCACGCCTTCCGCGGATTGGTCGCGCCAATCGTCGACGCGAGAGACAGCCCAGAACTTTCGAGAACATTCGATTCGCGGGACGCGTCCGCTATACCGGATCACCGCGCCGCTCCCGTTATAGTTATTACCTCTTAAAAAACCGGTCGCAAGTGGAAGTGACTGTGTAGTGAAGTGAAAACAAGCAGCTGCTTCACGAAACCACCAGGAGACTGCCCTTCGAAAACGAAGAACATTGCCGTATAAGGTAAGTGCCCTCCATCCTTGGAATATCCTATACCCACTCACATTCATCTCTCCCATTCCAATCCTAGGCGGCTAAAACCCGCTATCCTTTGCATACAGTCCATTTCCTTCTCCAAGCCGCCTAGAACCCTACAGTTTCGGTGTATCGCCGAACCATTGTTTTGGTCCATACGAGTCGGATTCATTTACGTTTTTATACGTTATATCGCAATACCTAGGCAGTTATAGCACCTAGCTATACTCCTAATATATTCACATAACCGTCACATGGTTGTTTCCGCCCGCATCAGTAGGTAAACTTTTATGTAGCTACCTACTTACTAAATTATTAATTCTGGAACTATCATAGTTATCTTATAAATCTCATATTTCAAGCAACTTTTAATTCCACAGCTCTAAAGTGTTGCCTACTTAGCCTACTTAGGTAAAATAATAGGTACATTAGATATTCTTATTTTGTTTCGTTCTCATTAGCTTATACTTACGTTAGCATGTCACAACAAAAGAAGTCACGCGTGTCGGAAGACAAAGAGATGACAATCTTAGAAGCAAAACGCAATATTTTATTTGAGCGCATTCAAAACATATACGAGCGTTCAAAAACCGCTTCTATGTCTGACAGTAATAGCAAAGCATGTCTCAGTTATAGTATGACAGTAGATAGTATTCGAACAGATTTTCATAAGTTGTTAGACGATTATAACGCAAGATTAATTTCTATCAATCCTGATGAAAAACCGAACTATCAGGCGTATACCTCATTCGAAGATCTTTATTGTATTATTAAGCGTATACAATCGCAATTGGAGGGTAAATGTTCAGCAGAGCCCGTTGCCCGCAAACCGAGATTACCGCCAATCGAGATTATGTCGTTTGACGGAGATATACGAAATTGGCCGTTATTCTATGCGAGTTTTAAGTCTACAGCACGATAATGGCTCTCTGACAGATGCTGACAGGTTGTACTATTTAATAGGTAAACTGTCACCGAAAGCCCAGTCCGTATTTGCAGGTGTCACACCCAGTGCTGAGAATTATCAGGTCATATTTCAGTCACTACTTGACAGATATCAGGACACGCGCGTCCTAGCGTCTACCTACTTTGACCAAGCTTTAAATCTCAAACTATCCGGCAACGCGTCTGTCTCGAATTTCCAGCTGTTTATTGATAACTTCGTAACCGCGGTTAATTGTCTTGGAGGAATTTAAAATTAGAAGATCTTTCCGACTTTATGTTGCTTCAAGTCGCTTAAAAAAAGTTTGACACTGATACAATTCGCGCATTCGAGATGACGGAACGCAATAATAAAATACCTACACTAGATAGTTTTATTTCGTTCATCAAAGATCAGTGTCGAATATTTCATAATATGCAGTCGGGTTCACCTGGCCCGTCTAACACTAACAGCAACAAACAAAGGATGAATAAATCGCGAAATAGTAATAATAACTCGGTCCCTAATCCACAATCTTACGTAACATGTTCGGAGTCTAATAGTAATAATTCGCAGAAGTGTCTGTGCAGTAATATAGTGCACGACCATCTATACAAGTGTCCCGCCTTCGATAATTTGGATGCAACCGCTCGTTTTTAATGCGTAAAAGATAACAAAGCTTGCATTAATTGCTTAAGCATAAAACATAAAACAAGTAATTGTTCTAGTAAGACAAAGTGCTGCTTCTGCAATAAAAAACATCATTCATTGCTACATTTCGATAAAGATAACCCGTTGTCAAGCCAAGCCGCTAACCTTGACACACTTACATCGCAGATGCAGGCCACGGTGCCTTCCCCCTGCACGCCTCAGGGCGAGGTATCGTTGTGTACGACGACCATTGCGCGGGCGACGCGCACGCGAGGACGGCACTCGCGCATCTATAATGATCCGCGCAGGGCCAAAACGCAGTGTATGACGTCTAAGACTGTTCTGTTAGCGACAGCGCAATTTATCGTATATGATGTTAATGGGTCGCCGCACATGGTACGTTGTCTACTAGATAGCGCATCTCAGACGAATTTAATAACGTTTGAGTTATTTAAACGCCTCGGATTATGTAATAACTTTAAAAATACTAACTCAACCGTCAAAGGGATAGGCGGATCAGAAAAACATTGCAAGGGTTCCGTAGATATTAAAATACATTCGCGTTTTGATAGGGACATTAATTTTAAAATTTCTTCGCTTATCGTGGAGCGTATCACGGACGCATTGCCGAACGCTAATGTAGACGTAGCATCACTCACTCACCTCGAGTCATTGCCGCTAGCAGATGCGGAGTTTGTGAATCCGGCAGGCATTGATCTTTTGATCGGAGCTTCAATATTGCCGCACTTGCTACTAACTAACATAGTACGTAGTGAGCGATATGATTTACCGCCCGCTATTGAGACGGTATTTGGGTATGTGATTATGGGTACCGTACGTACGTTACATACTGCTCATTGTATTACGTCTTGTTGTTGTTCTGCTCTTCAAGAGATCAAGGTGGGTGCTAAAACTGTGTGTAAGATAAAGCACTAATTAGCTATGCTATGCTATGCTATGCTATGCTATGCTATGCAACGCTATGCTACGCTATGCTACGCTATGCTACGCTATGCTACGCTATGCTACGCTATGCTACGCTATGCTACGCTATGCTACGCTATGCTACGCTATGCTACGCTATGCTACGCTACGCTACGCTACGCTACGCTACGCTACGCTACGCTACGCTACGCTATGCTACGCTACGCTACGCTATGCTACGCTATGCTACGCTATGCTACGCTATGCTACGCTATGCTACGCAATGCTACGCAATGCTACGCTATGCTACGCTATGCTACGCTATGCTACGCTATGCTACGCTGTGCTACGCTGTGCTACGCTATGCTATGCTATGCTATGCTATGCCATGCTATGCTAGGCCACGCTATGCTGTGCTACGCTATGCTATGCTGTGCTATGCTATGCTACGTCATGCTATGCTACGCTATGCTACGCAATGCTACGCAATGCTACGCAATGCTACGCAATGCTACGCAATGCTATGCTATGCTATGCTATGCTACGCTATGCTATGCTAAGCTACGCTACGCTACACTATACTATACTACACTTCCGCTTTGTATATGGATGACCTTGCCTGTAGTGTCATACCCGCTCCGCTAGCAATTTCGCTTTGTGAAGAGCTCATTCAGCTTTTCAAGCGAGGCCAGTTTGATCTTGTCAAATGGACAAGCAACTCTAAGGAGGTTCTCGCACGCATACCAGATTCTCATAAAGCTTCTCCAGACATTGAGTTTAAGAAGTCTGTACCGCATAAAGTTCTCAGTTTACGCTGGGACAAATCCTGTGATAGTTTTCGGTTTGACGTCTCACCGCCAGATGATAAGTGCACCAAACGCACTATGCTGTCCACAGTGGCTCGACTATGGGACATAATGGGTTTTGTGGCTCCCACAATTTTGTACGCCAAGCTCTTGACAAAGGAACTATGGCTATCAAAGTGTGAGTGGGATGAAACACCCCCTGACCATATTGTCGCCGCTTGGGGCCAGTTTTGTATTGAGCTTACCGCGCTCAATCAAATTACTATTCCGCGTCATCTTGTGTTGGTAGATGGATGTACCATCAACTTAATAGGTTTCGCTGACGCCAGCGAGCGTGCTTACGGCGGAGTCGTATATCTGCAAGTCCGCATTGGTTCTAACTACTCGGTGCAGTTAGTTTGTGCCAAGTCTAAGGTCTCGCCTGTTAAAAGCATTTCGGTTGCGAGACTGGAGTTGTGCGCGGCCCTTCTGCTGTCTCAGTTGCTCCGCAAGGTTCAAGACACAGTTTTGCGCCACTACCCCATTAATAAATATACGCATTTTTCGACTCCAAAGTAGTGCTCGCTTGGATTCATTCATCTCCTCGCCGCTGGCAGACTTTTGTCGCCAACCGCGTTAGCAAATTGATTGAACTTATTCCCGCTACTTGTTTCAATCACGTCGCGGGTTATCGTACTCGTCTTTAGGAAGAACTTTCCATAGATCATATTGACTGGAAGTTTATTCCACCAGCATCACCACATTTCGGTGGATGTTGGGAAAGCATGGTCAAAGTAATTAAAACGCATCTCTTCAAAGTTATAGGTCAACAGATCTTCTCTTACGAAGAGCTTTTAACTGTCCTTGCACAAGTCGAGGCACTGATCAACCCGCGTTGTTACCGTGAAAACCGCTAAAGGGAGTTACGTGCGCCCTGTTGTACGTCTCTGTCCGCTTCCAACTCAGTGAGATCTAGCCTGAAGTTGGACCTACCTCTTAGTTTAAGTATTTAGTTAGTAGTTTTCGCTATTATTGCGTTTGTAGTTTTCGCAAAAGTTAATTTAGATTAATTTTATTGTCATATCGCTGTCTTAGCCTATTGATGGGTTATGCGGTAGTACACCCAACATAGCTAAGTTCAATTCTATTTTTTTTAAAGGCAACCCTTTAGGGCCGGGGGGATATGGTAGCGCCATCTACCTTCCTATCTATAACTAATCGCATCAACGTTAATCGTTCCACGCTTGGCCAATGCGAGCGATGCCTTTTGTTTCTGTCCCTCTCTATCCCATCTCTAAGGAGAGGCACGCCTTCCGCGGATTGGTCGCTGCGATCATCGACGCGAGTGACAGTCCAGAACTTTCGAGAAGATTCGATTCGCGATACGCGTCCGCTATACCGGATCACCGCGCCGCTCCCGCTATAGTTATTATCTCTTCAAAAAAACCGCTCGCAAGTGGAAGTGACTGTGTAGTAAAGTGAAAACAAGCAGCTGCATCACGAAACCACCAGGAGACTGCCCTTTGGAAACGAAGAAGATTGCCGTATAAGGTAAGTGCCCTCCATCCTTGGAATATCCTATACCCACTCACAATCACCTCTTCCCGTATCCAATCCTAGGCGGCTAAAAACCCGCTATCCTTTGAATACAGTCCATTCCATTAATCCTTCCCAAGTCGCTTAGAACCTACGGTTTCGGTGTATCGCCGAACCAATAGATAATATTGGATATAACAATATAACTAACCAAAACATGGGATACTATATAATATAATATAATAATATGATACATACGTATAAATACATACATACACAATACATATAAATACATATTTATAATAATGGATGAGAAAGATGTGCTGATTCCTTCAATCTCTTAAACAGAAGATCACGTACTTTCATTTTGAATGCGTAACGGTTAGTGGACATTCTGACTTCAAGAGAGAGCACGTTCCAGAGTAGGACAGACTGAACAACAAAAGAAGAGTAGACAAACCCAGAAGAATGACTGGGACATGAAAGAAGAAGATTATGGGAAGAACGGAGACTTCTCTCTTGAGTAGAAGATAGATACTGGAAGTATTCAGTAAGATAAGTGGGCGAGGAAGGGGACTTAAGAATTGTGAAGAGAGTAGTGAGAGCACGCAAACTACGGCGTTGACGAATTGGAAGCCAATTAAGTTCGGAACGATAAGTAGAGACATAGTCATACTTACGAAGATTATAAATGAATCGAATGCAGTTATTGAGAAGTCGGTCGTATTTATTGAGAAATTCTGCATTCAGGTCATAATAGCACATATCACCATAGTCGATTATAGGATATATTAAGGTCTGCACAAGCATAGTTTTGGTCTTGAATGGGAGGAAATTTTTAAGACGATATAGTGCTCTGAGTGATTCTGTAACCTTCTGACTAACTTTGGTCACCTGTGCCTGCCAGCCGAGAGTGGAGTTAATGTATAGGCCCAGATCTTTGACCTCAGAGCTATAAGGAGCTATAATAATTAGACCATTAAACAAGAAGGACGGCAGAGTATTTAAATCTAATCTGGGCATTAAACGGCGACTGCCCACAATAATGGTCTGACATTTAGCTGGATTTACGTCAAGACCGAATCTTTTGCACCAATCCATAATCGATTCAAGATCTCTATTTACGTCACCGATCGCTACTGATATTTGAGGCACTATAGTATTCATCATCATCATCAGCCGTTAACAGTCCACAGCTGGACTAGGCCTCTCCTTGAAAGGAGGAATTGGCCTACTATACCACGCTGGCCAAACGGGTTGGTATAGGGTTTGTATCAAGTTTTCCGTCTCTTACAGTGTTGTTCTATGCATAATATGCTCCCTCTGTCGGCTCTTACGACACCCATGGGATGATATGGGGTGGTGACATTCCGTATTCTTAATCCGTCACCACACGGACCAACATCCACTCTCGCCTGGACGTAAAACTGCAAGTCGTCAGCATAGAGATGATACGCACATCGAAGATTAGGTGTTAGGAAATTAATAAAAATTGAGAAAAGTAAAGGAGAGAGAATGCCGCCTTGAGGAACGCCAGAGTTAATGTCGTACCAACTCGATGTAGTTTCATCAACGCGTACTGACTGATGACGTTCCTGAAGATAGGACGAGAACCATTCCAGTAAAATAGGTGAGGTCAAGAGATGGGAAAGGATCGATAGAAGGATGTCGTGACTGACGGTGTTAAAGGCATTCGAAAAGTCAACCAAGGTCAGCACAGTGACCATGGTTTTCTCCATGCCCGCCCTAACATAGCCAGTCACTTTTAGGAGGGCGGAAGTCGTGCTGTGCCCAGGTCTGAATCCTGACTGTAATGGACTAAGGACCTTATTATGGTACACAAATTGAGAGAGCTGCTTATGCACACACGCTTCCAGGACTTTGGAGAGGAAAGAAAGAATGGAGATAGGAAGGAAATGGTTAGGTAGGGTAGGATTCGAGATCTTAGGAAGAGGGATTACGAAGGCTTTACGCCACAGAGAGGGAAAAGAGCCGCTTTCCAAGGAAAAATTTACAATTTGGTTAATGGGAATTATGAGATGATCGAGGATCGGAGTAATCATGAGACGACTAAGAGAATCGAACCCCACAGCGTTAGATTTGATGGAGAGGATCATCTTCTTGACCTCACTCAATGTAACTGGAGAAAAATTAAAGGGATCTATCTTGGGACGGGGAAGAGCAGCTAAGTAATCCACCGTCTGACGCCTGGTCTGGTGATCTAGTCCAGAAGTAATTGAGAAATGAATGTTTAAATCTCCAGACCAATCGTCACACGGAGATCACTATGCTGTTGTTTGCCAATACCTAGAGTCCCGAGGAACTTCTAGATATTGGCTGGGGACGAAGAGTTTATATTGTCGAAAATATGGCGGCGTTTAGCGTTACGAATCATCTGATTACACTTATTCCTTGCATTTTTACAGGCTCCAATTCTCATCAGATCGTTCCTTTTTGAACCGCCGGATGGTTCGATCACGACGCCTCATGGCCATTTGGACACCTCTTGAAAGCCATGGTGCCGGTGGACGTTTTAATTTGACCCTCTTAACAGGCGCGTATTTGTCATACAGATTAAGCACAATACTGTTAAAGATATGAACCTTTTCGTCAATGGTGGAGGCTGGGTATTACAGGGTTCGAATCAATCTCGGAGGCGTCTTTTTGCAGTTTTTCAACATCCATACGTCCAAAACAACGAACGTGCAGGACCTTAGGACGAGGTTTTGGTGGTTTGAGGTTATAGGAAAGATAAATCAAATTATGATGGGAAAAACCAGGAACAAGGAATTGGCCATGGGAATGGACTAAGGATGGGGCAGAGGTAATAATAAAGTCTAACCAGGTGTCATGACCTTCGATATTGTGGTGAGTGGGTTCTAGAGGAAGAGTGTGTAGACTGGTAGACTCAATTATTTTTAGGAGTTGAAGGGTACGTGGAGATGTGGGAGCAAGGAGATTGGTGTTGAGATCTCCCATAATGACATGATGTGCATATTCAGACCCTAAAGATTCCAGAATCGATTCGAGACTGGAACAGTAGTTTACGGAAGGGGGGGCAATAAACAACTCCAAGAACAGTTTTAGTTCCACTGACTGAAATCTCGAGGAAAAATACTCCGCAGAGGCAGAGTTATTAGGTGGAGAAGAAAAAAGAATTTTGTAAGGAAGACCACTATGAAGGTATATAGCAACCCCACCCCCTCTCCTATCCACCCTGTCGTTGCGAATAAGAATGAAACCAGGGAGGGGGTAGGTGGTAGAAAGTAAATGTGGTTTCAGCCAGCTCCCTGAAATCAGAATGGCATGAACGTTAGCATCGCAGAAAGCATCGTACAGATCAGTGTAATGATTTGGTACACTTTGAGCATTAATATGACAGACATTGAACAAGTTCTTTGCGGATTGGTTGAACGTCTATTTAACCAAATCACCAAGCGACTCAGTAATAGAGGAAAAGCTGTCATTATTTGATGAGTTTAAGGAATCACAAGCAGAGTGAAAAGAATCATCATCATCCTGTAACATAAAGTTGATCAGTAATATAAGATATAAATAATTATATATAAATTATAAAAATAAATTTATTATAAATAATATATATGTCGGAGGAAGCTATGATTGTTGATTTTATGAATTATTCATAAAATCAACAATCATAGCTTCCTCCGACATATATATTATTAACAATATTATACTGTTTACATTTTGATACCTTTAACATTATAATTTAACCTTATTTGATTTGTGAAATATTTCTATAGCTTAAAACCTTATTAATCTCAGTAATTTAAAAAGTTGTGAATGTACTAGTTCAGATAATGACCAATCAGAGCAGGACGCGTGTCTCGGGCGGGGTCGAGTTGCCATCTAATTTAAAAGGAGAACTGACAGCTTATGGTGACATTGTCTTTTGAGAGCAATCGGCAGATCGAGTTGGATTATTGAGTATAGAGAAAGTAAATTAAGATTAGTTGCCCTGAACCCACTGTTCGGTCTTGCCTGATAATATTATTTGTATTTAGCAACAGTGTAAACTTATAAATATTGTTCAACACTAATTAAAATATTGTCAAACTTAGCTGATTGTGTTTTGTGCCCGCATTTTACCCCAATGACGCCCACTAAGTCCGCAACCATTAATGGCGATGTCGATGAAAGCAATCCTTCTCCGACATATATAAGTGTAGCGCAATGATTTACCACTGCACCACCCGCCAGCAGACACGAACACAAAAACATCTGAAACCAATCTTACTTTACAATGCGATTGAGAAAAGTGAACAAAACAAAAAAAGAAAAATACAGAACAAAAAAAGACGCAGAAAACAAAACGCAGCAATACATTTTCAAAAGAAAGTTACCATGTTCATTTCTGAACCCAACACATTGACAAAATATGTATGTCACTTTAGGTGTCATCATGACATTGATTGCAAACTGTCAAAGTTGTCAAACGGAGTAAACAAGAAAATAATAAAATTATAGTTTAGTAATAAATAATTAACATGAGTGATTGAAATTGCTGTCGCACTCTAGTAAGGAATTCCCGGACTGATATGGAGGAGCCCTTAAGCGAAGTTTTTGCACGCCATGCCGCAGATCTGGAATCTACTCGGGTGAACGGCACAAGTATTGGCCGCTTACTGTCTTTCCTTTGGACACCGATCCTATGGCAACTGCTGATGTCTGCAGCAGAGATGTCCTTTAGCCCAAGCCTGGTCTGGATAATGCCCAGCATAGCAACAGCACAATCCTCCTTATCGGTCTCTAGAACCCCCAAGAAAAGGAGGGACATGGTCTGTGCCTGGTTTCGATAACATCAAGCTGTTTGTGGCATTCTTGGATCTGCTGAAGAAGTAGTCCCATCATGTTAAATACCAACTCACGAAAAGTCGGGACTTCATCTGCAACCCTCGCTACGGTGTCTTTGGAAGAGCTTCCACTATGCAATTGCGCCTCAAGTGCTGCCGTCCGTTGAATGAAAGTCTCTTCCAGACTTTTCTGTGCAGACTCAATGTTGTCTAATTTTTGACATGGTGATTTTGTGACTTGAAGCAAAGTGATATCAATGTGCCGGTGTATTGCTGGCAGGTGGTAATATACTAATACTCAATTACTAAGTGTCATAAACACAATCCTAGTTAAAGGTGATGTAAAATAGCAGTTAAATACTATTTTAATCATAAATATTTAGGAAATAACTATCATTTTAATTTAAATATACTTTTCGAAATCTCAAAGCAGTGTTAACTTTTCTAACACCTACCCCCATATTCTTAATATCCCATTTGAAATATAGATCTATATATAAATCTTCCAGTCGACCCAATCTCATTCACTCTCCATTAAAATGCCGTCAGATTTATAAAAATAATATTCCGACAATCATAAATTAATTGCCGAGAATCAACTCCGTGTCAAAGTTGTCCAAAACAAAGGGAGACCATTTTGAAGCATTTTTTGTAATAAATCCTTGTCATTAGATTGAAACTGCTTCCAATTATATTTGAGCTTTTCCGTCAGATAAATATGCTTAGTGATTCGTTTATTAACTTATTATTTTGTGCCGAAAATCTGGCCGTCCGTTCATGGAAAAATTTAACCAGCTGCGAGGCAGTTTTAGTGACAATATTGTTTCATTGCTTGTTTCTTTTGTGTAAAACCTGTTTAAAATTGTTATTTTATTGAATTAAGTCGTAAATTTCAAATAAAAGTAATAAAATGAAGATATTTTAAACATTCAAGGTTCTGAAAACGAAGTTGAAACTGAAAATAATTCATAAATTAACCAATTCGATAGGTAGCTATCGAATGGATGACGATGGATGACGCCTACTTTATATTTGTGAATGGACTTCGTCAATACTGAAATTTTATTCATAAAAACTTTCTCTGTTCGTGGAAACGGAGTACAAACAGTGTAACGCATCGATTTTATCTCGCATTACAGTACGCCTATGCGCATTCTTTTTTCGCGTGTTCAGTTGGTATTAGTCGATTTTCTGTCGATACATATGGTATTTTCGTTAATGGGCTTCCCTATTATTTTTTTTCTACCTTGTCTATGGCAGACTGTCATGGTGACTTTTCTCTCTGAACGGACGTCAATTAGATGGCGTCACTTGAATAATCCAAAAATTATGGATTAATCGCATTAAAATGTGGTACTAAAAGCCACTTTAATATTGAGGAGCCGTGGATCGGCCCATATATTATTGTATTTCACCAATATGGTAAGAATTGTTGATTTGATTAGTCTCATCGAGTCGTCAGATTTTGTTCGGATCATTTGTAAAATTGCGATGTTTTCTATTGTTGACAGACACTGTGATACGTTTATAGAATGCTTCTGACGTTACTTCTGTTCGCCTGAAGGTTAATTATTCTGGAAAACGGTGAGTTCCGAATATTTTGGGCGTGGGCGGAACGCGTCATTTGAGTAGATTATGGTGTCTGAAACATGTTTTTCTGTTCTTTTTAGCTATTGCGTTTTCTGGATATAGTTTAAAATCCGTCGTGCTATCTGGATTCGGCACGCCGTGACGCTGTACTCGTCGTGGACATGATGTGGACAATGTATACCACGTGGACACGATGGTGGACATTCTTACTTTTCCTACTTTAATTACCTATATTTGAAACAGGTAACCTTATTTTAAATTATTTTCCTCATCAACGCAACTTCAAATAATCATCAATAACTTCAATTAACTTTAATTAGTCTAAATTCTTTTTCAACAACTTTAAATTTAGAAAGCCTCAATTTCAATTAGTATGCTAATTTATAAGCTGTAATGCCATCGACCATACAAAATTGTTGTATCTATCATTTCGGCTAGGTCGCCCTGACTTGTGATTAAAGGTCCATATTGTATTCTATCACTGACTTATCTGGCAGTTTTTGTATTTTCTTGGATTGTGTCTGGCGCCCGATATAACTTAAATTATTTAAAATTCTGTATTTTCTTTTTGATGCAATCCATAAGTTATAAAAATAAATGTTTATGAATTCCATAACATGTTTTAATTTCAACTCCATACCTTACAGGATAGGTTTTGCCTTATATTCATAACAAACACACATTTACATTTACATCTCTTTATTTCTTAAATCTTTTAAATATATTTCAATTGCCACTTGCAATTTTATTTTTTTTATTTATTACAACAGGTAATAAAGTTGAAGCCGTATTATGTTCTGGTAATTCTTGGAAGCTTATATTGTAGACATGCTAGTTTGCCATATATGCTCTTTTTTAGAGAGAGCAGGAAATAGTCTATATAGTGAAATAAATAAACACCTGGCGGGATGTACTAGCAAGACTACAAAGAGCACGAAAGCTGCTTAAGTGTAAGAGTTGCGAGACTTTTTAACCCCTGACACAAAAAGAGGGATGTTATAAGTTTGACCTGTCTGTCTGTCTTTGTCTGTGGTACTGTGGCAACCAATTGCATCCGATTTGAGTGCGGTATTTTTAAACAAAAGCTTTGTTAATTACGGTGATTCTAAGCTATGTTTTATGAAAATGGTATTAGCAGTTTAAGAACTACAAGCAAGTGCTTGGAGTTCGAATCGTTTGATAAAGTTATCATGTGGTGAAGTAGGTATGTAACAACCCTAAAAGCCAGCCAGGCTGAGGTGTAGTCCAAATCAAAGACATTGGATGCTATTGAATGGAATCCTGGAATTTGGAAGGCGGATTTTAAGCAACTTAAGTGCTTTGCCTGTGTCGTTACGCTTTATTTCTACTCTATGCAATTATTAACGAATAACGGTCATAGTCTATGTATAACTAAATATTTACATTCACATCCAACAACCAAACAAAGAAATACTTACAACATATAAAAATTCAAATGAAAAGGATAAAACTGGACATATTTTAAATAAATGTACATACATATATTTACATACATATATTTTTTTATACTCAAAAGTACAGATACAAATAGTCTTCTTATAATATAGCATTAAATTTATTATAATTTAAGGCGCTGTTATACCTCCGAAGCCGTGAAACACCTAATTTTTCGTCGCGCATCTAGCCATAACGGTACATATTACAAACTAGCAAAAATTAGAGCTTAAAGTCAAAAGTCTGAACAAAAGACTTTTGAAAGAATTTTTCATGTACGTAAAATAGAATCACGGTAAAAAAATCACAAAATCGAGGCAGAAAATAATCTTTCGTCTCACTGTTTGCAATATTTTGATCGTAAGCTGTCATATTTTTTTTGATAATATTGTAGGAAATTTAATGAACTAAAGAATTACCCTATTTATTTTCATATTATACGTGTATATTTTGTAAAATTAAATAAAATCTGCCAAACGTCTATGATTTTGACGCTCGGTAGATCCCATCAATATCAAACGCTTCAGCAATTTAAACCTTATTAGCATAAGCGGTGTACTGAGTGTCAGTTTCTAGTTTACGCCCCGCCCAGACCTCATCATTCGGCTATGAGCCCTGTGAGAGATAGGTCATGTCGCTTGCGTCTCCGCTGCACGAAATTTTACGTAAACCTGTTTGTTATTATAATACACCGATTTGAGTTCGTAATTTCATGTTTTATGTTATAGACTGAATACTTTGAATCAAATAGGCTTTTCATGTAACTATGGGCACATATAATTAGGACCTAAGTTTATACTCTTGTTGCGTTTAATGTGTTATTGTTTCTGTCCTTATAAATATATAATTAGAAGAATAAAATATGGACAATTAGAGAAATGAAGTTCTACGAAGGATTTATACAAGAAAGCGTCGTAATAAAATAGAAATTCATCCATGGCCAAGTGATTATGAAATATGTAACATTTTTACACAAATTATTTTCATAAAAGTCTTTTATGACTAACTATGTTACTTATATATTATCGATTATGTATAATATAATTATATAAATTATTCTCACAATACATAGCTGCCACAGTTTTCAATTTTTGAAAGAGTAATAACATAAAATCAAATCATTTTATGTACCTATATTTCAAATTCATTAGCTTGTCAGAGCGCCTGGAGCGCTAAGATGCCGCCACGGTGAACAATAATGATGACAGCGCTAATATGGCGCTCCGCAATCCGCACACAAGCGGTAACGAATGTTGTATTATTGTGTTTTGAACATAAACCTTTTTAGGTACATCGGGTAAAACTTTGATTATTCATAAACTATTAGGTATGTCTCAGTACATCTAATATCTTTTTAATTTCTAAAATCAATCATTTATAAGTAAGAAGGTAACTTCTCTGTTTGCTATAACACAAGATATAGTAGTTTTTAAATAATAAAGTACGTTACTAATTATCATTATTGTAATTACAGTGAAGTTAAAGATAACAGTTCTGCAACGTCTTACACACATTTGACTTCAGCCATTCCTAATACGATCTGTTCAAGAGCTAGCCAAGAAATGCCAAACAATTTTTTTAACAAATTTGACTCAAATTCCGTAGTGATAAACAATAATTACAAGAGGGATAGCAGTGACTAGTTCGAATTGCGTAAGAATATGTTGGCAGATTGAAATTTTTGTATAGTGGTAAAAAGAAGAGATAACAGCAGTAAAGCCAACTTAGTAAAAAATATTTTGTACAAATAAAATATTTGCAATGTAAAATCAGTTGCGCATGGAATCTAAAATGAACAACTGGCTTTGCAACAACTGGCGAAGCAAGAAAATGTAACAATCGAGCCTTGTGGATTATTCGATTATTGGTGCCACGCCAGATGGATTAATAGGTCCAAACATGATTGTGGAAATTTAATGTTCTAAAGTTGCATATAAGAATGGCCTGGAGAATAGTATAAGAGCAAATAAAATACAAATATGGAAACATGATAAAAAAGTGAACTGACTAGTCTAAACAAATATTGTAATTGTTATTACCTACCAAATTCAGGGGCAACGCCACGTTACACGCAAACAAAAGTGTTTATTTGCTGTGTGGAGTGGCGAAAGTATACCACTAAAAATAGAAATTATAGAAAGAGATGATGTTTTCTGGGAGAAGCTTGTGGCGTTTTATATGAATTGGCAGTTGCCTGAAATTGTTGATTCTCGTCAAGCTCAAGGGATGGCATTGCGAGATCACGGAGAGGAAAATGTTTCATCAGTGCTTGAAATTTCTACAATACCAAGCCGTAAAAGGAAAGTAAATGAAACTTTGCCTCGTGAGCAACAGCAAATAATAAGTCTTATCACCTCACACACTGCCTTTAACATTCGATGAGAATAAAGAAAACCTGCCGGGTTGTAGCAGACAGCTAACTTTTGATGAGCTGTAAACTCTGTATTTCGTTAATAAATTATAAATGAATATAAATAAATATCTTTTAATATTTATTTTCTTTGAAACAACGCATATTTGAAGCGAAAGAAATTTTTAATATTTTTCCATACAGACATGTATGACGAGAGCTAACGAAAAAGCAGTAACTCAAATTCTAATTCTATAATTTTCTAAGTGACATAGCAGTATCTCATGAATAAGGTATATCCACATATATTTTTGATGTTTCATGTATTTTGAAAAATAATAATGGGTTAGGTATCGAAACAAGTCGCCTGAATTTGAGGGTATTGGTAGTGTAGGGGGCTTAAGGGAGTTCGTTTTAATCACCTAATAGTAATTTTGGCTGCCGGAGTTGCGTCTAAATATTTTTAAACAATTTCCAAAATTTCATTAATACTTCGGCAATTATGCAAAACTGAACGTAGTTTTAATACTTTAGTACAGTTTTACAAATGTCTATTTTATGTTTTATGTGAAAAACGTGAAACGAAACGCAAAACTGCCATCTTGGAATGATCATATTGACAGCTAATGTCAAATTTGTGCGTCATTGCTTTCGAGTGCCTAGGGTTAGGTGCGACTGAAATAAGTAACTAAATAGGTTATGTTAGGTTCTCTTTTGACCCTTTATCCGAAAATAGCCCTTCGCAGGGCTCCGTCAACCTTAGTTTATTAAACTAGTGTGATGAATGTGGAAGTTGGCAGTGCCATGACACCGATGTTTGGAGATATTTTTTTTCAGAGGAAACCAAGTATTTCCGGCATGTGAAAATGGTGAGGGGGGTTTCAAGACCTCCCCTCCTCTCTCTCCAATCACTCATAACCCCTTAAAACGGCGACGTATTTCGAAACCTTTACCATAATAATTATACCTATAATAACAATAAACATCCATAAATAAATAAAAGAAATCAACTTTTACTAAACTTCAATTATCTCGTAACTCGCTTTAGTTGAGATACGGCTTTTGTGCTTAGTAGAGCAGTATTGTGTTTTTAGGGTACCGTAGCCAAAAATTTAAAAAACGGAACCCTTATAGATTCGCAATGTCTGTCTGTCTGTCCGCCCGTATGTCACAGCCAATTTATTGCAAAACAGATTTGAAAACTGGCAGGAATGGAATTAGATGTAGGTATTCTATGAACTGCTTCACTATTTTTATACAAAAACAAAACAAACATAATAATGGCCTCTCCATACATGGAACTGACTAAATTATTTTGAACATCTTACGGCACGTAGGTATTTACCTACTTTTGTCAACTATTAATACCTATAACGTCTAATGAAAACCAGTTTTGCTCATGGCTGCACTGAGAACAAAAATTGCGCTATGCCTATATTGTACAAATAGATTGATGTATGTAATATAAATTTTAATATCAGTATCTCAATTCAATATGCTAAAACGTTTTGCTTGCGATTTTGAAATATTGGAATACGGATGTCACCAGAATACGGCCGCACATGACGAGAATGAAGGGGGGCGCCCCGCAGTAGACGGAGCTAAGCTCCTTTCACCTCCCCTGCTTCACCCCCTCATTTACCAAAACAGTCGCTTAGCACAGCGCCTTAATGCTATATTATAATATAATTTTCAAAGAATTGGAAAGAACACCAGACTCCTGTACTAGTTAAAAACTGTATCACAGGCAGTTGGGTCCCTCTCAACAAATTTATAAATACAGCAATAGAATTACATTAATTCGACAGTGCACTATATAGTCAAGGTAGTACATAAAACTTATTAACTAATTATTTGGTACATAATAATAATCTTTGATCGTATATTGATACAACATATAAGCGTGTTGTGCATGTTATAGGTATAAAAATGCAAGCGACTTGAAAAACTGCGGGTCAGCAGAATCGCAAATAGTGTCAGTGTGTTAGTAAATTTTGTATTTAGAATTTATTTGTAACGTTATATAATAGTTATTTGCACTTATAAACTAGATAAAATTCAAATTCAATTTATTATGTTTACAAAAAAAGTATAATAGGATTATATAGAGTACATAAACTAGATACAATTCAAATTCAATTTATTATGTTTACCACAAAAGTATAATAGGATTATATAGAGTACAAAAACTTTGTTTACGTTCCTGATATAAAAAAATATATATGCCTAAACTAGGATAAACCTGTGTTTTAGGCGATTAGAGCTAGCTAGATAAAATAAAATTTATATTCACTTACTTACTACGGTATTACTTCTTAGTATTACTATTAGATATAAGGCAGCGATAGCCGAGTGGATATATCAACAGACTGCCATGCAGAGGGTATCGGGTTCGAATCCACGGCACGCACCAATGACTTTTCGGAGTTATGTGAGTATTGAATTGTGAATTATCGCTTGTCCCGTGCCTTGGAGAGCACGTTAAGCCGTCGGTCCCGGTTGTCATGAAGATCTTTGACAGCCGTTAGTCGTTCTAAATAAACTGACACTAGTCTAAACCATGGAATATCGCTATCCCTTTTGGTTGCGGAGGTCAGACAGGCAGTCGCTCTGTGGAAAAGCTAATATTCAGCCAAATCCGGTTAGACTAGTAAGCGGACCCCAGATTGAAACTGGGATATCGCTAAGAGAAAGAAGACAGTATTACTATTAGATCTACAATATCTTATGGTTATTTATTACTAGAAAAAAAAAACATTAATAAAATTATGTGTCACAATGTATAACAGCAAACAAATTAAATAGAAAGGGATAGAAAAGGTAGGATCTGAGATACCACAGATGTCGACAGAATTCATAAACCTCTTTTCTGCCATCAGTTTTACCGGACAATCAACAGCACCTGTGTTATGACTGCTTGGTTTTTTGTTGCGTAGACAGGTAGCACATTTTGGTACCTCTGTTTTCTTCGTGCATTCTTTTAAGGTGTGTCCAAGATCGCCGCAGTGCCCGCATGTGTCGACAGGTTCCCGACAGGATTTCGCCGCGTGGCCATATTCTTGGCACTTATAGCATCGTGTGACCAGGGTGAAGTCTTTCACAGGGCAGGAAGACCAGTTTATAAATACTGTCTTTCGTTATCAGAGCTTTTCGGATGGCTGGAGAGACTTTAATAACGTAATTGCAGGTCTCGGAGTCCTTTTTACCTGATTTATGGCTTAGTTTTACACTTGCCAAAAAGGTCTCAAGGCTGACATCAAGGAGTTTGTCGGCTAGGTTTTGGTGTTACAGGCAGTTAAATACGTCTTTTTTCAGCATAGATGTTGGTACTCCTATAACTACGAGTCGAGATTTTTGTTTACGAGGCTCGTCGACAGTTAGGTCTGAATGTATTAATTGTGCTGATTGCCTTAGTTTCTCAATGTCATCTTTGCTGTCAGTGCTTATGATGACACAGCCGTTACGGGTCTTGCGCATCCCTCTTACATGTAATTTTAGCTCCTCGGGGCGGATATTTTTTTGTACCAGGGATTTGTTTCCTCGCTTGATTTATATTTATCTTTGGGATAAATAGCCACGGTGCTAAAATTTGTCGTCTGAACAAAATTATTCGTACCCTTTTTGACCATATCGGCAAAGGAAGTTACTTGGGCAGGTTTTGATGATTCCTCAATGCTTTGCTTAATCTCCTTTAACTTGCTTGCTAGGTCAACTTGGTCTTAGAGTGCTCTATGTTCCTAGTGGGCTTGCAGTGTTTTGCATTTTGGCGCTTGATATTGGACCATCACTTTCGATATGCCTGACTTACTGTATGACATATACTGCTTACACGTAACTTTTGCTCCGAGTTTAGTTTGCCCTCAGTTGTAATGGTGCACACTTCCTTCAAACATTTCTCCACGGACGACATCCAGTTTTGTATTTCTGGTGTGGATAATATCCTTACGGTCTCTTCATCCTGGGATATGACTAGTCTGGGATTGGTCGCGGGTGTTGGTGGATGTGAAGGCGAAGCAGTAGGAGAGCGAGCAGTCTTACTACTCCGGCTGAAGGGGCTATCCATGTTTCGTTTCCTTTACTGTTACACACCTATTTTTGTCATAATAGTTGCACTTTTGTAGGCACGTGTTTTGTTAAACATATGACCCAGATTACGCTGCTCGAAGATCGAGGTCACAATTCACTAAGTGATTATTTATTTATTGTATAATTTGATTGGCACGACTGTTCTCAAGCAATGCGCAAACGGTACATTATGGTACTGGGAGTGGGTTTAGGGAGCTTAATTGATCATTACACTGAGCAACCAGTACAGAACTTTTGTTCACCTGGAGCTCAGTCTTGTACCCTAGTTGATAAGATTAAGAATGCCGACTTGAATGCACAAACTACTGTCATCATATTGTATGGTGACAGCTCATTAGTCTCCAAAAACAGTCTCATAGAATTAACAGACTTAATGATAGATGTTAGCACAAAAATAGGATGTAGCTTTATTATTTGTGCATTGCCTTATTCATATGCTCTCACAGGTGACCAAAACAGGCAGATAGGCAAATTAAATCTATTATTGTACAATAGGACATGTCATAGTGACAGTATTTTATTTTTGACACTAATATTTTTATTAGTAATTTCTTTTTAACAAAAGATACTATGTATCTTCCTTATGTACATAGGCGACAACTTGCTAAATTATTAGCATTTAATTTATATACTGACAGGAGTACTACTAGAGTACTTAGGAATTTGGTAGATAATAGTTATACCAATAGTAGTATTGACACATCTATTAGTTTAAACTATTAGATGAGACAACAGATAGGCATTCATGTGTTTTAAACTTAGTTCATCAAAACATACAAGGCCTATCTGGCAAGGAATTAGAAATAGATTTATTTTTAAATAAACATAAGATTGATATCTTATGTATTACAGAACATTGGTTGCGAGGTGACCAATTAATATTTAACAATCAACATTACTCAGTTATAAGTGCATTCGTAAGAAAGAAGGCTATTCGTGGTGGCTCTCTAATATATGTATGTAATAGTTTGAAATGTAAAGAACGTAAGGATATAGCTAAACTTTCTATCGAGCGCACTGCTGAGATTTCTTGTGTTGAGCTTGAACAACATATTATAGTGTGTGTGTATCGACCACCACAAAGTGACTTTACTCAGTTTGAAAGCATTATTGAGGATGTCTTAAAACACATAATTTATAGTAGGAAGTCTATAATCGTATGCGGCGATTTTAATGTCAATTTGTTAGAAAAATCACCAATTTGTACTAGGTTAGTTAGCTTATTTAGGTCATTTAATTTAAATGTTTTGTTCTCTGAACCAACTAGAATAACCTCACATTCGTCTACATGCTTAGATAATGTTTTTTGCAATTGTCTTTATTTAAGTAAGGCTGTTTTAACTGACTTGAAATCGGATCACTGCGGGCAAAAGGTTGTAATTCCAACTAATACAACCCCTAAAGTACAAGAAATTACATGTAGGCCAATGACCTCTGCTCGCCTAAAACACTTTAGTAATGATGTTGCTGCCAAGATCGCCAGTATTGACTTAACCGTTGATGATCCTGATGAATTATATAAATGCTTATTTAAAATTGTTAATGATGAGTACAATAAAATGTTTAAACTGAAGACGTTTGCAAGGAGCATTAAAGTAAATTTTTGTGATTGGGCAACAGTAGGTATATACAAAAGTAGAGCTAGGTTGTATGATCTATATGGTATGAAGAAATACAATTTTAATCCTGAATTTATTCAATATGTTAGAAATTATTCAAAGGTTTTTAAGAGGACATGTGCTTTAGCCAAATCCTTATATTTAAGCAATAAAATCAAAGAATCCAAGAACAAAATTAAAACTACTTGGAGCATTATTAACAATGATACTGGTCGAGCTAAATTGGTAGATAACAATTATGAATTAAAATTTAATGGTGAAATTATTACTAGGAAAACTGATGTTGCTCAGACATTTAACAATTTCTTCATAAACATACCAGTGAACACAACCAGCTGTCTAGATTCATGTCCAAACAAAGCAGAAATGTTGGTTAGGGGCAATGTGAATGAGTGTGATGTGCTTTTTAATTTTAAATATATTGACACCAATGACATACTGAAGGTATTCAAGACGCTCAATAATAAAAAATCTGTTGACTTATGGGGCATTTCTGTTAAACTTGTGCGACAAATTATTTCTAGCTTAGCTCCATATTTAGCTGCAATATTCAACAGATGCATAGATACAGGAGTATTTCCTGATCTAATGAAACACAGTAAAGTAATACCATTATTCAAAAAGGGATCAAAGAGCGACCCTAGTAATTTTCGGCCAATTTCTATCTTGCCTGCTATTAGTAAAATTTTTGAAAAGATTATTTTGCATCAACTAGAGAGCCACTTTCACACAAATAATTTATTTCACAGTGAACAGTATGGCTTTACTAAGGGTCGCTCCACCGTTGATGCCGGTGTAACTTTGTTAAAGCATATTTTCAATGCTTGGGAAAACTCGAAGGATGCCATTGGTGTTTTTTGTGACCTATCAAAGGCCTTTGACTGTGTGGAACATAATACGCTTTTACTTAAATTGAAACTTTATGGTATTAGAGATACCGCACTCAATCTTGTTGCCAGCTACCTTAGTGATAGAATTCAGTATGTAGATGTTAATGGGAGTAGGTCTCTAGGTTTGCCAGTAGGAATGGGCGTTCCACAGGGCTCTATTCTCGGTCCATTTCTTTTTTTAATATATATTAATGATTTGCCGTTCTTTGTACAAAATTTATGTGATATTGTTTTGTTTGCCGACGATACGTCACTAATTTTTAAAGTTGATCGTAATTTAAGTAACTTTGATACCGTCAATAACACTCTTGCACAAGTATTAGATTGGTTTTCGACAAATAATTTGGTACTCAACTCAAGCAAAACCAAATGTGTTAAATTCTCTTTGCCTAATGTCAAAAGTGTTCCTACTAATATAATTTTAAATAAGGAAACAATTCAACTAGTCGAATCAACCGTATTCTTAGGTGTAACTTTAGATTGTAAGCTTCAGTGGGGCGCCCAAATATCCTGTCTCGCAGTAAAACTTAGTTCTGCAGCGTTTGCAGTTAGAAAAGTTAGGGAATTCACAGATATAGATACTGCTAGACTAGTTTACTTTAGTTATTTTCACAGCGTAATGTCTTACGGAATAATGTTGTGGGGTACAGCTGCTGATATACAGACTATTTTTGTCATTCAAAAAAGGGCCATACGTGCAATTTATAAGTTAGGTGCTAGAGATTCTTTACGTGATAAATTTAAATAAGTAGACATATTGACAGTTGCATCGCAATATATATATGCTAACTTAATGTACATTAAGAAAAACTTAATTCTATACCGCAAAAATAGTGATTTGCACAACGTGAACACAAGGAATAAGCATAAACTGGTGGGAACTAACTACCGTCTACATAAAGTTCAGAACTCATTTGTATACGATTTTTCAACAAATTGCCTCTTGAAATAATGAATTTACCCATGCACAAATACAAACGGACAATTAGGAACTTTCTTTTACAAAGGGGTTATTACACTATTAAGGAATTTTTAAATGATAAGACACCGTGGGGATAGGCTTAGGCTTGTTTAACTCACGATTATTTTATTTACATGTTAAGTGGAGGTGCCTCGTGAACACATGATTTTTGCAGGATTTGGGTATTTTTATGATTTGTTGAATGTAGTTTAACATTATTTATCTCTGATCATATCATTGTTCACTTGTCACCTTCACAAAATTCTTTCTACATTTGCATTCCTTCACGCGTTCCACTAACTTATGTTAATAATAACGATCTGGAAAATGGAGGTAATTGGCGGTCATGGTCAGTATACCAATAGATTGTTTCTTACTGCTGGTTCGTATACCGTTGTCGTCATGCTCACTAAAATGTCATTTCTTGTGGTGGCGTCGTGTGTCGGGTCATCCCTGTCCCTCTAATATGGCGAGAGGGATGATGGCTGGCACATGCGTCATACTCGTGAACGGGTGCTACTTGCGATGACTGGTCGATGACGGTCTTGCGGGCTGGTATTAGATTTTAATATTTAACTGCATCATTTCCATCATGGTTCTGATCACTTTCGCGGATTGCCTGCATTATTAGGTATATATAATGTAAGTGGATGCTCCTGTTTCACTATGTCTATTCTGAGGAGGCTAACCAAAAGTATTATGCTTGAGTATTATGATGTACAGTAAATATATACAAGTGATATAGAAGGTGTAACAGTTGCAGCACCTTACAAAATGTAAATTGTGTATTATGCAAAACCTGGCGATGAAAAAGAGTGACCGTGAGTTTTATTGCCCGTTCTTTCTCATGGTTCTACCTATTGCTTTGCGAACGTGGCAGTAAATGTAAATGTAGAAGCATACAGTAATAATGTTTTAAATGTGAGTATAAGTAATTATTTTATAAATTTATTATTTTGACGTTCATAAGCGTCACATTGTGACCCAAATGAATAAAGGATTTTGAATTTGAATTTAAATATATCGTATATTTCTTTTTCCTACGCACACCATGCTTACCTCATCATCATCATCAGCCTTTAACAGTCCACTGCTGGACTAAGCCTTTCCTTTGAAAGGAGGAATTGGCCTACTATACTACGCTGGCCAAACGGGTTGGTATAGGGTTTGTATCAAGTGTTCCTTCTCTTAGAGTGCTGTTCTCTGCATAATTTGCTCCCTCTGCGGGTCTTACGACACCCATGGGATGATATGGGGTGGTGACATTCCGTATTCTTAATCCGTCACCACACGGACATATGCTTACCAACTAAATAACAAAACGTCAAGAGCATCGCACCCAATTTCAAAGTCCGTATCTCCATCCGAATCTAAGATAAACATCACAAAGCTCAGAACCGATTGGACAAACACAAGGAAATGCTAAACAATTTCACTTTGACTGCACTTCGATAGCGATAGTCAGATTGGAAATGATTTGTGAGGTATTTACTTGCAGAGCTTTGAGCATTGAAAGTTTATGTTTCAAAAGCGACACTGCTAGCTAGGTAATGTCACAAAAGATTTTCATTTGCTGCATCGTGCTTTGAGAGGTATAGAAATACTATGCTGGTATCAGGTAATAAAAGATATATAACTTAGTTCTTGACCCGGCTTCGCCCATGTGATCTGTATAATTATCAAGCTACTGGGCGTAAGAATATGAAATTTGGCTGTAGGTACATTATGTACCTTAAAGATTGAAGTTAACATTAAATAGGCTGCGCGCAAACAGGCCACCGACCACAGGCGTGGCTGGTGAAAAGGTGTATATAATTATAATGTGTGATAATAAAGGTGTATATAATGACTTTTCCTATAAATTGTAGCGATCACCGAGCACAAGTGGCAGCTACCGGTCACCCTCGTTTGCGACAGCCAGAGTGGCTGTGGTCGGTGGCCCATCTGCGCGATGCCTAAGAGACAAATAAACTTTTGCTCTTAAAAATATTAGTCTGGAGGGATATAGAACTTTAGATATATTTAGTCAGACAGTTTGTATTTATAACATTAGTATGAATGTAAATATCGTGCGCTACTTATTTATGACTCTGATGTATGCCATACTAATTCTTGATATTTATATAGATCTATGTTTTTCAAAATGAAAATTAAATTAAATGTATCATTCAGTAAGTATGGTTTTGTCTTTTTGAGCATACAATAGCGTTACATTGAAATTTTATTAAGTAAATAAATAGCCATAACAGAGTTCAATGAACTGCGATGAAATTACTTGACAAATACATTATAGACTTTCGTAATATTATGCCAACGGTTATAGTGCACTGGCCACGATTTCGGGGAAACTGGTTCTAAAGGAAATATCGCAAAGATATCCAATTTCACTCAGCAGTCCAACTCAAAGATACCAATTCTCCCCTGTCTTTCACTGGTAGTGTTGAGCTTGTCTTTTGTCAAACTGATACTGCCAATACTACTAGTATCGGATTCTCTAACAAATTAACTTTAACAAAACGTAAAGTTTTGGAGCCTTATAGTTGTAGCGATGTTACAAAACCTTTAATCGGTGAAAAGTAAGTTTAGAGCTGACGGTTAGACTACACGGATGATGTAGTGGTTTGAGCGGTCATCATACTGTTTGTCGTCTAGTGTTGTCGGTTCGATGTTGACACGATATAACACTTTATTATTACAGGTCGGGGCGTTATTTGTGTACGATGATTGAATGATTTTATAGTCCCCAACGATGTGTCATTTGACGTCGGATGTATTCCTAGTGCGAGAGTTGTATTTTTAATAGAATAATATAGTAAATAGCTGATAATCGAGCCGCAAGAATACATACATCAATTTTGTACGATGAGCTGAATACAGAGCATGAATATTTATCGAAGTCTCTTCTTCTTCTTCTTCTGTCGCGACCTTATTCCATTTACTTGGTGTCGGCCCTCCTTATCCTTTTCCTTTTTTCCTCCATAGTGTTTGGTCTTGAGCAGTACTTGCGTCTAATTTAGCTTCTTTCAGGTCATTTTCGACCGTCGTTAACCAAGTGGCAGGTGGTCTTCCACGTCCGCGTTTCGTCGTTGGCATGTTTAGGGCAAGCTTCACCATGTGGTCATCGGGTTTCCTCTGGATGTGACCATACCATCACAAGCGATTTTCTTTCACATAGGGGCCACTTAGAAGCTGCCTCTTATGTACTCGTTTCGAACCTTGTCTAACTTAGTAACCCCCGCAGACCAGCGTAACACACGCATTTCGGCTATATGTAAGATATTAAGGTTTTTTTTTTGTGGTTGCCTAACATTCTGACCCATACATCATTACAGGGCGTATTGCTGTTTTGAACACGTGGCCTTTGATTTTTATTGACATTTTTTTGTCGCATATTATCCCTGTGAGCTGCCGCTATTTCTTCCAACCACATGACGTTCTGTGTGTTACGTCGCTTTCAATTTTAGCATCATTACTTATGACTGAGCCTAGGTATTTAAATTGTGTAACTGTGGGAAGTGGCGAAGTTCCAATGGTAAATTTGTTGCAAACAGGGTGAGTGGTCCGTCAAATATGCACGACATATGCACCGTTTTGGTTTTACTTACTTTCAAACCGTTATTTTCGAGTGCCTCCACCCACAAGTTGAGATTTTGCTGTAATTAATTTGCGTCGTCCGACATTAAGACCACATCGTCTGCGTACAAGATGCTCCAAGATAGCGGTTTTTGGCAGTGCTTAGTGAGATTTTCCATCGTGGTATTGAACAGCAGTAGGCTAAGAGTTGAGCCTTGGTGCACACCGACCTCAAGTCATAAGTATACATGTGCATATATCTAGCTCAGGAAACTTGATAGGTTGTACAAGTAGCTTAGTCAGGACAACTTATATTTTGTGTAAAGGTTATTCTCTATATCTTCGAATTACGTAAGTGATTTAAAAACGAAAATGCTGCTTCATAATTTTTCAAGATATCATGTGAGATTATAATTTGGTCCCAGTGTACACAGACCCTACTCCATCTTTGAACTGTCTGGGTAGAGAGAAAATATTAAGCGATAGATTTCTTTTAAATGAAACTGCCTGTGAAAATATTGTTCTTAAATTTAGATGTCCTATTCCACAACTCTGTGAAGACATTTAGTATCCTCCAATCGTATATTTGACATTATTAAAATAAAAGCTCCTAGAAAAACGAATAATTTCATAAAGTTCTATAAAAAGTAAAATTTACTTTCCTAGACAGCGAGCAATTTGGAAAACGAAAAAATCATAATGCAGCGGTCTGCACATTCTGCATAACACAAGGGTTTCTTAACAACATCGCTACCGAACACAATTTACATAGATTTGTTGCAATATCTTGAAATATTGCAATTTTTAATGCAATATATTTACCTACCTAAGTTGAAAATTTTATCTTGAACTTATGCAGTGTACCCTACCGCTTATATTTCTTGACGTATTTTTAGTGTTGCTGTATGTTGTAGTTACGTTAATTATCTGCTATTTATTTAGATGTTGCTCTGGTTCAGTCAGATATATAAACAATAAACTTTTCATAAAAATAATAAAAACAAAGGTAAAAAAAAAACTTATGTACGTTCACTTTTTTGGATAAATTAATTTATCCAAAAAAGTGAACGTACATAAGTTTTTTTTAATAATTTAAATTAGAAACATACAAAATCTATTTTTCTTCTTATATAAAAATCTCAGGACATTCGTTGTCAGCAATACAAATCACGTTACAAGAATTTAAAAAACTTGCATGTATTACCTTTTTGTGTAAAAAGTACAGCTGTTATTAGCACCTGCGTCGAAATCTATCCCTACAAGGCAATAAAATGACCGAAGTAAACGATAAAACTTTAATAAAAGCGGCAAGGAAGACCATTCCGGAGATCTATGTTCGTACAATCCATACCAGCATTTTTATAGGTCGCGTTCTGGCTGGGCTCCGACGAATTTCGCGCTGATGGTGATAAACTAGGTGTGAGCTCAATAGTCTGAGATTCTATTGTAAGATTTCTATGTCCGTGTTTATATGTTTTTATTTAAAATGAATTTCTTTTTTAATAGAAAATACCTCTTTCAAATAAATTTCATTTTTTTAAAGAAAGGGAAGGTAATTATTGCCTCCATGCGCTGCCTGCGATCCTAACAATATCATCGGTCCACCTTGCTACAATCGGTCCGTCTGGAGAGGCTTGGAGGCCTATGTCCAGCAGTGGCCTTCTTTTGGCTGATGTGATTATAGTCATGATGATGATGAAGATAACACGAACATAGAAATCTTGTCCTGTGATCTCATAAGTGAAACTTCTAGCAGGTAGTGATATTGCTACGACCTACTTCAAGGAATTCAAGTGATATCCAAGGTAATAGAGCCTTGCTGATTTCAGCATGAATGGGCCGGCTCGATCGGCGAAGTACTACCCTCTCACAGAAGATCGATGTAAAGTAACAGTACCTAAACTGTTGCGTTTCGTTCGGTGAGTGAGAGTGCCGGAGGCCCTATCCCCTTTTCCTTCTCCCTCACCCCATTCCTCACCCTATCTCTTTTCCCAACCCCAAGGGGCAGCAACGCACTTGTGACTCCTGTGGTGTTGCTTGTGTCCATGGACTGCGGTAATTGCTTACCATCAGGTGATCCATCTGCTCGTTTGCCGCCTATTACCATAAAAAAAGATATCCATCACTATGTTCCAAAGTATTCACCGAGTAAAAGTAAGTGTAAGTCAAGTAGTGAGTGAAACACTTCGGCGTAATTAAATTAGTATTTCGCTTATACCAGCTCTCTAAATGCGATAGTTTTAAGGAGCAAAAATGTATGCACCATTTTCTCTTAGAAATTTATTTACCCTGGCACTTTTTCTAGCATAATGAACCAGCTGAACAGACAATATGTACACAATCATTAGGAAGCACGCGCTGTACGACATACGTTTTAATTAACATCACACATGTAAATTAATGCCGTGTTGTTTAATTACTAGCGGGTTTATTAAGTTTATTTATAGACTGAAACTACATGGCGTTGCGGCTTTGATAGTTTATTTATTAGTAGCTTCATATAATTATGGTGTGAATCTGCCAACTCACACTTAGCCAGTATGAATTATGTATGTTTTTAGTTTCAGAAGAGGCACTACCTGAGCTGCGGTAAAACTGGTAAGTAGTTTGCATCAAAGAGTAGCAAAGAATCATGAAGGATATTCTCAGTCAGCATTGCTTTGGACATCTGTAATTTCTCTCATACTTGCCTTTACATTACATTTGCACCAGAAGTAGGAAAAGTCACGGTAGGTACCGCTAGTGAATAACTAGTTTACAAATATAATAAGCAAGAACACCAGAAATTCTGCACATACAAAATTCACTACCGCGTGGGATTGGACCACCAACCCCCAGCACAGTGATAAAAGGTTGGGTGTCCGGCTAAAACACTGTGCTATACATAAGAGCAAGTTGGCTTGTCTTACGAAAAATACTGTAATATTTTATTTTACTGCTCCACATGTATGAGCATGTAATGAAGTTTTTTTCGATTTTAATATTTCTTTAGTGAAGAAAATAAAAGAGCCCTTTGCGTTTAACAGCCAAATTTTTAAAACTAATTTTGTATTAAAACAAAAAACTTTGGCGAAACGACATTTGGAGCTAAGTGTGTTAAAAAGTGCAGTGGAAACACAGTTTTAAAAAGTTAATACAAGAGTTTCACATTAGAATTTATGTAGTTATCATATGAAATGCAGTTATCATGTTTTAGCGAGCATTCTCACGAACATTCGGGTGAGCCTTCATCATCATCAGCCTTTAACATTCCACTGCTGGACTAGGCCTCTCCTTTGAAAGGAGGAATTGGCCTACTATACCACGCTGGCCAAACGGGTTGGTATAGGGTTTGTATCAAGTTTTCCTTCTCTTACAGTGCTGTTCTATGTATAATATGCTCCCTCTTTCGGCTCTTAAGACACCCATGGGATGATATGGGGTGGTGACAATCCGTATTCTTAATCCCTCACCACACGAACCACCACACGGGCGAACCTTAGAATGTAGATAATACATAGAATTCGCCCTACAATGGCGGTTAAACCCAATATATTTACTTCACTTTGACTTATGATTTTAATCTAGGAAAGAATCTTAGTAGTTTGTCACTAATTTTAACTTGACTAGTGAAGGGCTTACTCAGATTATATATCGATAAAATATCGATAATGTTTACAATAGATCCTCAGATCCTAATTTCAATAGAATGTTGATAACCTCTAGACATCGATACATAAATTTGAACGTAGGAACAGACTCTTGTGTGATTCATTAAAACTATTCAAATTAAAATCTGCGTTTTATTATTTAGAAACGTCATTTGTTTATGTATCTTACTCTTACTCTAGACATAATTCATAAGTGAAACTGAAGTAAACATATTGGGTAAAACTGCTATTGTAGTGCGATTTCTGTATTCTACAGACTATTTGAATTTAGAGTGTTCGCTAGAATGATCATGAAAATGTTCGGTTCGACAAAACAGAAAACGGCGAATGCTTGCTGTGAATGCTCAGGTGCTTACAAGTGAATGCTCAGGTGTATCAGCATCATTAGGGTATAATGCAAAATGATGCTTAAGTTTCTTAGAATTTTAATCTGTAAATAATTGGATTATGTAATGAGTAGTTACGTTATTGTGCCGATCTTATATTCATTTCAAAATATAGCCTTCAGTTGGGCGTGATATTTC
This sequence comes from Euclidia mi, assembly GCA_944739405.2. Classification (NCBI taxonomy): domain Eukaryota; kingdom Metazoa; phylum Arthropoda; class Insecta; order Lepidoptera; family Erebidae; genus Euclidia; species Euclidia mi. The sequence goes on from OX123187.2 coordinate 84,449,933, forward strand.
ACACTGATATGTGTCTGGGCTACAAAAACTGTTTCTGGGCTGTATTTACCTTAAAATAAATAAATGAAACTACAAGTTCTCTTAAAAATACACATATTTTGTAAATTATTTAGATAAGTCTTTTTTTAAACGCCAGTTGCACTTGTCAGCAATCATGCAAGTGCAAATTCTTTTGATGCATTGGTCACTGGACAGAGGAACCTAGCTTTCAAACATAAAAAACAATATTTTCTTGCGAATTAAACTTGGAAATCGCGACTGTCTGAATTTGTAAAGTTCGAAATTCTACTTTAAATAACCCAACACTTCAAAATCAAGCAAAACACAGAGTCATAACGCCAGTCAACTTCCCAACAAAAACTTTGTCCGCACGGTCAGTCATTGTGCCTATGACTCACACTTTCGTTCTTTTTTAAAACATTGCGGTTGACAGAGCTGACATGAGTCGCTTCGTGCCCGACTTGTCAACTTTCTCCAGAATTTGGTAATTTAAATTTGATACCTACTTAACAATATTAAAAAAATCTTTCTACAAGGAAGAATAAAGGATTTATTACTCAGAAGGATTTTAACGTAAACTTAGGATATTGAATAAGTGATAAAATAAGTTTTTCAATACTATAATTTTAGTATTGTAAAACTAATCTTTTTTAATTCGCTGTAGATTTTGAACCGTTTTTGTTGTCATGCATCAGAAAAGCAAGTTCGTGATTGCATTACATGTATTTATTGGAGCAAATATCAGAATGTAGGTAGTACCTTGGTATTAAAATGTTTATAACATAGTTTCGATCCTATAAACAAAAGCCTAGATCCTATAAATATCCCATTTATATTCTAGGGTATATATTTTTATGAATTTGCAGCCCTCATGGGTAGAAAATGCGGTCCCAATGTATAAATACAGATGTACATCTGTACCGTTATATAGTGAAGAGTAAGGGTTGACGGCTTTTGAAGGCATGTCCCGTGCTAATGGGAATTTTAAACGTACCTATCTCAAGGAGCAGACGCTTTGGAATGAGGGATTTCCTTGTTTTTGTTCATTAAAGGAAGAACAGACGAAACGGTGTTAAGTTGAAAGATGTTTCTACTCAAGGGAAGCTTGCAGTACCTTCAGTTGATTTATAAATGCTAATGGCTTTACCCTTATCATTGTGAGAAGAAGCCCGTGCCCAGCAGTGGGACATTTTATATACAGGGGTGATGATGATAAATGCTAACAAATAGAAATTATTATCAATGCATTGGCACACAGCACAGTGTTGAACGTCTTCTGGGGACTCTTTTTTCAGGAATAAATGCAATATCAAATTTAAATTAATGCCAGATATATTAAATACGCAACTTTTAAAAGAAAAGCAGCAAAAATTTAAATTGTATTTTGCTATTTGGACCGACCACCCGAAATAAAATCAAGAATGCATTTCAGTCACGACTCACAGCAAAGCTAATACCTAACGCTTCGCGCCTTTTGAGTCAAAGTATATTAGTATTCCTTCACGATTCACCGCAGTACTAAAAACAGCAACTAAAGTAATTACGTTGCAAAGTATTTGCTTAGAAATGCTAACGCTGTGGGCTGAGAGATGCGGAGCGGACTGTAAACAAGCGATGTAAAAAATGTAAAAAATATCGAATAACTTGATTTATTAATTAATGAACTCACACCTGTATCTTCGAAAGGATAGGCAGAGGTGTAATATAACATCCACATTTTGCTATGTTATGAATTCGTAGGTCCAATGTTATAGGGAACGAGGCTATTGCCGTTACTAGGCACTTTGCCAAACTCGGTGCTGCTGCAGAGAAGTCGGAAAACCCTAGCAACACTTTTGCCCCACCTAGGAATTGCACATGGTACCTTCCGATCGGCAGAAGCATACTTTATCCACTCTATTCTGAAATTCATTGTACATGATTTTAAATAAATTATATTCTTAAAAAGCTATAAAAGACACAAACCTTACCTTATTTTAAAGATACAAAGCAAATAAGTTCCACAACATCAACTACCTTTTTTTCCACTTTATTACAACAACAAGAGATTATTTAGTTAATATGAGCTGCCCGAAGTGTGCTGCGTCTGGACTCAATATCGACTTGGTAACTACCTTGATGCACCTGATTCATCAAAGTAAATTACATTATATATGTACGTTGTAATATTGACGTGCACTACGATACAAAGTTGGAGCTCTATCGTATGTTCACAAGTGACGGTGAGACCACGATGTCGATGGTTACTGATCGGCCGTCGGGTGGCACTTCTGACGAAGCCCGCGTCTAATCCATCCGGTACGAACGTCAACGTCATATTATCTCAAGCAGCGTTGATAAAAGTTTAAAAGTCAATCTTGAGTACCGAATGTCTCAATCTGAGACCTTTGCATAGCCTTCTGTTTATATGTTTACGGGATTAACGCTTTTCTAATGTTTAAATAAGCAAAAAAAAAATGTGGGGAGGTTAACAAACCACTTTACTGCCGTGCTAACTAAAAAGGGCACAACTAAATTTTTTTCAAAATTGAGTTATATAATTATCACTTATCTAATACCTCTAAACGTTAAATTCTTCTATGTATATAATTATATAATCTGAATCTCGGCAATTTATTATGTGGGAGACTAAGGGGTCGATAAATCGATCTAGCCAGAATTCATTTATAGAAAACACGTTTTTCAAAACAAAAATATATAGGTATAAATAATATAAAGGTATAGTAGGCCAATTCCTACTTTCAAAGGAGAGGCCTAGTCCAGCAGTGGACTGTTAAAGGCTGGTGATGATGTGTTTGCCATTTTCTATAAGCAGAGTACGGTCTTTATGACGTGAATGAAGTCAAGAGATATTAAAGTTGCTAAGAAAATTGCTTGGATGTCTTAGCGATTGTTTTGGCAAAAACAATTTCAAATTTAATGGAAATTCGTAAAGTATATGAGTTTCAGGACAGGGTTTCAATGAGCAACACAGGAATAAACTGCACAAAGACTTATTATTTACATACATATATGCACGCCTTTTTCCTCATCGGGGAAGCCAGAGACAACAACAGAACGCCACTTGCTTCTATCCTTACAAACCTCACGCGCTTTCACTACTCATTACTCTTTTCATACTTGTACATGCTCCAGGTACTTCGGAGCTTTCCGTTAAAAAGGCGTGAGTATATATGTGTATAGTTATTATTTACATAACACGTGCGTAAAGCCGCAGTCAAAACCTAGTTAAATAAATGTAGGTCAGGGCAATTTTTATCAGAATTTCTTTGTTATTTATCCAAAGAACATCATAATCGTTCAACATTGGCATTGAGTAATGCAATTTTAATGAGACCATTCATTAGCTATGGCGGGTGCAGTTTTTTAATGGTGCCAAAACGGGAATTGAGGTGCTTTTATCGATTTATTTATAGAGATATCTGAATAGCTAAGTAGTGTACTATTCGCGATATCAGAGGTTTGATAGCCTTATTCTATGTACCGGTAAATGGCAGAACCTCATTGTAGGCATATTCTAATCATACAATAAAAATATTATAGTTGTTGAAGATTTGATTTGGTAGACCAAATCAAATCTTCAACAATTATAATAACACCATGGCTTAATAATACTTTGTTAGTTATTTATTTAGTCTTGAAGTAGTAACCTGTAAGCAGGATTCCCTCTAGTACTCAGTTTCTAAGTACGGGGCTGTATATAAACCGTGCCACTACCGGGCACGGGCCTCTTCTCACTAAGAGAAGGGTAAGGACATAGTTCAGCACGCCAGCCAAGTTTATTAATAAAACCTACTAAAAATAAAATAATCAATAAGTTGCCGCTTCAAGTCGACGTTCATAAAATCTCTAGCTGGACTAGACATGACGACGACATCATGACTACACATGTTATTTATCGTGTCAGGATTCCTTGGTAACTTTCGTTGTAATGCCCACGAAAGGTCAAGTCAATATTGCTACTATTCGATTCATACTTATACGCATACTACGTTTTTGGAGCAGCAAACTATGTTGTTTATTCCTAGAAAATATTTATTCGCTTGAGTTGTTTGTGGAAAACCGCATGTGAAATGCGTAAGGGTTTTATAGCAGGACCACTAAGTCCTTCTATAAAATTGTACATATATTATCATCATCACTGTAGCGATATCTCAGTTTCTTTTCGCATTCGCGACCTTCGCCCACTTACTGATCTAACCCAATTAGATAGAAATTTAACTTTTATGCAGAGGGAATGCTGTCTGCTTTCTCCAACCCAAAAGAATAGCCACAACGAATTTTCTTCTCCAAACAATATATGAATGAAGTTGCGTAAAATTAGGAAGCCATAATAACCTCCATATATATTGGAGATAACTGGTAACATTCAGCCAAGGCATAATATACGGTATAAGTGTAAGATAGGAGCATCAAATATACAAAGAGGTCCAAGTATGTAACAGGGAATCTCGCTTCAAATCCTATCTTTTGCCAACATATCATGATGATATTAAAGAAGCGTATAGCGGTGCAGTCCTAAGGCGTATAGAGATTTAGCTAAGTTTGTACCTAGTAATATGAAATATGATGATCCTGTATGTATAGCATATTCTGTTTTTGAATTGCAATTACTAATTATACCAATTCGAATTCTGTCTGTCTGTCATTCACAAGGCTTAGGTGTAGTAGAATGCCTCCACTTCAAAGTACGCAGTAACTGCAGTATAAGCCCCATCTTGTAGTATAAATCTGAATTTCTGTGTCCTAGACAGGTGCATGTGGAAGCGACGACACCACCACTTCTCGCTGAGTCTGTGGCTAGGACCATGTCGTAGGTACTTTGTAAAAATTGTCCTTACTTGTCCAGTCCCTGTCGTGAGTCTTATGTGTTTATACTGTGGTATTACTTTGCCAGTGAATTCAATGCAATGTGTAAATTTATTAATTTCTATTTGTGTAATAATTTAATTAGTAATTACACACCCAAAATTCATATTTTATAAGAGGTTTATTATAATTAATCTGGTGTAATATATAGTTAGCCTCATAATTGTATTCTTTTTAATCATGATCTTTCTTTATCAATCTAGTTATACTAGAAAGCCAATCATAATATTAAAATTAATAAAATAATAAGGGCAGAAACGTAAAGAAAATTCCCTTTATATTCAAGTAAGTCCTAGTAAAGAGCAGATTCACAAAACAGTTTTCTCTTGTAAACAGCGACCCGAATATAATATTTTTAACATTTTGTCACAACTTTACGTAAGAAAATTCCGGTATAACTGTGCCGTTTATCATGGTCGCTATTCTACTAAATACGGAGGCACTTAATGAAACACATAATCTTCTTAGTGTTCCACATCTTACAAGAGACGGTTAATATTTACTTTATTGTGGGCTCTGCTGTTCTTGTGGAAGACGCGAGTGTGTGAAAAGGACTTAGTGTTAGGAGTTACAGAGGTTTTGCTGTAGTATGAATAGTGGGCGATATTATAGAGGTTTTGTGCTAGTGTAAGTGGACTTGAATGTAAGTGAGACTAAAGCTAGTAAAGTACTGATTTGGGTAAATTTGCTGATGTGATAATAAAAACTATTGCCTGCGGCTTTATCCTCGTTGGGTCGGTTATCGAGACTACAAAGTACCCTATGTGCAACTCAGATGAATAAACCATACGTAAAGGCTCATTCAAATCTGTTAAGTAGGTTTTGCGTAACAGAATAACAAACATCCATACAGCCATTAATCAGCTGGTAGTAAGGTTACAGAAGAAAATATATACTCCGCTTTCGAAATCAAATTTGGCAATCACAAAAAACAGTTATTTTTCTTCTTTTCGTGTCGAACACTTTTCATACAAAAAACAATGTGATGCTATTATAAAAATTTACGAACTCTATCTATAAAACCTTAATTCATTTTCTAGAATGTGCAATTATACTTAGAGTTAAAAATAAAAACAGAACAAAACGAAATTGTCTGTTTCGAAAATAACATGCTTCTAGTGTCGATTGGTTACATTTATATAATGACTAATGCAGCTGGATTCTCGTTTTAGGGATAACACGATTAGTTTTGGTCCCAAAGGAGACCCTTATTTCTGGTTACCGCGAAAAATATAGGTTGTACCTAAATTGAGCGCTATTTGTAGACGCCCGATACACCCGGGAAAAATGTGTAAAATAAATTATGTGAAGATGTTGAGATTGTATTGGCATCTAAGAGGAAATATATACAGAATGATTTGTAATTGCTAGTATTCCCGTCGGGAATTGTAGTGATTCTGGGCCTATAATGGAGTATTTTTACCCCCTACATATGGGGGTCCAAAATGCACCATTTTGGAATAAAACAGTTTTTAAGATTTTTGAACCAATTCCAAATTTTTGTTATAAACAACTTCAAAAAAATTTTTTTGACCATTACTGGTAGCAAATTGGGTCTTATTTATTTAGGGAGACCAGCCTAGCAAAATGCATTGGGTCTTGGATTCGAATCTTTAGCGTAAATCACAGTCTTTTGTTAGTTAGGTAGTAAATGCTTATTAAGGCGCTGTCCTAAGCGACTGTTTTGGTAAATGAGGGGGTGAAGCAGGGGAGGTGAAGGGAGCTTAGCTCCGTCTACTGCGGGGCGCCCCCTTTATTCTCGTCGCGTGCGGCTGTATTCTGGTGACATCCGTATTCCAATATTTCAAAATCGCAAGCAGAACGTTTTAGCATATTGAATTGAGATACTGATATTAAAATTTATATTACATACATCAATCTGTTTTTACAATATAGGCATAGCGCAATTTTTGTTCTCAGTGCAGCCATGAGCAAAACCGGTTTACATTAGACGTTATAGGTATTAAATGTTGACGAAAGTAGGTAAATACCTACGTGCCGTAAGATGATAAAAATAATTAAGTCAGTTCCATGTATGGAGAGGCCATTATTATGTTTGTTTTGTTTTTGTATAAAAATAGTGAAGCAGTTCATAGAATACCTACATCTAATTCCATTCCTGCCAGTTTTCAAATCTGTTTTGCAATAAATTGGCTGTGACATACGGGTGGACAGACAGACAGACATTGCGAATCTATAAGGGTTCCGTTTTTTAAATTTTTGGCTACGGTACCCTAACAAACACAATACTGCTCTACTAAGCGCAAAAGCCGTATCTCAACTAAAGCGAGTTACGAGATAATTGAAGTTTAGTAAAAGTTGATTTCTTTTATTTATTTATGGATGTTTATTGTTATTATAGGTATAATTATTATGGCAAAGGTTTCGAAATACGTCGCCGTTTTTAGGGGTTGTGAGTGATTGAAGAGGGAGCAGGGGAGGTCTTGAAACCCCCCTCACCATTTTCACTTGCCGGAAATACTTGGTTTCCTCTGAAAAAAAAAATCTCCAAACATCGGTGTGTATGGCACTGCCAACTTCCACATTCATCACACAAGTTTAATAAACTAGGGTTGTTGGAGCCCAGCGAAGGGCTCCTATTTTCGGATTAAGGGTCAAAAGAGAACCTAACATAACCTACTTATTTACTTATTACAGTCGCACCTAACCCAAGGCACTCGAAAGCAATGACGCACAAATTTGACATTAGCTGTCAATATGATCATTCCAAGATGGCAGTTTTGCGTTTCGTTTCACGTTTTTCACATAAAACCTAAAAATTACATTTGTAAAACTGTACTAAAGTATAAAAACTATGTTCCGTTTTGCATAATTGCCTTATAAACTTCATTTATGAAATTTTGGTAATTGTTTAAAAATATTTAGACGCAACTCCGGCAGCAACAAAATTACTTTTAGGGGATTAAAACGAACTACCTTAAGCCTTACCTACACTACCAATACCCTCAAATTCAGGCGACTCGTTTCGAAACCCAACCCATTATTATTTTTCAAATAGATGAAACATCAAAAATATATGTGGATATACCTTATTCATGAGATACTGCTATGACGCTTAGAAAATTATAGAATTAGAATTTGAGTTACTGCTTTTTCGTTAGCTCTCGTCATACATGGTTGTATGGAAAAATATAAAAAATTTCTTTCGCTTCAAATATGTGTTGTTTCAAAGAAAATAAATATTAAAAGATATTTATTTATATTCATTTATAATTTATTAACGAAATACACAGTTTACAGCTCATCAAAAGTTAGCTGTCTGCAACAACCCGGCAGGTTTTCTTTATTCTCATCGAATGTTAAAGGCAGTGTGTGAGGTGATAAGACTTATTATTTGCTGTTGTTCACGAGGCACAGTTTCATTTACTTTCCTTTTACGACTTGGTATTGTAGAAATTTCAAGCACTGATGAAACATTTTCCTCTCCGTGATCTCGCAATGCCATCCCTTGAGCTTGACGAGAATCAACAACTGTCAATTCATATAAAACGCCACAAGCTTCTCCCAGAAAACATCATCTCTTTCTATAATTTCTGTTTTTAGCGGTATACTTTCGCCACTCCACACAGCAAATAAACACTTTTGTTTGCGTGTAACGTGGTGTTGTCCCTGAATTTGGTAATAACAATTACAATATTTGTTTAGACTAGTCAGTTCACTTTTTTATCATGTTTCCATATTTGTATTTTATTTGCTCTTATACTATTCTCCAGGCCATTCTTATAGGCAACTTTAGAACATTAAATTTCCACAATCGTGTTTGGACCTATTAATCCATCTGGCGTGGCACCAATAATCGAATAATCCACAAGGCTCGATTGTTACATTTTCTTGCTTCGCCAGTTGTTGCAAAGTCAGTTGTTTATTTTAGATTCTATGCGCAACTGATTTTACATTGCAAATATTTTATTTGTACAAAATATTTTTTACTAAGTTGGCTTTACTGCTGTTATCTCTTCTTTTTACCACTATACAAAAATTTCTATCTGTCAACATATTCTTACGCAATTCGAACCAGTCACTGCTATCCCTCTTGTAATTTTTGCTTATCACTACGGAATTTGAGTCAAATTTGTTAAAGAAATTGTTTGGCATTTCTTGGCTAGCTCTTGAACAGATCGTGTTAGGAATGACTGAAGTCAAATATGTGTAAGACGTTGCAGAACTGTTATCTTTAACTTTACTGTAATTACAATAATGATAATTAGTTACGTACTTTATTATTAAAAAAATACTATATCTTGTGTTATAGCAAACAGAGAAGTCACCTTCTTACTTATAAATTATTGATTTTAGAAATTAAAAAGATATTACATGTACTGAGACATACCTAATGGTTTATGAATAATCAAAGTTTTACCCGATGTACCTAAAAAGGTTTATGTTCAAAACACAATAATACAACATTCGTTACCGCTTGTGTGCGGATTGCGGAGCGCCATATTAGCGCTGTCATCATTATTGTTCGCCGTGGCGGCATCTTAGCGCTCCAGGCGCTCTGACAAGCTAATGAATTTGAAATATAGGTACATAAAATGATTCGATTTTATGTTATTACTCTTTCAAAAATTGAAAACTGTGGCAGCTATGTATTGTGAGAATAATTTATATAATTATATTATACATAATCGATAAAATATAAGTAACATAGTTAGTCATAAAAGACTCTTATGAAAATAATTTGTGTAAAAATGTTACATATTTCATAATCACTTGGCCATGGATGAATTTCTATTTTATTACGACGCTTTCTTGTACAAATCTTTCGTAGAACTTCATTTCTCTAATTGTCCATATTTTATTCTTCTATTTATATATTTTTAAGCACAGAAACAATAACACATTAAACGCAACAAGAGTATAAACTTAGGTCCTAATTATATATGCCCATAGTTACATGAAAAGCCTATTTGATTCAAAGTATTCAGTCTATAACATAAAACATGAAATTACGAACTCAAATCGGCGTATTATAATAACAAACAGGTTTACGTAAAATTTCGTGCAGCGGAAACGCAAGCGACATGACCTATCTCTCACAGGGCTCATAGCCGAATGATGAGGTCTGGGCGGGGCGTAAACTAGCTACTGACACTCAGTACACCGCTTATGCTAATAAGGTTTAAATTGCTGAAGCGTTTGATATTGATGGGATCTACCGAGCGTCAAAATCATAGACGTTTGGCAGATTTTATTTAATTTTACAAAATATACACGTATAATATGAAAATAAATAGGGTAATTCTTTAGTTCATTAGATTTCCTACAATATTATCAAAAAAAATATGACAGCTTACGATCAAAATATTGCAAACAGTGAGACGAAAGATTATTTTCTGCCTCGATTTTGTGATTTTTTTACCGTGATTCTATTTTACGTACATGAAAAATTCTTTCAAAAGTCTTTTGTTCAGACTTTTGACTTTAAGCTCTAATTTTTGCTAGTTTGTAATATGTACCGTTATGGCTAGATGCGCGACGAAAAATTAGGTGTTTCACGGCTTCTGAGGTATAACAGCGCCTTAAGACGCTGTCCTAAGCGACTGTTTTGGTAAATGAGGGGGTGAAGCAGGGGAGGTGAAGAGAGCTTAGCTCCGTCTACTGCGGGGCGCCCCCCTTCATTCTCGTCACGTGCGGCCGTATTCTGGCGACATCCGTATTCCAATATTTCAAAATCGCAAGCAAAACGTTTTAGCATATTGAATTGAGATACTGATATTAAAATTTATATTACAAACATCAATCTGTTTGTACAATATAGGCATAGCGCAATTTTTGTTCTCAGTGCAGCCATGAGCAAAACTGGTTTACATTAGACGTTATAGGTATTAATAGTTGACGAAAGTAGGTAAATACGTGCCGTAAGATGATAAAAATAATTAATTCAGTTCCATGTATGGAGAGGCCAATATTATGGTTGCTTTGTATTTGTATAAAAATAGTGAAGCAGTTCATAGAATACCTACATCTAATTCCATTCCTGCCAGTTTTCAAATCTGGACAGACAGACAGACATTGCGAATCTATAAGGGTTCCGTTTTTACAATTTTTGGCTACGGTACCCTAAAAACATAATACTGCTCTATTAAGCGCAAAAGCCGTATCTCAACTAAAGCGAGTTACGAGATAATTGAAGTTTAATAAAAGTTGATTTCTTTTATTATTTATGGATGTTTATTGTTATTATAGGTATAATTATTATGGTAAAGATTTCGAAATACGTCGCCGTTTTTAGGGGTTGTGAGTGATTGGAGAGGGAGAAGGGGAGGTCTTGAAACCCCCTTCACCATTTTCACTTGCCGGAAATACTTGGTTTCCTCTGAAAAAAAAATCTCCAAACATCGGTGTGTATGGCACTGCCAACTTCCACATTCATCACACTAGTTTAATAAACTAAGGTTGACGGAGCCCTGCGAAGGGCTCCTATTTTCGGATTAAGGGTCAAAAGAGAACCTAACATAACCTATTTAGTTACTTCTTACAGTCGCACCTAACCCTAGGCACTCGAAAGCAATGACGCACAAATTTGACATTAGCTGTCAATATGATCATTCCAAGATGGCAGTTTTGCGTTTCGTTTCACGTTTTTCACATAAAACCTAAAAATGACATTTGTAAAACTGTACTAAAGTATAAAAACTACGTTCCATTTTGCATAATAGGCTAGTTGACAAAAACATTTTTATATGTCCGTCCTTTAGATTATTTAAAAATAAGCGATACTTATTTTTTATTTGTAAATTAAACCAAAAATGACCAAGATACAGCTCATTAAAGTTACGTATAACGTCACACTGTGCTACATTTTTTCGCACTAGATGACGTCACACGTATCTTTAATGGGCTATATCTTTGTTATTTTTTATATAATCGAAAAAAATAAAAAAATACGTGTCCAATATTTTTTTATAATCTAAAATACGGACTTAATAAAATGTAATTATTATGACACTGGAAACTACCCTATTGCCGAAGTATTTATGAAATTTTGGAAATTGTTTAAAAATATTTAGACGCAACTCCGGCAGCCAAAATTACTTGTACGGGATTAAAACGAACTACCTTAAGCCCCCTACACTACAAATACCCTCAAACTCAGGCGACTCGTTTCGAAACCCAACCCATTATTATTTTTCAAAATAGATGAAACATCAAAAATATATGTGGATATACCTTATTCATGAGATACTGCTATGTCGCTTAGAAAATTATAGAATTAGAATTTGAGTTACTGCTTCTTCGTTAGCTCTCCTCATACATGTTTGTATGGAAAAATATTAAATAATAATAATAATAATAACCTAGCAACACTGTAACGTAACACTTACTGTAACGTAAAAAGGACTTTTCTGGTGTGTGCTGTTACGATATCCCTACTAGGGTGTGTCTAAATGAGAAGCGTGGTTAAATGTTACAATAAAAATTGATTTAATTGCCAATAAATTTTAGACATCATTTAGCAAGCGTTACTTTAATGAAAAAAATTACTATTTATGTGATATTAAGAAAAATTTACACAGGGTCACGTAGTTCGGCGAGGGGTTGGGGTTTTTGTGGAGAATCCTGCTGCCGATGGTCCAGGAGAGGTGGTCAACTTATCTCGGAGCTGTAGCCGCCGCAAAAAGGAAGCGCGAAGCCAACGCGTCCGCTTTTATAGAGGCTCGCAGTGCGGTGGGGGCGCAGGTGCAAGCGGCCGAGAGGTGGTGTCCTCTCGACGTCACAGCGACGTCACAACACGTCAACAAAGCAACATACAGTTTTCTTTGAATTTTTATATTTGCAATTTATAGCATATTTTTGTGTTTATATTGATATTTTCGACTACATGCCGGACTTTTTATTGGATAAATATATAATTAGTACAAGCAACCATTAAATAAATTAAGAAAAGAAATCACAAAAATATTATTGAAGATGACATTAAATGTCAAAGACAAATCAAATAAATATAAACTGAACGTAAACAATAGTAAACAAATACATAAATACGAGGAAATGATATGATGTTGACGAGAGCTAAGGCAGCTGCTGCACGCCTGAGACCCCCGGACTCGTCGTTCAGCTCCGCCTCACAGCCGCCGGCACCAGCACCAGCATCGCCGACGAGTGTTGAGGCGTCGAGCTCATCGAGCGACGAATATTTCTCTCCGCCGACGTCGCCACCACCTGTCCGCCGGCGAGGGAGAGGCCGGCCACCGACACGCTTGGGACCCCGAGACCCACCGGTCTCGAACAGGGCCCCCGCTACCGGTGGTAATGTGCACCGCATGCGATGGACGACTTCTATGAATGAGAACGTCATGCGGGCATATTTTGTGGCCACAGAGGGTGGAACCAATTTCAGTGCGTACCGTGATCGAATGCTGCCTTTGTTTCAGACGCTTGAACCAGCTGTCAACGTGTCAACGCAACGGCTATCGGATCAAGTGCGGGCCATCCAGCGGTGTCGGCTGTTGGATGATACTGTGCTTGAGAGGCTACGCTCTGACGTGCAGGGAAGTCTCCCCATCACTTCTTCATCGCAAACTGGCACGGTAGATACACAATATCAACAGTTGAATCTCCCTGATGAAGAGGTAGATGATGAGACTTCTCACGTAAGTACCCAGTGCAATGATCAGTTAAGGAGTGCTTTGGAATGTGCTATTGGGGAATACCGATCCATGGACCCAAATGTTCGGCCTCGTTTGCCTCGTTTGCCCACGCATAAGAGAAACATAGCGCTAATGAGTGCCCTGGATTCGTTATTATCAAACTATTTTGATAATAGTGAAAATCTTTTTAAAAAATGTGAAAATTTTAAAGGTAGTAGAGCCTTGCTGATTTCAGCATGAATGGGCCGGCTCGACCGGGGTAGTACTACCCTCTCACAGAAAATCGACGTAAAGTAACAGTACCTAAACTGTTGCGTTTCGTTCGGTGAGTGAGAGTGCCGGAGGCCCTATCCCCTTTTCCTTCTCCCTCATCCCACTCCTCATCCTATTCCTTTTCCCAACCTCAAGGGGCGGCAATGCACTGGTGACTCCTAGGGTGTTGCTTGTGTCCATGGGCGGCGGTAATTGCTTACCATCAGGCAATCCGTCTGCTCGTTTGCCGCCTTATACCATAAAAAAAAATAAAAAAAAAACTTGGTGATACACATTCAATCCTGTATTGTGCGGCTGTAGCTGTATGTCGGGTAGCGGGAGTTAAGCTGTCTGAAAATAATACCGCTCCTCGACCAACCACTACTGTGCCAGCTTGGCAGTGCAGGATTGAGCGTCGTATCGCTGAGACTAGGGCACTCATTGGAAAGCTATCCTGTTTCAGGATGGGCAATACGCGACCGAGAGTGATGCGCTTTGTGACTCGAGCCTTCGCGGGAACTGGTATCAGTTCCCAGGATTATCAGGCACGAGTTACAGAGCGCATCGACTCTCTGAAGCAAAAAGTTTATGCATGGGCAAACCGTATCAGGCGATATAAAAAAAGAGTGGATCGATATTGCCTGAATCGCACATTCCAAAGAGATGAGAGGTGGGTGTACAGAGGATGGGAGCAACCTGATTCCAGGGCCGGTGAGGGTGATGGGTGTGGACCGGACGATGATGCCCCTAATTCATTTTGGCGCAGCATTTGGTCGACGCCAGTCAGCCATGCGGAGGGTGATTGGATCCCGGATGTTGAGCGAGTATGTGAACGAATCCCAACTATGGAACCAATATACATAACACAAGACGATATAGCTAGTGCAGTCCGCCCGTTACAAAACTGGAAAGCAGCAAGACCGGACGGACTGTACAATTTTTGGCTTAAATGGTTCCGTAGTTCACATGCTTGCTTAGCGTCTCAGTTCCAATCATCATTGGAATCGGGTTTGCCACCAGACTTTTTAACATCCGGCCAGACTCACCTGCTCTATAAATCTGGTGGTACCACGGACCCCAAGAATTATAGGCCGATTACTTGTCTGCCAACAATTTATAAACTTCTTACATCCATTTTGAGAATAAAATTATCAAAACATATATTTGATAATTCAATTTTATCAGTTTCTCAAAATGAATGTAGGAGTAAGGCACGTGGTACTAAAGAACTCCTTCTGATTGACATGGCCATTAGCCAACAGGTACGCCGTAATCGAAAAAATCTATCGACATGCTGGATAGATTACAAAAAGGCTTAAGACTCCGTGCCACATACCTGGCTTTTGAGGGTGCTGGAGTTATATAAAGTAGATACAACTCTATGCACCTTCTTAAGGTCATGTATGGGGCCATAGGACCCTGTTGCGCTATCCAGGATGTCGATCGAGTTTGGATTGCGGTGTTCCAATAAAGATCCAGCGAGGTATATTCCAGGGTGACAGTCTGAGCCCTTTGTGGTTTTACCTAGCACTGAACCCTCTAAGTACTTTATTAGAGGGTTCAGGGCTAGGCTATCGGTTAAGGAAAGGTGGTCATGTTATATCTCACCTCCTTTTCATGGATGACCAGAAATTATTTGCCCTCAACAATCTCCAACTGACTGCATTACTTAAGGTAACTGAAACCTTTAGTAATTCTATCAGGATGGAATTTGGTGTGGACAAATGTGCGGTCATGCATGTTAAGAAAGGTGAGATAATGGAATCTGCAGGGATACAACTCTCAGATTCCATACAACTTCGGTCCCTCTCTCTAACGGAAACTTACAAATACCTGGGTATGTCGCAGTCTTTGATTATCTCTGAGGCTGACATGAAGCAGTTGCTGCAGGCTCGTTTCATTGGCCGCCTGAAAAAAGTACTGAATAGTCTTTTATCAGGTGGTAACAAGGTGCGGGCCTGCAACGGATGGGCCATGCCAGTCCTTATGTATTCCTTCGGCATACTCAGGTGGACTCAGACTGAACTTGACGCCCTGGACAGAAAAGTCCGTTCAATGCTGACTGCATCTCGAATGCATCATCCACGCTCGTCGGTAATGAGGCTATACATCCCGCGGAAATGTGGTGGTCGAGGATTTTTATGTCTTAAGACCCTCCATAACCGCGAGCTGTATAACCTCAGAGAATATTTTCTGCAAATGAGTGTGGATATGCATCGGGATGTAGTTGCAGTGGATACTGGACTTACCCCGCTCGCTTTGGCTAAAGAGAACTGGCACAAACCTGCAGTACTTAGCATTGGGGACCGGAGAGAAGTATGGAAGGGCAAGGAGCTACATGGACGCTTCTATAAGGCCTTACACGGGTCTGATATAGATTTTAAGGCATCCGTTTCCTGGCTGCGCTTCGGTGATATTTTCGGAGAAACCGAAGGTTTTGTCTGTGCAATTATGGATGAAGTTGTCATGACAAATAACTACCGCAAGTATATCCTGAGGGACGGTACTGTTGACATATGTCGGGCGTGTCACCAGCCCGGGGAATCTCTCAGTTCTTGTTCGAGTCTTGCCAATGGTCAGTATTTGCACAGACATAACCAAGTGGCTAGGATTGTCCATCAGCAACTAGCCCTTAAATATAAACTCATTGGTTCTGAGGTACCGTACTACAGATATGTGCCCGACCCAGTTCTCGAAAATGGTCGTGCACTGTTGTACTGGGATCGGTCTATCATTACAGACAGGACTATTGTAGCCAATAAGCCTGATATTGTAGTGATAGACCGAGCAGGGCGTCTCGCAATGATTGTTGATATCACCATACCACATGACGCTAATCTCGTGAAGGCGGAAAATGATAAAAAGATTAAATATTTAGATCTAGCTCACGAGATTGTCGACATGTGGGATGTAGATTCAGCAATCATTGTTCCGATTGTCGTTTCAGTGAATGGATTGATCGCTAAGAGCCTCGCCCAACATCTTAAGAGGCTCACACTGGGCAGCTGGATCAAGGCCTTGATTCAGAAGGCGGTTCTTCTCGATACGGCACGCATTGTGAGGAAGTTCCTTTCTCTGAGGCCCTAACCAACGGTGGCTTGGTCCCTGTATCCGACACCGGTGGGTTTCCGTGGTCCCATTTTATATAGTTAAATTTATTGATATATTTAAGGTTTAATTATGTAAAATTCGATTATGTGAATACTGAATAATAAATAGAAATAATAATAATGAATTTAACACAGAAATTACAATAGATAAATATATGTTGCACAAACGGCGGCCTTATCGCTAAAAAGCAATCTCTTACAGGCAACCCTTATGGAAAAAGAGAAGTAAGGAGCCAGACATAGGGCAGTTTTGGCGTAGTAGGATACTAATGATACAAAATATGAATACACACTATACTATACAAATAAACTAATAAATATACTATAATATATAAATACATACATACATACAATAATATAATGAATTAAGCAATGGGAGTAGACAATAGTAAAAAAAGGGAGAAAAAGAAAGTGTGAGTTTGACAATGTTATGGAAAGTTAAATAGATAAGTAGTGGTTTTTAACTAATTTTTTAAAGGCTGTGATATTTTGAAGTAGTGGAATGCATTGGAATTTCCAATCTCAAATTTACCGATGACCTAAGACCCGATCTTGAATGAGAGTCACTTAGGAACTTGAAGCGTTCTTTCAAATAAGATGGAGAAGAAGGATTGAAGAGAATATTATAGAGTAAGGAAAGAATGTGAGTGTAAAAATTTTCTTTCGCTTCAATTATGTGTTGTTGCAAAGAAAATAAATATTAAAAGATATTTATTTATATTCATTTATCATTTATTAACGAAATACAGAGTTTACAGCTCATCAAAAGTTAGCTGTCTGCTACAACCCGGCAGGTTTTCTTTATTCTCATCGAATGTTAAAGGCAGTGTGTGAGGTGATAAGGCTTCAATACTTATTATTTGCTGTTGTTCACAAGGCACAGTTTCATTTACTTTCCTTTTACGGCTTGTTATTGTAGAAATTTCAAGCACTGATGAAACATTTTCCTCTCCGTGATCTCGCAATGCCATCCCTTGAGCTTGACGAGAATCAACAATTTCAGGCAACTGCCAATTCATATAAAACGCCACAAGCTTTTCTTCTCCCAGAAAATATCATCTCTTTCTATAATTTATATTTTTAGTGGTATACTTTCGCTACTCCACACAGCAAATAAACACTTTTGTTTGCGTGTAACGTGGCGTTGCCCCTGAATTTGTTAATTACAATTACAATATTTGTTTAGACTAGTCAGTTCACTTTTTATCATGTTTCCATATTTGTATTTTATTTGCTCTTGTACTATTCTCCAGGCCATTCTTATAGGCAACTATAGAACATTAAATTTCCACAATCGTGTTTGGACCTATTAATCCATCTGGCGTGGCACCAATAATCGGATAATCCACAAGGCTCGATTGTTACATTTTCTTGCTTCGCCAGTTGTTGCAAAGCCAGTTGTTCATTTTAGATTCCATGCACAACTGATTTTACATTGAAAATATTTTATTTGTTCAAAATATTCTTTTTGTTTTTAAAAATTGTTTGGCATTCCTTGGCTAGCTCTTGAACAGGTCGTGTTAGGAATGATGCAGTCATTCCTCAAATGTGTGTAAGACGTTGTAGAACTGTTATCTTTAACTTCACTGTAATTACAATAATGATAATTAGTTACGTACTTTATTATTAAAAAAATACTATATCTTGTGTTATAGCAAGCAGAGAAGTCACCTTCTTACTTATAAATGATTGATTTTAGAAATTAAAAAGATATTAGATGTACTGAGACATACCTTATAGTTTATGAATAATCAAAGTTTTACACGATGTACCTAAACAGGTTTATGTTCACAACACAATAATACAACATTCGTTACAGCTTGTGTGCGGATTGCGGAGCGCACTATTAGCGCTGTTTATTGTTCGCCGTGGCGGCATCTTAGCGCTCCAGGCGCTCTGACAAGCGAATGAATTTGAAATATAGGTACATAAAATGATTCGATTTTATGTTATTACTGTTTCAAAAATTGAAAACTGTGGCAGCTATGTATTGTGAGAATAATTTATATAATTATATTATGCATAATCGATAATATATAAGTAACTCTTATGATAATAATTTGTGTAAAAATGTTTCATATTTCATAATCACTTGGCCATGGATGAATTTCTATTTTATTACGACGCTTTCTTGTACAAATCCTTCGTCGAACTTCATTTCTCTAATTGTCCATATTTTATTCTTCTAATTATATATTTATAAAGACATAAAGACATATTTATTTCTGCATTTTGGTTGTTTACAACACTTATACATGTCAAGTATAAGCACAGAAACAATAACACATTAAACGCAACAAGCGTATAAACTTAGGTCCTAATTATCGGTGCCCATAGTTACATGAAAAGCCTATTTGATACAAAGTATTCAGTCTATAACATAAAACATGAAATTACGAACTCAAATCGGCGTATTATAATAACAAACAGGTTTAAGTAACATTTCGTGCAGCGGAGGCGCAAGCGACATGACCTATCTCTCACAGGGCTCATAGCCGAATGATGAGGTCTGGGCGGGGCGTAAACTAGCAACTGACACTCAGTACACCGCTTATGCTAATAAGGTTTAAATTGCTGAAGCGTTTGATATTGATGGGATCTACCGAGCGTCAAAATCATAGACGTTTGGCATATTTTATTTAATTTTACAAAATATACACGTATAATATGAAAATAAATAGCGTAATTCTTTAGTTCATTAGATTTCCTTCAATATTATCAAATAAAATATGACAGCTTACATCAAAATATTGCAAACAGTGAGATGAAAGATTATTTTCTGCCTCGATTTTGTTTTTTTTTACCGTGATTCTATTTTACATACATGAAAAATAAAACCTTAATAAGCATTTACTACCTAACTAACAAAAGACAGTGATTTACGCTAAGGATTCGAATCCAAGACCCAATGCATTTTGCTAGATTGGTCTCCCTACTAGTAAATCACTGCTGATTGCAGAGCTTAAGAACAAATTTTAATACAGGAAAAAATGTTCTGCCGCATGAGTCATCCAGAAGCAATGCGGCTATTACTCCAAATTCACAACAATTGGCTAAGACTATTATACCTTTTTGGATAGCTGGTAATACCAGAAAGTTACTCGAACACCTTACATAACATGCCACATATAATTTTTTTGAAATAATTGCTTTTTTGTGGCGTCATTTTATTTTATTTGATGATTTTTGTGTGTTTTTCAGCTCTATTTTCAAATACTACGTTGAGTTAGTAGCTTTATTTTATTTTAAAAGACGGACAATTTAATTGTCCATTAAATAAGACCCAATTTGCTACCAGTACTGGTGAAAAAAGTTTTTTTGAAGTTGTTTATAACAAAAATTTGGAATTGGTTCAAAAAATCTTAAAAACCGTTTTATTCCAAAAACGGTGCATTTTGGACCCCCATATGTAGGGGGTAAAAATACTCCATTATAGGCCCAGAATCACCACAATTCCCGAAGGGAATACGAGCAATTACAAATCACCCTGTATATCATCGTAGATTTTACGATCAGAGAGCATTTTTTTTCAACTTTACACGTTATGTTCTTTTAATAATTTATCAGTTTTGTTTTGCTGTTGTGTTAGGTTTAACTATTAATGAAAAACTCGCTTAAAAGCTTTTGCAGCGCAATAACAAGATTTTTCATTTAGCTATGCACATCTTGCAAACTATGTATTTCATAATGTGATATAATGGATATATGGTCTATGACTAGACAAAGACAGTGCTTGCAATGAAAGCATTGCAAGCATGTGGCAAGGAACAAAATGACAAATAAGGTTTTAAAATCACGTTTAACAAAATAAACTTATCTAAGACTTAAAATGATAACACAATGTTTACACATTACTTAGTTACCTAATAATGATACATTTCTATTTAGTACCACGTTCGTAATACACAGGAACAGGCGGTAAAACTCAGAGCCATTCGCGTTCATAACAAAGGACATGAACATCCTAAGATGCTATTAAATAGGCTTTTTAACATCGTATAGCAACCGTTAATCCGCCAGCCAAGCAAAGTTGTAATCCCTATTATGACAAGTCCAAATATTTGAAGGCTTTTGACGGAGGATGACGGAACGGTGTAGCCTTGATAAAGTTATTATTAAAGTAAAGAGGCGATAGCCCAGTGGAGTACGTAACGGACTGCCGAGAAGATGGTCTCGGGTTTGATCTCCATTTACGCCGAGCACACGCACACACCTCTGAATTTTCGAAGTTGTGAGTATTAAAATAATGTGAATTATCACTCGCTTAACATTGTGCTCGGTAATAATAATAGTTAATAATAGTTTACTAGTAAATCATTAAGTTGGCAAGTATTCTAAGAACTACTTTTAGCTTTATTTGTTGTAGAAAATATGAGAATGTTAATGGGGATATAGTGAGAAGCTTTATGCTTTATTATAAGCGTGTAATATATTGTTATGCTTTAAAAAGCAAATATTTGTGAGGTAGAATGGCGCTTCAGGAGAAATCAGAAACTCACAGAATCTATAAAATCACTTACAAAACATGTTATTATTCTCACTTCTACTTACTGTAACTATCCATTACCTCAAAGGAAATCAGACTGAGATTTTACATCTCTTTGATACAGCCATTTCCTAATTTCAAACTAACTTGCAGACACGAATCGTAAAATGAAACTTATAAAACTGTTTTGCTATTCATAAAAGAGAACAATAAAATTATTTGTCAACATTTTTAAGCGACTACCAAAGGGAAGAGGTTCTCAATTCAAGGACCAATTTGTTCCCTATAGATAGCTAGTAGCTACGTACGAATAATAACATTTTATTACGATATTATAATAGATTTTAAATGTTTGTTTAATTTACCTATTTATTTTATTTTTAGTTAAATAGATTATGAGGCTCTTCTGAAGACAGTATTTTTTAAAAGGTAGTTTTTATGTCGGTAGCTTAAGCAACATTTGAAGTGGTTATTAGTTGGGTGAGTGACCCCTTAGTACAAAGACCGTTCGGTTATTTTGAAATGTGAAGGTCTATTTCTGATATCAGATTGAGACCCACTGGGATGCTTTCAGTATGTTAACACCTATAAAACCATTTTTATGAAAGAGGTTCTGTAAAAATATTACTTTTAGTCACAATAAAATTATAAAAAATAATCTGACTTAAATATTTAACTTAGTAACTGACCTAATTATACCATAGCCTATGAAGTTATGACCTAACCGCATGAAAGAGTATTATAACTGTAGCCGTGGATAATATACTAGATACTAGTACTTTAGTGCAAAAGTAGTCCCATTTAGGCACAAATACCATTGAAAATACTACATGTGCAAATATGGTTTAACCAATAAAATAAACAAATTATTCTACTCATATGTCAAATTATTTCGCATCGCAGTAGATAAGCACCATGTTAAAATAAGATACGCTGCGAACTTTCTTCAAGTCCGAAGTGTATCCTAAAATAAAAGTCTAGACCAAGTTCTCTAATTAAACAAACTTATTTATTAAAAATAAAAATGCATACAAAGTAATCTTTGTGGATTTTCTTAAAAGTTTGCCCACTTCTGAATAAGTTAGTGGGTTATCATGGCGTATGTTGAGCATACAAAAGCGAGCCAAGTTTCTTGTGGACTACATGTCGCGGTTTCAATTATGGCTACGCGTTAATGTTATGCAGAAGTCTTTTTCATTCGGGGTGACCACGTCACGGATTTTTTGGCTTCATCATTTGAGGATAATATCATTGTGGAGTTTCGTTTGTTACGAAGTCTAATAAAATTGAGAACTTGACAAGACTTTTATAAAATCATCTTTCATCATTGTGTTACGAAAACAATTTAATTACTCTAGCTGATGAGAAGAAAGGTCGATTACATTGGTTATTTTCAACCATTCGTAGATTTAGTTTTAAATGCAACGAGGTAAGTCGTAAGTGCCCTCTTTTTACCCGACTACGGCGAAGCCAAAAGGAAGGGTAATGTTTTTGGCAGTCTATGTATGTATGTTTGTATGTTCCATCGTAGCGCCTAAACTACTAAACCCATTTTAATAAATGGGGTGTCCATAAATTTTTAATAATGGGCCATTATTAAAAATTTATGGACACTGGACGGCTGACATAAGCTATATAAATTTTATCAAAATTGTGAATTACGTAATTTATACCTCAGAATTCAACCTCAAAGAAATTAAACAGAGATTACATGTTTGGTATCAAAAGAAAGGTAGCACATTATAAACATGTAAATATAATATTTTGTTTCAGTCAAAATATAAGTTTAAAACGCGGTTGTACTTGCAAAGTGTCTAAAAAGGACGAAACAAGAAAATAGCTCAGAGCCGTGGTCGCACCTATTGTATACCTTATGTGGGTGCCATGTAATATACACTAATTGTACGTAGTCGGCAAAACTGCACTGAATTTTCAGCATAGGAATAATTCATTCTTCTTTTGGTGTGTGCCTGACTCTAGAGACCGATCTGGCCCAACAATTCTTTGCCCTGATATGAGAACCAGACTTAACGTGCCTCTCTAGCACATCAAACGGTCAACCATAAAATTGGGACGTGTCTAAACTTTGCTTAACTACGCCGATTGGCAAGTAAAGTCACGCTGTGAACGCTACAATATCGGCTGAAACCATATATAATCATAAAATACACATCAGTATTTTGCACTACGTATAATGCATTTACTGACTTTAGGTTTATAACATTCTCCTTTTATCAGGCTATAGATCTTTTTCCCTATTTGAAACTAAAAAAATATTTCAAAGAAAAACTTTGCTAACTATTTCAAACTTGTAGTTTCAAATAAAGCACGTCTTTTTTATTCTGAGAAGCAATCTTTTGACGGTTACACTATAAAAAGTGTCTGTCTGTTTTATTTATGTTATGGAGCTGCTGCAATATTAGTTTTTCATTAAAAACTATCTACCGAAGAAAACTCTGGTTATTGAAAATTATAGTTAGAAAAAGAGAACCAACATACAGCCTAACTGATAAAAGTAAAAAGAATACCAACAGTGTAAAGTGTGGAACCCTCAGCTGAGAAACGGGGAAGCGACATTGATATCAATGCTGTTTTTTTTGTGTGGGAATAATTTCTT
Source organism: Euclidia mi (assembly GCA_944739405.2). Lineage (NCBI taxonomy): Eukaryota > Metazoa > Arthropoda > Insecta > Lepidoptera > Erebidae > Euclidia > Euclidia mi. The sequence goes on from OX123187.2 coordinate 84,473,882, forward strand.
TTACATGTTGTTTCATCTGAGATATTAATGATCAAGGTGTTTAATTGTGTCCTTTGTGCTACTTAACAAAATGTAAGTAAGTTTTGACTTTCATGTATTGTAACAGAAATGAAACAAATGCATGAATAAAAAAAATGTTTCTTATTATAATAAAAACAAAATTTTTCACTTGATTTCAATAAAGAATGAGGTACACTGATGTATTGACAAATGCTTGTAAGCTTAGCATGAAAGGTTAAAAGCACTTCTTTCTAAAATACCATAGTTTACATAAGTAAGGTCTAGTCAAGAGCAAGCTTGTGATCAAACACTAAACAGTCCAGGTGTGTTAGAAGCGCATAGTGCATGTCGACACCTCCATGCAATAAAATCGTAACTCATTTTGCATGACTTTCTAGGAGATCAAATTTAAAGTTTAAAAAAATGTACCGCTTTCGGAACAACACATATAATCGTTGAAGCTGTCACTATCTCATACTTTTTAGGTGCACTATATTTATGTACGGTTAGGTTGTAAAAGAAAAGTTGTTTTCATGGTTTTTCATGACTTACGTGAAAAACTATACATAGAAAAGTAATGTAACTTACGAGGACAAGCATTGTATTTCTGAGTTACAATTTAGTTTTTATTGGCAGATTCTGTTTTTTGTTGTCAGATGATTGTAACTCCAAGTGTTATGTTACCTAAAATATTTTTTCATGGTTAAAGTTAAGTATTATTTTCACCCAAACACAAAGAATAATAAATGGCGAAATTTTCGCCATGAAATTTTAGGTCTCACGTAATATTGGGCGAGCCTATTGCCGTAACCGGGCACATCACCAGACTCCGGGCTGCTACTGATAATTTGGAAAGACCCAGTAACACTTTTGCCCGACCCGGGAATCGAACCCGGGACCTTCGATCAGCAGTTGCATATGCTATCCACTGGACCACGAAGGCAGAGTTGAAGTTATGTGCGTATTTAATTGTTAGTTATCGCTTGCCCCATGTCTCGGAGATCACGCTAAGCAGTTGGTACCGGTTTCATGAAGATCTCTCTCTGTCGTTTTAGAATGTCAACACATTTGAATTTCCTGTTACTGCTCCAAACTAAGGTATGTCGCTTTTAGTTGCGTAAGTCATACGTCAGCCGTTCTGTGCAAAAGCCACTATGTTGTCAATCTGATGAGACCAAAAAAGCGGAAGGATAAGATGATATTTTCGGTTTTTTAATGGCAGAGTTAACCGGTCAAACACAAGCTACGATTTTATTTACTTGCACATCTAGTTACTTAGGAATTTAGAAGACCTTTTTTATTTTTTTCTTACTATGAGGAATTTCTTTTGAGAAATAATAATACTTTACAAGATGGTTGAAGTAAAACCGGCGCGTTTAATTGCTAGCTATCCGGGAAAGTTTAACAAGATGAAACAAATAATTGTATTTTATTTTCCAATTTTCATACTGACAGCCCTCGTTTCAAATAAAACTCTAGAACGTCCTTCCTCCGCCATTTTATTTTAATAAAAATCGAAAAACGTCTATTTATACATAGATGGTTAGAGCGCCTTCAGCTACTGTTTAACCTTTCCTTAACAATTTCCTTTATTGGCGTACACAAGACGCGGGACACATTAATAAAGTTACTAAAGCAACTATTTACATTAACTAAATAACAGTAATCAAACATTTAATTAACACAACATAAACAACCCTCCCCACCCTTGTTTCGAACTCCCCCTTATTTATCCCCTACGCGTGAAAATATGAAACAATTGAAGCGAAATCGAATTAATCTCAAACATGTAACGCACTTAGATACGGCGCTTCCTCTTAAGGTATCGTACTGATACAAGTAATACCTAATGATGTATGAAGGACACTCATATGTCTTGATAGTACCTACTGTGATATGATTAACGCTTATATCTGCAAGCAACCGGGTAAAATTCCAAAATGAATAGGATTTATTGTAAGAAATTTTGAGGTGTGGGCGGTGGTCAGATGTCGCCCGCTCCATTCACACCGAGTAATACTTGTCTCATACCTATGCAAACGAAATGCTTAAGCGGAATGAACGGTTGTAGTAGAAATGAGGGGGTCATTTGTTTGAAAGAATTATTTTAAAGTGCTGTAACTTGACTTTTGTAGTTTTGTTATTGGCGTAGCGATGAAATAAGGGAGAGAACAACACACTGCCATGCAAGGATCTCAGGCTCGATCAAACCTACACAATGTACTGCGAACTTTTAAAAGTATGTTCTTATAAAATCGTTTATTATAATTTATCAGGCAGAGAATCAGTTTCATCAAATATTTTGATACTGCATGATGCCTATGATTTTGACACTCTCTAAAATGTTATTATAAAATATTGCTGTTCCATTAGGACTCTGAAATCTGCCGGTAAAAAATTACGAAAAAACTTATTTACTGTAAAACCCTAAACCAAAGATCTTTGATTGGATTACGAATAAGAAGATTTTGTCGGGTATGGATTTATTCAGCTTTAAATACGGCGCATTCCACAAAAAACGTCGCAGATAAAGTCATGTATTTTCACTACAGTCTTGTTTCGACGCAAAATGGAGCTGCAGTACATTGATAAGAGCCCTAAATATTAAACACACGCATGAAGCTTCCGCTGCTCGCTTGTTCATCTTTTAAACTAGTAGCTTGGAATCAAGCCGTACATTGATCGTATATTGAAGCAATATCAGCACTGCATATTGTATCAAGAGCTTACGCTATAATTCAGGAAATCTAACGATGCCGTGGTAAGGCAGACTCCCTTACCACGGTATCGTTTTTTAAATAATACAATCCAGTTGTATTCTTCTTGAAATTTATTACCTAGAATGCTTAGGAATACTACTTTAAAAGTGATGACTGTATATCTTTTAAGCCAAAGAGTATGCTTGAATACTTCGCTAGACATGTCTTACCCTACTCCAGTCTCATAAATATTTTATGTCACTTCTAGTGCTCGCGTATTCCGTGGCGTAGTCAAATGCTGAACCGTGACAAGTGGTGTTTAGATGCATTTGAACCTCGTACTAAATAAAAGAGTTTATGTTTGTATAACGTGCTCATTTTCGTGAAATAAATTTGGATAGGACTACCTGTTTCTGTTTGTACATGTTATTTTATACACTTAATTTTCTGACTTTTTTTCTTCAGTAACATAATCCCAGTTCTCCTACGGCCATTTTCAATATTCGAACTATAGATAGATCTGGAGATTTTAGGTTCGTGTTTGACATATTTTGTATGGAGCTTATGTCAAAAACTGTCAAAAACGAATTTAAAATCTACAGATCTATCTATATTTCAAATATTGAATTCCGTAGCTATAAGGAACCAGTTGGTTTCTTTTTTGGCGCAGTCAGTAGGCACGCAGTAAGAGAAAATTATCTTATACATTTTCATTGAAAATGTAGTCACAATAGGATGTCGCATCAGAGGTGGGCTTCCCGCATGGTGGACCGGCGATCTGTTGGAATCGTGTGCAGCGAATGGATGCGGCTGGCTCGAGATCGGTCTCTGTGAAGAGCCTTGTGGTAGGCCTATGTCTAGCAGTGAACGCTCATTTGGAAACTAGCACTATAATTTCATGCCAGAACTAGTAATCTAGAAACACATTATGCAAACCATACTGAAGGTAACATACAAAAATAAACTACAACCCCATACAGTCAGTTGAGTTCCAATAAATCGTTGTTCAGTTTGGAAACTTGCAGTGACTAATATACTCGAAAGTAAGGTTTCCTTGTTCTGCTGTGGAATGTTAAACGTTAAAGCGTGCTTCTATCAGACTTGTCTACAGTGTGTGCGACCAAAATATATTTTACGTTGAGATCCTGCAAAGGCTTCCCAAGCCGAGCATGCTCACTTGTGCTGAATATAGCATTATTTAATTATTAAGAATCATTATTTAAATCCAACGTGCGGAAACTAAGTCTAGTAATCAAATTGTAAAGTTAATAAACCTTTTACACTCATAAAAATACGTACATTTAACTTATTTGATGAATGCCAATTAAGGTACTTGATATATTAAGCGTCGTACTGTTCGTCGGATGGTAAATTAAAAAAAACACATTTTCATTACGTGTAACATTTGAAGCTCCCTCCAATTCTTGCGCTGCCGTAAAATGTCTAGGAAAAAAATCATTTTTACTTTGAGTTCGGGTAAAATAGCCACTGCTAAAAACAACTGTAACTAAAGCAAACAAAAGAGCTCTCAGAAAAACGACAGTTTTATGCTAAACGACTTTCCTTCGATTCTTTTGTCGGAACACCAGAACGACACTTAAAGAAGTGGAAGCTATTATTATGTAGTGTCGCAATCGCGGGATCGAAGAAAAAAATTACTTTTTCTTAAATGAGCAACGGCAAAGGCTTGAAGTAGTCATTAACCTTGTTTCTACTCGAAGTTAGTTAGAGAGGTTTCTTGCCTATACTAGATATTGTTATCGATAAGCGGCAAAAAAGACAAATTGTTCGCCAAGTATTTCTGTCTTAAGATCTTTTGAGGCTAAATTGTGGCGTCGTTAGCTGAAATGTTGTACAATAAAATTGATGAAGTGAATTTAATGATAGAGGAAAACTCTACTAATTGTGTACGCCTATGTAAAGATACAATTTGAACCTTGACGGAAGGTATTTAAATTGGATTCGCTCTTATTATTACTGCTAAAAACCATATTTTAAGAAATCTGAAAAGCGAGGAAGTACTGATATAGGCAATTACTTAAAATGTGCCTAGCTTGAGAATGTAAGACAAATTTAAGACTGATGTCCTTAGAATTTTCTTTATTTTATTTCGTATTATATCATGTCATACATACATCGAGCACATTAGATAGTATGGACCCCGGGTTGCAACTGGAATCCCGCTAAGACGATGAACGCACGATCAACTTTCCTTAGGAATACCAAAACAGCTTCTTAAACTAAGTACTTCTTTTACTAGCCCCTATAATTTATTCCTACCTACTTTGTCTAATTTACAAACAGTTATTAGTATATGATTATATTTTATCCTAAATAAGTATGAAAAAATACCTTAGTTGTCCTCACTCACAAGCAGTGCGAAAATATTTGAGACATAGTTTTTACAATTCCAAGTCCAACAGATGTTCCAATTCAAACTTCGACTCGGCGAAGAAAGAGCCTTAAACTAATTAAAGTCGGACACTTAAAACTCCCTTGGTTCACATTTTAAACCGTGAAGTATATTTAAAACCCTTTTGTTACAAGAAGTAAATTAACAAAACTATTAATATTAAATAATGTCATTCAATATAGCCATTGTCAAGGAATGTCACGGTTTGAAAAATGTATGAATTCGGTTAGGGCTGACCCTGGGTAGACGTAATCAATCAATTGGAGAAATTGAGACCATTCAGATGCTCACCGTCGTAAATGATAAGCGATAAATATCAGTTTATAAAGTTATTGTTATTTTATCTATAATATAAAAATGAATCGCAAAATGTGTTGGTAAGCGCATAACTCAACAACGCCTGGACCGATTTGGCCAATTCTTTTTTTTAATGTTCGTTGAAGTTCAAAGATGGTTTTTACGGCGAGAAAAAATCTGATAATTGCCGGCAAAACCCTAAAAACAGCGCTTTTCTTTTTCCAATACATACGTTTTCTAACTAAAACGTAGAGTCAATTTCTAATTTATTACCGCTGCATAAAGTTCAAATTCACGTGCGCGTTGATATACTTCTTTGTTTGATGGCAGTTTTGACAGTTTCCGGACCTGAAGTCTCAGTGCTGCCGCCCAGCGGGCTTCATGTCAGAAGAAACCCCAATGGGTTTCTTCTGACATGAATCCCTACTTAATATTATAAATTCGAAATTGTGTATACGTATGTTCCGTTTTTACGCTAAAACGGCTGAACCAATTTTGTTGAATTTTAATATAGAGATACATATATTGGACGATGGAGACGAATAAAGGCTACCATAAGTTGTAAAATAGCCCAATTATTCCGAAAGGCTATAGGCTATTTAAAATTACGCCACAACTTTTAGGGGCCAGACAAAAATAATAAAATGGTCAAACGAGCCGAGGTCAAAGGCAAAAAAAGGCTAAACGAACAGGATACAATCTATATGGGTATCGTTTTCGAGATTTTCGGGACGCTGATTTATTAATCATTTCATATTATTATATGAAATTTATTTAGTGATCCAAGATGGCGGACGGGAAATCAAAGATGGCGGATGAGAAAATTTAAAAAATCAATATGGGTATCGCCTTCGATATTGTAAGGGGTGGGGAATCGAAATACAACATCTATTTCGTGATCAAAGATGGCGGATGGGAAATCAAAGATGGCGGATGGGAAAATTAAAAAAAAAATATTGGTATCGCCTGCGATGTTAGAAGGGATGGAGAATCCAAATACAACATCTGTTTCGTGATTCAAGATGGTGGATGGGAAATCAAAGATGGCGGATGGGAAAAATAAAAAAAATCAATATGGGTATCGTCTCTGATGATTTAAGGGATGGCGAATCCAAATACAACATCTATTTCGTGATCAAAGATGGCGGATAGGAAATCAAAGATGGCGGACGGGATTTTTTAAAGTCGATATGGGCATCGTCTCCGATATTTTAAGGAATGGGGAATTCAAAAACACCATCTATTTCGTGATCAAAGATGGCGAATGGGAAATTAAAAAAAAATCAATATGGGTATCGTCTCCGATGTTTAAGGGGATGGGGAATCCAAATACAACATTTGTTTCGTGTTTCAAGATGGTGAATGGGAAATCAAAGATGGCGGATGGGAAAAACTTTAAAAATCAATATGGATATCGTCTCTGATGATTTAAGTGATGGAGAATCCAAATACAACATCTATTTCGTGATCAAAGATGGCGGACGGGAAAAAAATTAATAATCAATATGGGTATCGTCTTTGATGATTTAAGGGATGGTGAATCCAAATAGAACATCTATTTCGTGATCAAAGATGGCGGATAGGAAATCAAAGATGGCGAACGGGATTTTTTTAAGTCGATATGGGTATCGTCTCCGATATTTTAAGGAATGGGGAATTCAATATTATATAAAAATCTATAATTGTTTGTTCATCATTTATAGACTCTGAAATGATAAGAGATTAAGCGCTAAGTCAATGGTAACTTTGGAAAAGGGGCTAGGAAAAAAGGGAATTAAATAAAAACTCTTAACAAGGCGATACGGAGTGCGCTGGGTCAGCTAGTATCTAATAAAATATGTTCTTTTTTTATTTTCATACGTAAGAGGGGCTCTAAATAAATGTATTATTATGTGAATGAGTTAAAATGCCTTTAACCCTAGAGTACTAATCTTATTTTTTATTGCTTAACACTAATGATCGCTCGGGAGCCTACTTTTCTTTTGAAATTTGTATTAAATTTAACAAAATAATGAAGAAAGATCTCGTTTCTTTAAATTGAATGGCACATTTTTCTTATAATTATAATTTCAGTCTTAAAATCAACCTTAAATCTAACATTACCCTTGTTTGAACAGTCTGTAAAAAAATAATAAGACACATATAGCTTCTAATTTATTATCTAAATTAAGTTTTGTTAAAGAGTTATAATACATAAATGTAAAAATATAATTCTAATTAAAATATATTTGGCTTGAGAGTAAATTAAAATCGGCCTATATTTTTCTATCACAATTACAGTAATTTGGAGATCGAGATTGGGTTTGTAGAGCAGCTTCTAACTCGACGCTTGTGCTTGCTTGTATTTGAGATGTTCCAGTAGGTATATTAAGATTGTTCGGAGCAATATTTTGGAGATCATTTTCAAGCTGGCACGAAGGTAAGAGAGTAGGATCAGCCTGTCGTCTGAATCGTAATCTTCAGTTTCACTGTCCGAATCTTCGTTTTCCAAATAGTTTGTTTTCTGGTTCTCGTCGAGATTCATCTATGAAACAAAATGGTCAGTTCTTAGTTAAATCAAACTTATTGTTACAAATAAATAAAGAGATAGTTGAAAAAAACTAAAAACAGCATTTGTAAAAAACTTACCGTTAATACTAATGATCGCCTCCCAGGCGAACGTGAGGTCAATAACTCGATACCTGAGTATCCCCCGCTGATCCCATTACCACTCTTCACCGCGTCGCGGGTTGCACTATATTGGCGCGAACGCACGCCGCGATATATAGACGTTATTTTAAAATATTCTTAGAAAATCAACTGAACGCGGCCTCTCAGGCGATGATTAGTATTCTAGGGTTAAGCTACTTTCTAACACATTGCATTTCTATCTGTTCAAGGAATGACTTATATATAGCAATTTCGGTTACAAATTACTAGTAAATATTATTGCTAACCTCCCCCTAAATATTTTTTGTGTTAAGAGCAAGTTTGATAAATGTGTCAGGAATCATTTTAAGTGCATTAGTAATGAAAATCTGTTAAAACTTAATACGAATTTAAACTTTTGTCATTGTACCACATACCTACATACATAGACTCACACGTGTTTTCTGGAGGGGTAGGCAGAGACTACGGAACGCCATTTGCAACGATCCTGGCATATCCCTCTTACTTCATTCACTCCCATCAAATTCCTCATGCATGCTCTTCTGTTAAGAGTACTTCTAGTCTGTCCTGTTTTTGGGATATCTCCAATAGATGTGTCCCTTAGTCCTGTCCTACATTTACTTTTGTACCATAGTTGTGATAATAGTGCTTACTATGCCGAAAGTACCTGTTGTAGCATGTGATTAATAGTGAACTCAAGAACTAAAGAAACTAAAGAACTCAAAAAAATAGCCAATAAAAACATTCTTTATTTTCGCCAATGTTAAATCATTCGCGATCCATCTTAGTTTTCGAAGAAATATATAGTATATACAGTTCAGACTTTTTAGTTCATTCTTTTATAATGAAATTTTTCTGAGAAATTGTAATAAACATTATTAGCTTATATCGCAAAGCTTTTGTTGTCCCTAATGCGACATTTTCTGTAATGCTAGAAACTTAGATGTACTTCAACAGACGGAGCCGGACGGAGGATTTATGATATCGAAAAATCAATAACATATTTGAGAAACAGAAACAAAAGGTTATCACAAATCCTCAAGTAATAAAGCATTTACGATGCTGAAAGCCTCTGTTTTTAAATTTTTAAATTACAAATATGCACTATTTGGAAAAAAGTTATACATACTTAGGTTACAGTGTTATCAATTTGTGACGCTTATGCTATTCACTATTGGAGAGGCTTTAATCCAGTAGTGGACTATGGCTGGCTGGTGATGCTGATAATGATGATTATTCACTTGTAAATATGACGATCATAAGAACGTCTGAATATGACTAGCATGACGAATTCACAATTACATTGAATGTATGTAATGATATTATTCTATAGGTATTAGAGCCTTTGTCCGTGTGGTGACGGATTAAGAATACGGAATGTCACCACCCCATATCATCCCATGGGTGTCGTAAGAGCCGACAAAGGGAGCATATTATTATTGCAGAGAACAGCACTGTAAGAGAGGGAAAACTTGATACAAACCCTATACCAACCCGTTTGGCCAGCGTGGTATAGTAGGCTAATTCCTCCTTTCACAGGAGAGGCCTAGTCCAGCAGTGGACTGTTAAAAGGCTGATGATGATGATTAGAGCCTTGCTGATTTCAGCATGAATGGGCTTGTACGGTGTGGAGGTGGAGGTAAATGATACGACTGAATGCTCGAATAATACTGTGTCTTTATTCCAATTAATAGATGATATATATGGTTACAAATAGGGAATATAGAGTACTTAACACAATTAGAGATTAACATAGAGTAAGTAACAAAATAATATCTTTTATACATCACATCACCGCACTTAAAGAAAAAAAAATACAGTTACAGAGTATTTTTTTTTTTTACAACTTTATAGAGAAAATAAGAGAAAGAAATACCTGTTTATTGGTATAGTATAAAAATTATAATGTTTTATTTACTTAGATTCATTATAAGGCTTAGTACGATTCTTATGAACTATATCTTTTTTACCATATTTATTAATTATTTCTACATTTGGTGGCACGTCTTTGATAACTTTATAAGGACCTGAGTATACATAATCCAACTTATTACTAGGTGATTCATTTTTTACAAGAATCAAATCATTTTCCTTATAACTTACAGGATTAATACCTTTATCATACCTTAGTTTTCTATTTAATTTAGTTTTTAACAGATTACTTCTTGCCTCTCTTTGAGAAAGTTGCAAACGGTATCTAAGTTCACAAGGGTAGCTTTCAAAATTATAAAAAGGATCTAAATCTTTTGACAAATTACTGGGTAAAGAACATGTCTTACCAAACACCAATTCATATGGAGTGAAGCCGGTTTCTGAATGTACCGTTGTGTTGTAACCAAAAGACCAAAAAGGAATCCACTTACTCCACAAGTCAGGGTGGCTATCTGTTTGAATACGCAAAAATGCATTCAAATTCTTGTGTGTTACTTCTAGCGCTCCGATCGACTGATGATGATACGCTGTAGAATTAAGTTGTTTAATATTAAGCAGTTTACAAACCTCCTGAAATATTTCTGATAGAAATTCTTTTCCTCTGTCTGTTGCTATTTCTCTGGGCACCCCATATCTAAGAATGAAATTATCAACAAATGCTCTGGCTACTTCTTCGGATTTTTTATAAATTAAGGGATATGCTTCTACGTATTTAGTAAGTTCACATTGTAAAGTTAATATAAACGTATAGTTATTATAATCAGTTTCTAAAGGACCAACCAGATCTAAATATATCTTTTCAAATGCAGTATTTGCTGTGCTAGTTACAACCATGGGTTCTTTCTTTGGTAAGGAATATTTATGTCGTTGACATTGATCACAACATTTAACGAACTTCTGAACATCATTTTCTATACCAGGCCAATAATAATATTTTTTAATATTATTTGACATTCGTCTCATACCAGCATGGCCACTACTTGGTAGGGGATGAAAGTCATTTAAAATAACTCGCCTGTCGTCCAAATTATCTATTCTTTTAACATTACTCAGTATGCATATTCGAGGTCCTAACCTGGTTTTATTACTTTTTATCTCCGTTAATAGCTTTCTAATAAAGACATCATTATCTTTCGTTTTTAATATATATATTTCTTCTAACTTTAAGGATTTGCAAAAATTATCTAATTCTCTCACAAATACGTCTCGCGTCATCTGCGATTGAGAATTTAGAAATTTAACGTAAATAGTTTTTTCACTATCAACATAACACAATATATTATTTTCCTTCGTAATCTTTCTTAATTTCTTTAACTTTTCTAACTCATTTCCGTTAATAAATTTTAATTCAACTGATTCTTTTGGTTTGATATGAGTATTCACGAGTCTTGGTTGCGCAGGCCTCGAGTCGGTGTCTACTATATCCGCCACAGAATCAGAATGAATTAGTTTCCTCGCTTGAGCTCTTGTCATTACATTAACAATACTCTCATGCATTTCTTTCAAATTCTGTATTGTGATTCTTGACAGTGCATCTGCAGCTGCATTGTCAGAACCTTTTATATATTCTACTTTGAAGTTATATTCTTCTAAAGCTATTCTAAATTTCATAAGCCTACTTGAGGGATCTTTCATATTAAATAAGTACACTAGTGGTTTGTGGTCTGTAAGTATTTTAAAAGGTCGGCCATACAAATATGGTAAAAAATATTTTACTGCCCAAACTATTGCAAGCAGTTCCTTCTCTATAACTGGGTAGTTTCTTTCACCTTTATTCAAAGTTCTACTCGCATAAGATATTGGTCGTCCATTTCCGTTAGACAATATAGCCCCTATAGCATTATTTGACGCATCAGTTTGTACTATAAATGTATTATTCAAGGAAATATCGGGATAATCTAAAATAGGTGGGCTTATTAATTTCTGTTTTAATAATTTAAATGACTCCTGACATTCTCGATTCCATTCAAAAGGTACGCCTTTTCTTGTTAATTTATTTAAAGGATTTGTGATTTCTGCAAAATTGGGTATGAATTTTCGGTAATATGTTGTGAAAGCTACAAATCTTTTTACTTCGTCAGTACTTTTAGGACATGGATAATTTTTCACAACTTCTATTTTTTGTGGATCCGGTTTTATGCCATCACATGATATAACATGACCGAGATACAAAATGTCTTTTTTCAAGAAATCACATTTAGCAGGATTTAATTTCAAATTAACTGTCCTCAGCCTTACAAATATATCTTGCAAATTTTTATTATGAATTTGAAGGTTTCTTCCAAAAACTATTAAATCATCTAAATATATTAAACATTTTTCGTTATTTAAACCTGCCATTGCCATTGTAATCATTCTAGAAAACGAACTTGGGCTAGTTTTCAATCCCATTGGCATACGCGTCATCTGGTATTGTCCTGAATAAAATGACGTAAATTTTCACCTATTTTCATCTAATTTAACATTATAATAACCTTGGTGCAAATCTAGATGCGTGAAATAAATGCTTCCACTTAATGACTCCAAAATCTCAGTTATATCTGGTAAAGGGAATTTATCATTTTCAATACAATTATTTAATTTTCTATAGTCTATTACTAACCTCCATTTTCCATTGCCTGAATCAGATTTTTTAGGTACTAATAATATTGGACTTGACCAATCGCTTTTGCTAGGCTCAATTATTCCCTCATCTAACAATTTGTCTATTTGGCGTTTAATTTCATTTTTCTGAGATATCGGTAATCTGTATTGTTTGGAAAAAATTGGAACTGTATTTGGTTTTACTGAAATAGTATGCTTATATATGTCTGTAGTAGTTAATCTATCTCCTGGTAAATAAAATATATCTGCGTATTTTGCACAAATACTTTCAATAGTGTTCTGTTCTTCTTTATTCAAATGTTCTAATTTAATTAAAGGTAATAATGTTTTGACTCTATCTGAATTATTGTCTGATTTTTCAAATGAACAAATATCGTATTTACTAAGTTTATCAATTGATGCCTCTAAATTCGTTATCGTTACATCATTTTCAGTAACATTTAGTAATCGGATGGGTATCAACCCATTTTTAGGAGTAGCTATCGAACTGGCTAAATACACACCTTCTTTTATTTCTTTAGCCGAAACTACACAATCTTCTATTAAATCTGTTTTTATAAAATGTATTGATTCCGATCTTGCAGGAATTTTGAATACAACATTACAGGTATTATTCACTATAGGTAAAGTAATAGGTATTTGATTAACACTCAACGTTAATAAATTTTTGTAAAAATCTAAATGAGCTCTGTATTTATTTAAAAAATCACGACCTAAAATTCCACTTCCTTTAATAGGTAAGTTATTAAAAACGTAAAACTTGTGACTGATGACCTCATTACCAACAGTCAAAGGTAAATATATGTATCCTATTGCTTGAACTGTACCTCCTAATCCATTTATGCTTATGTTCTCTTTATGGACTGGAATTTTATATTCAAGCGCATGTCTGTAATTATAAGCCGATAATGACGCACCTGAATCTACTAGAAAATAATTTTCTTTTCCAAAACGTGGTGATAAATATAAGGATATGTAACAATTACTGTCACTAGCTAAAATAACATTATCTCTATTTTTCACGAAAAAACTGATTAGGAATTTTAGAATCCGTAGAATGGTCAGTATTTTGCGAAGACGCCTCAGTTAGCATATTAATATTATTATTAGAACGTATCCCTTGATTTCTATAATTATAAGAAAAATTACCTCTTTGTTGCCTGTGGTTGTTTGCTCTGCCTCGAGACGACCTTCCTCGAATAATACGCGGACGCCCATAACCTTGACCATGTTCTCTGCCTCTATTCGGGTTGAAAGCTTCACGACCTCCACGCTGTACTCTGAAGTTAAACATACGAGACCTATTATAGTAAAAATTATTATATGGTCTTTTGTACATACCATAAATCTCACCGGATGATGAAGAAGATGTGGTTTCCTCGTCTTTAGCAGCTTGAATAGCGTCTTTCAATGAGCTATAATTTCTAGCTGAAATAATCGTGCTTAATCTACGATTCCTTAAGCCGTCTGCAAACTGTTTTATTGCCATCTTTTCATTATGCGGTTTCAAAATGTCATAACATTGCTCATTGCCATCGGCTTGAGAAATCGTGAGATCGACAAATAATTTGGTAATCTCTTGCCCATAATTGTCAATAGACGCATCATTTTGCCTTATTTTTTGTAATTTATTTTGTATTGCCGTTGCAGCTTTCTTTGACAATAATAGATTTTTCATATCGCAAACTAAGTCAGTTACAGAGCCATATTTAAATTTTAACTTTAACTTTGCTTCCTGTGACAATCTACTTTTTAAAACAAAGTTAATTAAATTTTGTTTGCAAGCACTATCTTTTAATAAAGAGTCGTAATATTTTATATTATCAATTAACTGTTTCGTATTCGTCTCTTCATTGGTCATTACAGGTAAAAGATTCAAAGCGGTCTTTAAATCAAACGAAGACATTTTGGTAGTCGACTCGGTTTTATCACTTTGACACAATAAGAAAATTTCGTCACGTAAAGCTAAAAATAAATGACAATAATTTTCTATAAGTAAAATATCTTGCTCCTTATAATATTTCTTACCTAATTTATCTTTAAAATCAATTAGCCAAGACTCATATCTCTCATAAATTACACTAACTTCCTTTAATTTATTTTGTATTAAACTTACTTCTTCGGTCCTTCTTTGCGGTCCTAGCTTGATTAAATATACTCTTATTTTCTTTAAATCTTCATATAGTGCCACAACATCATCCATACCTTGCCACCATAATGTAGAAATCAGTAATTGAAACAATTGTTTGCCTGTAATTCATTGCAAAACATTAGCATACATATATATTTATCTTAAACAACGCAATAAACTATAAGTGTTCAAAGTTCATCCTGCATGTTAGGTACACTTGCCGAATATGGTATGTCACTGTATTCTGTAAGGTTCATGGTCACGCGAAGCGATGCATGTTCTAATAACGATTATGATAGACGTATTACGGTTGATTAATTATGAATATTTATGTTTAAACACTTGATTATATATTACGAGAATACGCACATATGTATGTAGTATATATTTTTTGTTTAACGCATACCGATATTTATTTACCGCACTATACGCACTTTTTTTATAATTTTATTTATTGCACTATAAGCACTTTTTATATTTTATTTGTCGCACTTTTTGTATTTTTATTTACCGCATACTTGCTTATACATCGGGGTAGATTTTCGGCGCATCTCCAGGCCCCGACTGTAGCTGGTGTCGAAACAGCGATCTCCGAATAGCCGTCCGATTTATTTCCTTACTTATCCATTTGACGTGGCATTTTCGATAAAACTTGTATATGAAGTATAGAAGGCCAAGCAACAGCACCATCAGAACGACGGAAAGTAATATATTGGTGGTGGACATATGGAACCGAATTTCTTCGTTGGTAGAGTTATTGTCAGGGTCGCCAGGGTCCTGGCAGGGTTGCCATGTACGGTGTGGAGGTGGAGGTAAATGATACGACTGAATGCTCGAATAATACTGTGTCTTTATTCCAATTAATAGATGATATATATGGTTACAAATAGGGAATATAGAGTACTTAACACAATTAGAGATTAACATAGAGTAAGTAACAAAATAATATCTTTTATACATCACAGGCTGGCTCGACCGGGGAAGTAAACTCTCACAGAAAATCGACGTAAAGTAACAGTACCTAAACTGTTGCGTTTCGTTCGGTGAGTAAGAGTGCCGGAGGCCCTATCTCCTATTCCTTCTTCCTCATCCCACTCCTCATCCTATCCCTTTTCCCAACCCCAAGGGGCGCCAACGCACTTGTGACTCCTGTGGTGTTGCTTGTGTCCATGGGCGGCGGTAATTGCTTACCATCAGGCGATCCGTCTGCTCGTTTGCCGCCTATTACTATAAAAAAAAATTATCCTCATTTACCATGCAATGCCGTTGAGAGTAGATCCATCAAAATTAACGAGAAATAAAACTAAGTCAATATCGAAATACAACGTTCATAACATTTTAATATTCCAAAAACTCGTTGTTTTGCGGCCAAACGCTCATCTCTTATAACTTATGCTAAGAGATATCACAACCCATCAAACAAGCGTTTCCGCTTAATAGTCGGCCATTATCATAGCAAATATTTTATTTCCTTTTTATTTTATCTTCAAAAACATTCATCTTCTATAACCCAGCCAAATATCGGGGGACGTTTAGACCGATATTGAATTGAATATGCCAACCACTTTTCTATTCATCCAAGTAATAACAAAATTACGATTGAGAAGATCACCGAAGTCTTTTCAACTTCGAGACACATTATTGTCACAAAAGCTAGATTGGTGTAAACATGTTGCTGGAATTTGTGAGGATAGCATTGAGAAAAATATTATAATTATATTCTAGCAATTTGATTAGGCGTTTATTTCGAGGTGTTCAACTCTTATCAATTTAAACAGACTGAAATATAATAATATCATTTCTGTTAACTAAAGATATCAGATGTTCAACCAGCCTTTTTTGTAGCCTTCGGCACCATTTAGACTATTTCCTTTATTGTACGTAATAATATACCTATCGATTTCCATGCATGTTTGTAATACTAATAAACTTTAATACATTTGATACAAGTTTCTTTGGATAAACGTAAGTTTCAAGTATGTTCATATTAGTATCGCTATATATATCTTGCCTTTAGAAAGCTTTTATAGACTAAAAGTTTGTTATTTGTGCAAAGATTGAAGCTTTTTAAAAAAAAACTCTAGTTGTTTTTTATAGCGGACTAAAGTATGCGCGCAGTTATGCCCGCACATTATTTCTTTTATTTCTGTAGTTCGACTGGAAAACGTATAACTAGGTACACTGGGAAATTCCTTCTAACGCCCTAGAAAAATCTGAAATTTGGCATGTATGTCTCTTGGGGAGCGTAGGGGTGCACTAAAAAAGTAATTCCCACGTGATCGGGCAGAAACCGTTAAATTAAAAAAAGATGTGCTGGTTCTGTAGTTGCGGGCATCCTCTAATATGTACAGAATTCTGTAGATAACTACATATTTGATCTAATATGCAATATTTGACAGCGAATATTCTATTCATAATCATCACGTCCATGAACATCATCAACTTGCCATAGACCTCTCTAATGGCACGCCACTGAGTCTGATTTTCGGCTTTTCGTGTCAAGCCGCTGCCAGCCACTTTGCGTATATCGTCACTTCACTTAGCTGGAGGGCGGGGTGACCTTCACTACGTTTGTCAAGGCGTGGTCTCCACCCTAGAACACGACTACTCCAACGGTTATGATCATATCAAACGACTACACGTGTCGATTAATTAATTAGTCAATTCGTCATCCTCTTAGCGTTATCCCAGTTTCAATCTGGGGTCCGCTGTCTAGTCTAACCGGATTTGGCTGAATATTAGCTTTTCCACTGCCTGTCTGACCTCCGCACCCCGAAAGGATAGCGATATTCCATGGCTGAGACTAGTGTCAGTTTATTTTAGAAGGTACTGACGCCCTGTAACGATTGTCAAAGATCTTCATGACAACCGGGACCGACGGCTTAACGTGCTCTCCGAGGCACGGGACAAGCAAAAATTAACAATTTAATACGCTCATAACCAGGCCCCCGTCACTGGTTCAAATTTGCGCGATAAATACCACCATTTCGTGTACCACGAGGGCCGCCGCACGCCCGGCAGCGTGCACGCACGGCACGTTTCCCGCGCTTTCTTATAGAAATGCCGAAACCACAAAGTTATTGTGTAGTGTATTTTTTCTTTTTTATTAAAAACATATTGACTTCACGCTGCCTGATGGTAAGCTGACAGTGAAGTCCTATTGTGAAGGCCACCATTCCCAATTGCTGGTTAAGCAATGTGACATGGGATGGGTGTTAAAGGCACAAAACAAATGAAAACTTGTTGTTTTTCATTGCAGAAGGTCAAACAATTATTTATGTAGTAAGTAATGGTATAAGATTTGATATAAGCAGGTACTTATATAAAAACTTATATAAAATTTCATCTACAAATTGACACCATTTATTTTATTTAGAGCAAAGTTAAGAAAGGAAATACTAGGTATATAAATGTTCCTAAATTGATAACCTTAGGTTATTAGAAAATAAATATTTATAAAGGTGTGTTGTTTTTATGAAATAAAATATACTTAATGTCGGAATCTTATGTGCGTACTTACTACTTACTTGTCTGGTATTGTGCCCGGTAAACGGAAGGTAGGCAATAGGCCCCCTACTACGTACGATTATTATTAATTTTATTTCTTGTATAACATATTAGTTATTGTTTATTTTATTATATATGTTAACAATATGTATTTACTAACTGACTCGTGTATATACACCACTATTTTTTAATTAGTACAAAAACTTTAAGGATAGATTAGCGAAGATATTATTATCATATATGTGACGTAAGAATTTCATAATATCAATAAAGAGCAAAGTTATTATCATTTGTTTATTGTAGAAAATCTCTCATTATAGACATATTTTACAATCCATTCACTTATTCATTGATAATATTCCATCCTGCTCATTCGCATTCTCTCTGTCGCACTTATGATGTAGGTAGCCATAGAAAATAAAATGAAGAAAAATAATAAATGTAGGTAGTTATTTTTTAATTTTTGTTAATTCTACCCTCTCCTTCATACTTCATTTGGGCTTAAGACCGGTAAAATTTATCGTTTAGCAAGTAATTAAATACGGAGGTATGTAATTAGAAAGCAAACAAATATCAAAATAAAAGCTGTTCTGGACTAAAAGAAAAGAGTAATTTTGGCGTATTTGTGAAGTTAGAATCATCTGCTATTTACAAATATTATTTTATCATCATCATGTCAACCTAGAGACGTCCACTGCTGGACATAAGCCTTCCTCAAGGTGTGTGGAGAACACAGACCGATTTTGAGCCGCCCGCATCAAATTATTATTTACTTAAGTAGGTACGTATTATTTACTAATCTTACAAGTATTTCCATTGTCCTTCGAAATGTCCACCAGCGTTGTCAAAAGCATCCAATATGCACTGTTTTAATTGTTTGACACTGACCAGCTCACTTTTGTACACTCACAATAAGATGTCCATGGGTACACAGCGGCACTCGTGATTTTTCCACTCAAAAAGTACGCACGAAGCATAGCTACATACTCCCGTGATATGAACTGATATGACAGGCCATCGCGTCGGGCAAACGTAGACAAACAATTTACTTTTGCAACGAAATTAGATACGCTCACTTTCGCTAGCAATTTAGCACTGTTTGTCGCATCGTCGGGGCGCGGCGCAGGCGCAGAGGGGCGGAGGAGGGGCCGGAAATTTATCAATGGGTCATTTTACTATGATAGTACGCGGGTCGGTTATAGTATTAGTTATGCATTTACCAATTATCACGTATTTTTGTGGATAGTTTTGAGACAGTTTTGGGACTTAGTGTTTTTATTTTTTAACTACATAAATATGATCAGTTAAAGATACTTAGTGCTCTGTTAAATTTTTTGTACTAATTAGAAAATAGTGGTGTATATAATAACAGATATCTGTTACAAAGTAACTATTTAGTAATCTGTGACATAACTCCGAAAAGTCATTGGTGCCCCGTGGATACCCTCTGCATGGCAGTCTGTTGGTATATCCACTTGGCTATCGCTGCCATTTTTTTTTATTAATTAATTAGTCAATTATTTTTACAAATTATATTATTTATTATAATAATGCGACGTTACCTATTCCACTGATTTCAATTACAGCTCATTTTTTCAATTCATATTGTTTGCACGAACGAAATCAATCATTAGCATCCTAACAAATATAAACTCGTTTTATCAAAAGTAGAATAATTTGACATCATTGTATATGTAGGACCAACAAAAGTTTTTCTTGGAAAAAAACCTATTTGAATTGCTTACATTCTAGCCATTTCATATATGTGGAATATAATCTATACTTGGGTGGATGACAAATAATTAAAACACTCTCACAAACCTATTTTTCTGTTTCACACAAACACACAACATCATCTAGTTCCAAACTAAGCAGAGTTTGTACTGTTGTTACTCAACTATTGATAAACATACAAATAAATTTTGGGATTTGTTTAAGAATGTGAAAAAATTTATGTGTTTTACATAGGAGCTACAATTTTTATTATAATGAAAAATCAATATATATAATATCTATAAATCTCTTCCGTTACTGACTGTCTGACTCATATAATCATTTCACCTTTATTGGTAGTTGTAAATTTGCATTTACATCATACCTTCATTAATTTTACATTAAAACTTTCAGTGGTGTCGAGGTTGTTCAACATTTATAAAGCCTATCAATACCGCTCGGACTTGTCTTAATACCGCGGCTTTTGTAGTAAATTTAATAATATATGTTTGTATTCATATACACATAATATAAGCACCAAGAGTTATATGAAAAATAGATGTCATATGTTAAATTTGAATAGGCACATAATGAGTATCTTATTCGATGGTGGTCTTAGTTCAAATTTGGCTCAAAGTCAAAATCACATCTATGTAATAAAATATAGGTTTATATGAGAAGCATATTATTATTAACATTAACATTTGTTTTTTTACAAGAAGAAGAAGAAGCTGTAATAGTTTTACCTTCTCAATTACTTGTATTTACTCCATCGATATCAATGTCAGTAATGATAAGTATCAGTTATTTAGGTAATATCTCAATACCACAACCCAACTCCAATCAACATAAACATTACTTAATCTAGTCTATCATATTTGTCACAACATTCTAAAAACAACGTATAGTCAATATCATTAATGACAATGAGGAGGCAGTACTAAATTGGGACCAAATTACTCATGTTAATACAAAAGGCTTTGGAAGCTTCGAACTCATTTCGGTGCGTGACATGATGGAACGAGCATGTCACGCACCGAATTGAGTTCGAAGCTTCCGTAAGAAGTACATAGGAGCTACAATTTTTATTATAATGAAAAATCAATATATATAATATCTATAAATCTCTTCCGTTACTGACTGACTGACTCATATAATCATTTCACCTTTATTGGTAGTTGTAAACTTGCATTTACATCATACCTTTATTAATTTTACATTAAAACATTCAGTGGTGTCGAGGTGGTTCAACATTTATAAAGCCTATCAATACCGCTCGGACTTGTCTTAATACCGCGGCTTTTGTAGTAAATTTAATAATATATGTTTGTATTCATATACACATAATATAAGCACCAAGAGTTATATGAAAAATAGATGTCATATGTTAAATTTGAATAGGTACATAATGAGTATCTAATTCGATGGTGGTCTTAGTTCAAATTTGCCTCAAAGTCAAAATTACATCTATGTAATAAAATACAGGTTTATCATCATCATCAGCCTTTAACAGTCCACTGCTGGACTAGGCCTCTCCTTTGAAAGGAGGAATTGGCCTACTATACCACGCTGGCCAAACGGGTTGGTATAGGGTTTGTATCAAGTTTTCCTTCTCTTACAGTGCTGGTCTCTGTATAATATGCTCCCTCTGTCGGCTCTTACGACACCCATGGGATGATATGGGGTAGTGCCAATCCGTATTCTTAATCCGTCACCACATGGTCAGATAGGTTTATATGAGAAGCATATTATAATTAACATTAACATTTGTTTTTTTACAAGAAGAAGAAGAAGCTGTAATAGTTTTACCTTCTCAATTACTTGTATTTACTCCATCGATATCAATGTCAGTAATGATAAGTATCAGTTATTTAGATAATATCTCAATACCACAACCCAACTCCAATCAACATAAACATTACTAAAACTAGTCTATCATATTTGTTTGTTGTGACAAAGTCACAACATTCTAAAAACAACGTATAGTCAATATCATTAATGACAATGAGGAGGCAGTACTAAATTGGGACCAAATTTCATGTTAATACAAGAGGCTTTGGAAGCTTCGAACTCATTTCGGTGCGTGACATGCTCGTTCCATCCAATATATTCACTTTTTTGGTGTATCAAAAAACAATTTTATTCATTAATGTTCGAGCGGTAGTACTTTTCATTGTTTTTGGAGTATATTACAGTCTGTTTGACTGACTTCTGAACGTGTGATATCAAAGTTAAAAATGAAAATTATATTTTGGATTGATTATTATCGAAACGGGGGAATAAATATCGAAAACGTGAATGCATTGCTATAATGCTTTTTAATAATAATGCACCTTGAGAGTCTTGGCATTTGTACCAAGTGGCATTGACCGAGATAACAAACAGTGAGTCATATCGTTCTGAGTTTTATACAGCATTTAAGATCATTTTAAAGTAAATTATTTATTTAATTAAGTGAAATTGTGCACTTAAACACTGGAACCTCTCATAGTTTAGACATAGTGTTTTTAGAGTGTCTATAGTGTCTATAACCGTAGTACATGAAGCTAGTACTGTAGAATAACACGGTCTAATATTGTGAAGCAATATATTTAGTTTTTCATGTTCGGTTAGTACCGTGTTCGGTGACAATTGCGCAAAAAGTTGGAACATAATTGATAAATAGATGATTATACCCTCAGTTTGCCCTTGAGTACGATTACGAATCTCGGCTAAAAGTTTATAATCATAGTCGTATGGCGTAAAAACAGCTGTGAGTTTACTAGCTAGTTCGTCCCATGTAGAAATGGAATTTTTAACACCGCGAAACCAGTGTAACGCATTACCCGTAAAATTTCGGACGCGTAATCGAATAATCTATTGGCAGGTAGATTTCTAACCGTCCTAAATTCAGTCGCGCGTTGTAGGAATTCGCGAATGCAGCCTGTTCCGTCGAATTTGAGTTTTGATAGTTCACTAACCCTCAAATGCTCGCATTGAACAGTTACCGGAGCCGACGCTGCCTGTGCAGGGGTAGAATCCGTGCAAGTCATCGCGGTCCCGGCTTCCGCCGATGGAACATTCGAGCTTAGCTTAGCTTAGCTCAATTAGCTCTGACGACAGCATCCGAAAGCGTTCAGTCAGCTCGTATATTTTCTTGCCGTATTTAGGATCGGATTTATCTAATCTGCCCAATCTGTGGTAGACTTGGTTGTTCAAAGCCGTTGTTCGCTTCGCCAAGTTGTGGTCGTATAGTTCCTTAAGGAAAGAGATTCGCGAATCTAAATCGGTAACCGACACGAAGTCAGCTGCTATGTCTAGGCCTGACTCCAGGATTTCGTCATTCGAAATCAGCTCGAGTAGCTTAGGTAGCTGCTTCCGTAAACTTAGAACAGAGGTAGCCGGCTCCTCTTCGCGAATAGCGACCTCGTAGGCCAATTCATTTTTATTAAGTAGGAAGTATTTAATAGGATTATTGCTCATGTTGAACTGAAATGTATGATAGGTAAATAGCACAAAAACGTAAGTATATTACAGCCCTCTGTATGCAATAGTTCTACTTTACAAAGAAACTACGTTGATTCGGTGTAAAAATGTAGACAATAGATAGTGACTTGCAAAAAGATGAAACCGTTATTTCAAATTGCGAACTGTTACGTAGGGAATCGGTAATTGAAATTTAAGTTAGGCAATAGTAGGAGGACACATAATAGTTATACAAGAATATAAATCGAAGATAGACAAATAATCGAATATCAATAATAATAATCTTCTATCTTCGATTATTCGATTATTAAATCAATATTAATAATCGAATAATCGAAGATAGAGTAATACACAGATACACACAAGTTAAATAGTACGTACCGGTTCGCTGATGTCTGCACCTCCTACCTACACCTAAACAAGAACACCTGCAGTATTTGGAAGTGAGACAAATAGAGTTGGGCGCCACTGAGACGGAGGATCTCAGGTTGGATGTTGGGGTTCAAGAGAAACACTGCTAGGCTGAACAGATTCTTTATTATGTCTCACTACCGCTTACATACAGTATGACCGAACTAGGCAAGACTCGCAGGATAGCTGCTTGTAGGGTCGCCGATGAGCTGGCCAAGGTGCGCGTTGTGTAGGCAGCTCGGTGGTCGAGGTTCAGGCTGAGCGAGGGCTCAGGCGGTGCAGCCGATGTGGGCCGAGCGGTGAGGCTCAGGCGTCCGTGGCCTGGCTGTAGGAGGCTCGTAGGCAGGAGCTGATGCGTGGCGGCGGCTGGTAGCGGCACGACGCCAGCAGCTTGTAATTGTAGCCCGTAGAGAGAATCGTGGCCCGTAGGGAGAACCCCAGCGGGACAGTAGATAGAGAAGTAGAAGACAGAATGATAACAAGTTGTAGCGGCAGCGTTCTTATTATATATATTCATCTTATATAGGCATAAATCTATGAGTCACAGACAGCCTGTGGCTCTGAACATGACCATAAGTAGTATATTATTGGGCATTCTATTCCACTATCGGCAAGTTGTGAGGCGAGTAGGCGCACTCGCCTCGCAGCCCATAGTGGTATAGAATGCCCAATAATATTATGATCGCCTCGGATATCACATACCTGTATTACTGTACGCCAATCGTTTTCAATCACTTGTTGGTATTACCGTATTACTTACTGTACTCGACCACTTTTCATGCTAGTACACCTCACTCAGTATAGTGCTATAGAATGCATAATTATGATCTACACTGTACTTGACGTACGTCCATTAATGTACTAACTTCATAGTGCACTACTTATCTATAGCAACGATTCGATGATCAGAACGCGATTCAACTATTGTGTTAGATCGTCGAATGGACTTTGATATTATCAATTAGATAGTATGGAAAGAATAAGACGATTGTACCTAAATCATAAGCGATTAAAACATAGTTTATTTATTTATCATACAATCTCGGTTTATCGGGGAACAATATGTCAGTCGAACGCACAAATTCTTGTAGTTTTCGCCACTGCGGTGAATCCATTCGTCTGAAACTTGATTCGAACGAGCGCCTTCCGTCACAGCTCTAGAGATTCGGTAGTGCGGGCGTCGTCAGCCTAGTATACTTTGCAGTCCATGTAGTACTCGCCGTTGGTGCTCACCGTGCGCAGCTCGCAACCGTTGGCCACGCGATTCACAAAGTATGATGACAGACAAGTAATTTTGCCAGATGAGCCTTCCTCGAACTCAACGTCAGAGCCGTGTCTCTTACTGATACCGAATAAATCGCTATCAGCAGAAGCCATTTTACTGAGACAATAGCGAAAATACCGATTATTTCATTTAGTCAGATTATTAAGAAGCCTGAAATTTATATAATACATAATACATTGTTCTCAACAACAGTGACTGATAATTTTAAACAATATATGAAGCCAAATTTGCTGGTATTTGCTATACCTACTGATTACTAAAACAGACAAAACTCTTATTAACACGTAATTACATATGTTTATAGGAAAGTTTATCAAACGGAAATAAATATATAATGAAATAGAATTATTTATCGGAACAGGCAGTTAAATAACGTTATTGATTTGATGTGCCGAATTTCGGTAACTAACTTTATCTATCTCGTAAGACACAAAGATTAAAATATTCCTGAACAATATATACTTTGAACGAGATGTTGACGAAATCTGCGACTTGCGTTTCCCACTGTTGTTTGCCGAAGATTTGCGACCGACTTTTGTCTTCTGTTCAGCGGTTACAGTCGGCTGATGGTATTCTAGCTCAGAGTCAGACCTGTAATGAACACATAAAATATTTGCTTACTATATTACGATACGAACGGTTTGGAAGTTTGGGCGTTACAATTATTGAAATGTTTTAAACTTAGATACATTTTACATTAATCAAACACGTTGATGACTCGATGACGACAATACTGAAACAAATATTACACAGTGTTAATTATATTTATATATTACACAGTGTTAATTATATTTATATATTGTTTATTTGCGCTGTAAGGGATCCATAATAAAGAGACCGGTCTCTAAGTTAATTATTCTACCGGTCACTGAGTAATTACATTGTCGATATTGGTATATTGTATTTACACTATTTTGTGTTAAAACTGTTTTATATCGGGTATTTATAGTTTAAGCAGATTTAGTTAAGTTTGTTAAGTACATACAGTCCATTAGCTCTGATAACGTCCATCAGTTATTTGTTTGATATAAGTTTCTCATGGTGGGCGGTTATCTATTTGTATTTTTGTAATCAGATCTGTGTTTATTGTTATGTCCATTCTGTCCATGGTGGGCGGAATGTTCAATGTTTACTGAAAAGTTGTACCATATTTGTGTATTTTTGAATCGCGCTATCAAGATTCTCCGCGGGCAGTATATAAGGTCTGGTTGATTCAATAAATTTTGTACTTGCTTGGGAACGTGTTTCACTTACGACACCCTCTCCTAAAGGCGATTTTTGGGACTACGGTCCACCTATACAGTTAGGCGTTCCACAAGGTTCAATTCTAGGTCCTTTTCTATTCCTTGTATATATAAATGACTTACCTTTCTATTTAAAAAACATGTGTGATGTCGTACTTTTTGCAGATGATACGTCACTTATTTGTAAAGTAGACAGGAATAGGAATGAATTTGATGATGTAAATAATGCACTTATACAAGTTACACAATGGTTTACAGCAAACAACCTAGTACTTAATTCTAATAAAACTAAATGTGTTAAATTTGCCTTACCTAACGTAAGACAACTGGGACCTAATATTATGCTAGATAGGGAGGAACTTGAGACAGTTGACTCTACAGTGTTTCTATGCATTACGTTAGATAATAAGTTACAATGGGGTGCACATATAGCATGTCTTGCAGGTAAGCTCAGCTCTGCAGCGTATGCTGTCAGAAAAGTTAGACAACTTACTTATGTCGACACAGCTCGTGTAGTTTATTTTAGCTATTTTCATAGTATCATGTCCTACGGCATTTTGTTATGGGGCAAAGCTGCAGATATTCAGAATATCTTTGTTCTACAGAAACGAGCGGTACGAGCAATATACATGTTAGGTGCTAAAGATACTCTTAGGGAACGCTTTTAGTCTATAGGAATTCTAACAGTAGCCTCGCAGTTCTTATATGCTAATATATTGTATATTAGGCAAAATATAGGTTTATTTACTACAAACAGTGACATACATAATATAAATACTAGGAACAGGCATAAGTTATATGCCCCTTATCATCGTTTACATAAAGTTAACAATTCTTTTGTAGGGCTAGGCATTCGTATTTACAATAAAATACCTATTAGCCTTTTAAAATTACCATTTAATACGTTTAAAAGTAAAATAAAAGACTGCTTTATTAGGAAAGGTTATTATACTGTTAATGATTATTTCAGTGATAAGGATAGATGGTCACTTACACTAGACATCTCATGATCTACTACTTATTTAGAATTTATATAGATACTTATCATTTTTCAGTTTATCATTATATAACATTTCTAGTTCTTTTAAATTATTATTCGTTTATTATAATTAGGTCATTGCACTTACTACATTTACATTTGCAATGTTGTTCCACTAATTTATTAAAATTTACTGTACTGTAAGATGAAGATAACTCGTTATCGTGGTCTGTGAACAAACGTTTTTGTAATTTTGTGTATTCATATGCCGTCACTTCTGTAACATACATTTCCACCATAGTTCTGAACATGGTCACGAGTTGTATACATTATAAGTCGTAAATGGATGCTCCTGTTACACAATATTCGCATTGGAAGGCTAACTAAAACACATAATTTAGTAACTGCATTAATTGCTTAAGTATTATGTCTGTAACTAATTACTATTTACAGGTAATTTAGTACAATGTGTAACAGTTGCAGCTCCTTATAAAAATAAAAATATGTACCATAATATTGGCGATTTAAAAGAGTGGCCTCGAGTTTTATTGCCCGTTCTTTCTCGTGGCTCTACCTATTGCTTTGCGAACGAGGCAGTAAATGTAAATGTAGAAGCATTGAGTAATTTAATTTTAAAATTGACGTTCATAAGCGTCACCTTGTGACCTAGATGAATAAATGATTTTGACTTTTGACTTTCACGAATTTGATCATTTACAACGAACATTTAACAAATCTTCATGCAGGCCCTAAGCTGGTTCTGTCATCAATAAAACAACGATTTTGGATTGTACATTGTATCAGACAAGTCAAAAAGGTTTTACATAAATGTACTATTTGTTTTAGATTAAAAGCAGAAGCTGCAAAGCAATTGATGGGTTCCCTGCCTCCTGATCGAGTGAATGCTTGTCGCCCTTTTCAGAAGGTTGGCCTGGATTATGCTGGTCCAATCTCCCTCAAAATGCTTAGAATTAGAAAGCCAGTAATCACAAAAGGTTATGTTTGTTTATTTGTATGCTTTGTTACAAAGGCCATACATTTAGAACTGGCCTCTGATTTAAAAACTGAGACATTTACAGCTTGTTTGAATAGATTCATATAACGTAGAGGTTTACCTACCGACATATACAGCGACAATGCTTCAACGTTCAGGTGTGCATGAGGCCAATTAGATGAGCTATATAAATTACATAACTCTCCAACTCATCAAAAACAGGTTTGTCAATATTCAGCTCAGAAGGCTATTAATTTTCATTTTTTACCTTGCTACTCCCCTGTTTTTGCTGGTTTAGCAGAAACTGGTGTTAAAAGTGTAAAATACCACTTAAAAAGAGTGTTATTAAAATCTATCCTTACTTATGAAGAATTGTGTACTGTTTTGTGTCAAATCGAAGCTATATTAAATAGCAGACCACTTATGCCATTATCCAATGATGTAGATGACTACTCTTGTATTACTCCTGGTAATTTTTTGATAGGTACTGCATTAAATACTTATCCAAATCCCAATGTAACTATACTTACTGCATCTCAGTTTTGGAAAACTTGCAATGACATGAAAAATTACTTATGGAAAGTTTGGAGTAAACATTATTTGAATTTGTTACAATCTTGTCCTAAATGGCAAAATATACAACCAAATATAAAAATAGGAACACTTGTAATCTGAAGAGATGATAATTTGTCCCCTTTTTACTGGCCTTTAGCTAGGGTAACAAATATATACCCAGGTAAGGATGGTAATGTCAGAGTTGTTGAAGTTAAAACCTCAAAAGGTCATACCCATAAAAGAGCTATAGTGACAATTTGTGTCTTGCCTCTTGAATGTCATAATAACAATTCTAAATAATATTTTAATAGTTGATACTTATTATGTACTGTGTATATATTTAAGTAAATATTGTTTAAGTTAGTAGTCATATTCTACATAATATGCTTGCGTATCTATAATACTTGAACAATAATGTAAATTTAGTTTATAATTTCAATGTGTAAGCAATATGCTTATTTATTATCTTTCAACTAAGCACCTATACTGTAAGTTAGGTATTGTTGGCTATAGTTGTTTATCTCAAGATTTAAGTTTATTAGATGTAAGAAAATACTTTTCATTCATTCATTTCATAACAACTGTATCACATTGTTATATTGGATATAATTTGTTGATAATTAATATTCAGTTTGGTACATACTGACTTAGTCTCTATAACTTCACTTTAATAAAAACATGTTCTATACTTAGCCATTAGTAATCTCAGTAACTGTATACATATGTATTTTTCAAATAACCAGTAATCATTCAAATAATAATATGATTGTAAGTAATTCAGCTTTGTTTTTCTAAAACATAATTACTATTCAATTGCAAAATATTGTTTGGAATTCAAATTTGAAGTTTAGGGTTTGGTATAAATTAAAATAATCTTAGTTATTTAAAAGATTTGTTTATTACGATTGTTCGTTGTAACTCTGTAACATTTCGGTATTTCTAGTTGCCCCGGCAATATATTGACCATTGGCAACATTAATTTTATTTTTTTTGTTATGTTTTTCATTATACGCGGCTACACTATTGTGTAAAGTTAGTTGTCAAATAACCCTAATGTAATTTGCGCACGCTCCTTAATCTGTCCGCGAATAAATAATTATACAGTCCACTTTTCGTTTCAATATCACCAAGGGCATTCCCGTTCACAGGGCTCTCCGGGACGGGTGCCTCGAAAATGGGGGCCCTAAGAGAATAACCTGTTCGGACCACTGAGTTTTAGACCACATCAAAAATTCATAGTTCGGCTCACACAATATGCTTTCTTCATCCCAAAATATAATTTAAAAAAATTTGTTCTCGCTTCGTCCTATTTGTACGGCCCAAATTTATTTTTTATAGATTTTACTTGCTTTTTTGTACCATCAGCAAAAAGACCTATGGATATTTCACTAATAATATTTAATCTTGATGCTGACCTGGTACCTTTCAGTGCATCCTTGGAAGCTAATTAACTTGATTACTTTTTGCGTAAATCTTGGCCATATAATATCTTTTCAAAAATATTATTAGACCATAACACTGACCAAACCCCATCATTATAAATTTATGTTATGGTTACTGCAGGTAGCTGAAACTTTACGGTCTTCCTGTTTGTGGTTAGAATTTGTCCGCCGACTCAAACGTCTATTTTATAATGTGCCTTCGTTAACACAATTATGAAAGGCAGAATTGGCTAAATAGTGATTAAAAAGGAAAAATTAAAGTATTACAACTGAAGGATCACATTAATCATTTTTATTGTATAATAATTATGTATCAGTTATAAAAATATCACAAAAATCTGTGTTACAATTAAATTTGTATTTCAAAACATGTCTTGAAATTTATAAATAATGCTCTTTAAACGTCTAACCATTATTGTCTTACTACTAGAGCATCATTAAAAAAACAAATCTTTTATGAATTTATGATTGATTAAGGCCAAAGCCTTTTACATACTTAAACTAGAGGCAATCATTTAATTACCATCTCAGTATTGTGACAAAGTAACCCCAAAATGGCGATTTACATTACGAAAATGGCTTTGATGCTTAGTTGCCGTTACGATACACGTATATCACCAATATATTTTATGTGTCCTAAACAACCCTTTATAAATATATTCAGTTCGACAATTTCGCTAAACATCTTTGCTTACCCCTCAAATTAATTGCGCCTTTTAATTCATGATAATACAACCGTAAAGATTGCCAAGACGGTTAAAGTACACGTTCATAAACAATAGAGGAATTTGAGAATTTACGCGTTGCCTAAAAGGTTCGCCGTAATTTTTGTTGCGTGTTTAGTTGCGTAAATTTCCGCAAATCAGTCAACTGACACGTATTTACGCGACCGGCGATGGGAGTTGAGAATAAATGAATTAAAAATTGTTCGACGCGCCACGCCGTGACGCAATCGCTCCTTGTTTAATGATGAATTGATTAATGTAAAATGTATTCGAATTTGGAACGTATGTAGATATTATGTTTTGAATGATGTAAAACTTGATCGTGGTAGTATTTCGTGCCTGCATGGGTCTATCTACGTTTGTTTGCTTGTTTAATTTATGGCTACGGCTATTTGCAACTCAGGAGCTGCATTTTGCAGGTGTCGGATTTGCAAAATTTATTATAATTAGTTAGCCGTGTTTGGGTTTAGCTGTTGAGTGGTGGATTTATCGCTTGTGGGTGAAAAAATTTGCGTTGGTTGTTTGCATAGGTAGCTAAATACAATATTATGTCATCAATCGTCAGTATTAATGTCATATTACAACAAAGAACAGTTGCGTAGAGAACTCGGATAAAGTGCCATTAATATTAGTTCTGTATATGTTTACTCCAGTTCTATGGGTTGACGGATTAAGGACAAAAATTACCACTACCTCATTGCATTCCGTGGGTGCAATGAAGTATTGAGTATTGAGACTAAAGAAAATTATTTCTTGAAGAGAATAGTCCATGTTTAGAGATGGTAAACTCGACATCCAAAAATTACGCGATAAAGATCCCTTGAGTGTGGGAGGCAGTATGACAGTTTTTGTAAGAAGTTTAATATATTGTAAAGTTCTAGTCCTACTAGTAAGTTAACCTACGATAAGTTCTAGATATAAAAAAATTAACTTCTTTTGTATAGAAGCATCTACAAGCATCATAAATCTGAAAATACAATACTTTCCACTAGATCCTCATTTGAATACGCAACATGCTACTTACTTCAGGTCAGCATCCGCCACTATTACCTAATTAAGAAGTTGATTACTTGCACTAATCACAAATACATAGGACTTGAATAGAGCCTTTGTAAATAGGTAACTTGCAGAACAATTGAGGCTGTTGACTCAGCCTGCATAATAGGAAAACCGAAACAGTACTTAATAGGTTGATTGCGTCAGTCAAAGTAACATTGTCTAGTGCAGCAATGGTTGTATTCTGTTAAACAGTAACTAAAGAGGAATTGGATTATTGTTTACATTACGTTATTAAGACTTTTTTATGCGATGGGAAATCTAAGCTGCATGTCATCTTCCACATAGTCCATATTTAATCCAATGTTGAGTTTAGAGTCTGGTAGAGGACTGAAGTTGCAGCAGCTGGACACGAAAAGCTTAATCGGTTTCAGTGGCATGCCCTTGGAGAGGCCTATATCCAGCAGTGGTCTATGGCAGGTTGATGATGATATGAGGACTGAAATTCTTTTTCTGAAGTCTTCGAAGTTCCTTCACACGCGAATCTACCACAATATGCTATGTCAATCGCGAGACTACCAGGGATGTATTTGAAACTTAATCTTTTAAAAAACCGGCCAAGTGCGTGTCGGGCCACGCGTAATGTAGGGTTCCGTAGTTGCCCATAATGGCCGTTATTGATAATAACTTATGTTTCACATGGGACTAAAGACGGGCCCACATTGTACCCCGTAGTACATTACATACCAAAGTACGTATATCTTTAAGATTAAGCCCGCATTTCCAATGTAAATTCACAGAAATAGGTATTTATAAGTAAAACGACGATTACTCGTAAACTAGTGATGTCTACTTAGCCGTGATAGTTTTCCTTTTAAATTCGTTATACGTACTACATTTCTGATTTTTTTCACCTCTTCCAAATTAATAGTTTAGCCGGCAGAGGGGGGGGGGGGGGGCACTTGAGTCTAACAATTTTTTTCACTTCAAAGCTTGCTATTTGACAAACCAATCACTTGATCGAAAAACGATTTGAGCAAACTAATAATAACCTATCCAATGATACCCCACACAATGGGGTACTCAACCAAAAAAAATTCAGCTCCACTATATATATAGGGGAGATACCATTAAAAAAAATATTTTCCTACATTTTATTCTACAGTTTTGTTGCAATATCGTATGTATATTTCAACATGTCAAATATCAGATTTCTAGCACCAGGCGTCTTTGAGCTAGGCTGCGGACGGACAGACGGCATAACGAAACTATAAAGGTTACTTGTGGACTACGGAACCCTAAAAATCAGCTTTTCGAGATAAAATCATTATACTCTTTTTCGAATAATTTGAATAGGTAATGATATAATTACATATTTATCGTTACTATAGAAATAATTTGCAGTCAGTGCCGAATATAAATCTAATATACGTACCTGTAGCTGTGTCCTACATAAACACCCTTGAGGCATGTAGACAG
Source organism: Euclidia mi (assembly GCA_944739405.2). Taxonomy (NCBI): domain Eukaryota; kingdom Metazoa; phylum Arthropoda; class Insecta; order Lepidoptera; family Erebidae; genus Euclidia; species Euclidia mi. The sequence continues at coordinate 84,507,402 of OX123187.2, forward strand.
ATTGCAAACGCAATTGAAACCTAAGTTAGAAACATTAGCAGAGGCTTATGTAAATAGTTATAGTAACTGTTAACTGACAAAGAGAAATTCGCATTTGTGAACGTGATTTAAACTGAAAATATCACGTACACTGTGTTGATAATCCACATCATCCTTGGAAATTCTCACCTGGCGATACATTTTAATGATGTCGGCGACCAAACTTATTGGATAGCAGCGCCATCGCATAATAGTTTGTCGCAAATCAGGTTGCAACGTAGGCCCAACCATTAAGTCTTCGTTTAATGAAACTCCGTTACAACCCGAACATGAAGCGTCAAAAACTATCCTGAGCTTCGTAGTGGTTTTGTCGTTTCTCACTACTGCGTGATGCGGTAAATAGACAGCTTTGGTATCTCTCTTCGACTCAGGAACAACCTCTGCATGTCCCAGTTGCAGGTATTCTTTAATGACACTACTGTATTGCGTCCTGAGTAAAGGGTTTTTCAAAAGCTTTCGTTCCAGCACGTGAAATCTTTTTTGAGCTATGATTTCAGACCTACCATACTTAGATTTGGGATCAGCGTGCTTAAAAGGCAGCTTGACGATATATCGACCAGTACTGTCTCTGCGAGTTGTCGCTGAGTATAAGTCTTCACAACGCTGTTCCTCTTCAGTTAAACTAACTTTGCGAACTGATCGGACTCTAGCTCCCAAAATCTTCGTAATAGCTCACTCACGTCTGTATCTGCAATGGCATGGCAACATACGGGCTTTGGTGTCAACGGTACATTTTGGATTTTATCGGCTACATTACCAGATAAAATCCAGCCCAGTTTAGTGTTTTGTGCGACGGGTGTGCCCGGCGGACCCTTCACTAAACCTTCCAACAGCACTTCACCGACTATACGGGTACTCAAAAGTAAGTCAATCTTACCAGGAGTATCGAATGTCGGATCTGCAAGCGCGAAGGATGAAAATGTTGACAGTACTTGCACAGTCTTTCTTTCAGGGAGGCGTGCTGTTAATCTGCTCAAAACATAAGCATCAACCTCTAAAACGAAAGTGGGATCTAGGCGTGATTGAATCTTAAATCTCACTATCCACCGAGAGGGTATCGACGATCCCTCATCATCGCCTAGTCGAAGGATTTCGGTGCGAGCAGGTATCTTCCTAAGGCTGAGCAACTGCACTGCGGACTCTGTAATGAAAGAGACCTGCGAACCCTGATCCATCAGAGCTCGTAAAACTACAGCAGTGCCATTTTTGGACTCGACGTTTACCAAGGCTGTTGCTAACAAACCTAGGCTGCGAACATCTGCAAAGCAACAGACATTAGTGGTACACTCGCTTTGATAAGAAGAAGTAGAAGCAGTAGTCGCTACGCCTACAATATTCTTATCTGCTGAACCATCAGGTTCAGTAGCCTTAGACATCGTTTTGGGATGTAGCAATGTGTGATGTTTCTTCTTACAGAATTGGCATTTGGTTGACTGGCGGCAAAAGTAAACTGAGTGATTTTTACATAAACAATTGAAACATAAGTTATTTGCTCGGACAAACTCACGACGGTCGTCACAATCTTTCTTTGTGAATTCTTTACAATGACACAACTTGTGGTAGTCTGAACATAAGACACAAGTTTGTGAAGAGACATGAAACGATTTGGCAGTGTTATTACGATTATTTGATACTGTGACAATTGGTTTATTCGGCTTATTATCTATATTCTCTAATGAACGGAATTTAGACTCTAAAAACTGCTTAAACTCTTGAAAGGTAGGCAAATCATCCGACGAACTAATTTCTCTTTCCCACAATTTTCGTGACTCAACGTCTAACTTCGCGCTAATTATAAATATTATCATCACATCCCAAGAGCTCACATCAATTCCCAGCGTACGCAAACCATGAAGACAGTTAACTGTGGTGTCCAAGAGATTTTTTATCGATGCCGACGACTCCTTTACTTGTGGTTGATTAACAAAGCGCTTTAACAAGCAATTTGATAAGAATTTCTTGTTATCATAACGCCTTGTTAAAACTGACCAGCATTCTTTATAATTAGACGCGGTAACAGGAGTGTGTCGCAGCAATTGTTCTGCTTCGCCAACAAGATGAGCCTTTAAATAGTGAAGCTTTTGGACATCGTCAATTGCGTCGTTTTTATCAATGAGAGATAAAAATAAGTCACGGAATGTGCTCCACTCAGTATATTGTCCCGAAAATGTGGGTAAACTAATCTTAGGCAACTTTACATTGTAACTTTTTGTTTCTGTTTGTCTACTATTGCTAGGCTTAATTTGTAATTCCTTTAAATCAGATTTATAGTTAATGTAAATATCTTCAGTTTTATCGTAAATTTCATTCACAAAATATGCATTTTTCATGTCTGTTACTGTAGCTGATTCTATTATTTTTCTGTGTGTTTGTGTAAATTGATCCCATTGATTTTCCAATGTTTCCAATCTTGTATCAATGTATGATTGTGTTAATCTATCCTTAGGTGATTTTTTGAAATTATTTATACCTTTTTCTATTATGCTTCTACTATCTAATTACTTTACTTTACTAAAGATTCCATGATTGAAAATTACTATTCCAGCTACAAACTAAACTAATTACAAACTAAGATCAAATGAAACCAAACGTCTATGATTCTAATAAACCAAGCAAAGCAAACAAGTTACAAAATTACGCAAAATATTCTAAGTCAATGATGATATCTTAAAATTTTACAAGTGTTTTAGATTATATCAACTTAGAAAAAAATCGGGCATAGATTCGTCGTCTGAACACTTTTTACTTAAATTTTCTAAGTCTACACTACTCACTACAAAGGAGAATGGGCAGATTGGGACCACCTTCCAATAGCAATAAGATTTATGTCATTAGATAGGTCTTTTTAATAGAAACAGCTTTTATTATGACGGCTTTGTTGTCACAGTTGTCCGTTCCAAGATATATGACATACAAGTTTCGATAAAAATATGTTGAAAAAAGCGTTCGTTTTATGGTGCTTAGTACTTTTATTGCCATCCGCGTGGTGACGGATTAAGAATACGGAATGTCACCACCCCATGTCATCCCATGGGTGTCGTAAGAGCCGACAAAGGGAGCATAATATTATTGCAGAGAACAGCACTGTAAGAGAGGGAAAACTTGATACAAACCCTATACCAACCCGTTTGGCCAGCGTGGTATAGTAGACCAATTCCTCTTTTCAAAGGAGAGGCCTAGTCCAGCAGTGAACTTTTAAAGGCTGATGGTGATGAGTACTTTTATTTTATTATTATGCTTTATTTTGCAAACTGACTTATCTTCGCGTCTGCCCAAGCGGTTGGTACGGTGCGGGGTGCAACTTTTAGGAAACTAAAGGGTTATCAATACTAATATTATAAATGCCAAAGTCTGTTTGTTTGTCCGCCCTTCACGTCGCAACAAAGCAATATTATGTAATTATGTTTTGTGAGTAGTTAGTTGAAAGATAAAGATAAGATAAAGATAAACATATTAAAGATATAAATCTGAGCTCTTTTCGAACGTTATAATACTAAAATATATACTTATGTCCCAATTCTATAACCATCCCCACGGGCGTCGCTCGGCGCAGCTCCAAGTAACCGGTTTGGAGGGGAGGGGGGGCATCCCACACTGTTTCTAAGCGCTTGGGAAGGCACGAGGACGAGTCAGTTTGCAAAATAAAGCATTATATAGTACTAAGCACTATAATAAACGCTTTTTTCAACATACTTTTATCGAAATTTTATGTCATATATCTTGGAACGGACAACTGTTACAACAAAAGTGTCATAAAAAAGTTTTTTTCTATTAAAAATGCCTATCCAATGACATACACCTTATTACTATTGGAAGGTGGTCCCAGGTCCCATACATTTTTGCCCATTGTCTTTTATTCTAAGTTACAAACTATCTCTAATTTTTACAAGTCCCAAACACTTTGAAATTTTTCTTCATTAGATACCACAACTTTATAAATAATTTAAAAGTACTCACAGTTTATTCTGCCAAACCTTATTTCACGTCACTCTGTTGTTGCTCACTCATTCACCAGTCTCGATCTTGAAGTTCCACCGCCTTGGTACAGTCAGCTCTAGTGGCGCCCTCTCACGTCTCAATCAGGTAATACGTTCTCGTAACAGAGGCGTCCTCTCGCGGCTGCGTTTCCTTCTTCAATCAGTACGTCTCACGGCATTGACACTATTGACAGTAATTGTACTGGTTCGACCGAAGCGCCCTCTAGCTGCTGTTGTCATCAACTGCCGTGCCTCCACACAAGGCCACAACGCGACACGCGTACACTTGTACACACACAAGCACTGCAATGGCGATCCACCACTCTCACTAGTGCTGCTGATGCCCGGTCTCGCGACTCGTGATTGCGGTTTAATCAATACGTCCAAAAATCCGGCTACGATAGGATCAAATGGACCGTAGTCCCAAAAATCGCCTTTAGGAGAGGGTGTCGTAAGTGAAACACGTTCCCAAGAAAGTACAAAATTTATTGAATCAACCAGACCTTATATACTGCCCGCGGAGAATCTTGGTAGCGCGATTCGGAAATACACAAATATGGTACAACTTTTCAGTAAACATTGAACAATAGGTAATACATTTGAATCTCGAGGCAGTACAATTGGATGCTTTTGTGTATAGGAAATAGAAGCATTTTCTAACCTACCACCTACACGAACCAAACCGTGGTCATCAATAAATGGAAAAAGTGGTTTTAAATTACCTTTAACAATTGCTTTGTTACATTTTAAAGTATGAATATCTTCAGCTAGATATTTTTGTTGTTCATACTTTACAATAATTTTGAAAGACTCATGGAGTTCAGAAGTAGTGATATAACTAAGCCTATTTTTATCATCCTTTAACTTTGCATTCTTCTTAAATCGTAAAATATATGCTAAGACTCTGATCATGGTGTTGATGCTAGAAAATTTTTCTAGGAAATCGAGACATAATGGTAGCTCATCTGAAGTTGTACAAACCATCGCACTCAAGCATGCAGAAGTCTTTGACCTCAGGCAAGTCCTGTGGTGGGGGAGGCATGTTTACCTGTAGTTTGTACTCACGTGAACATAAAAATGGTGGACCTTGCCACCACATAGGATGGTCCCCTAGTTCATGTGGCATGACTCCTCTGCTGAGACAATCGGCAGTATTATCGTTTGTGCTGACATACGTCCATGTGTATTGTTGTGTGAGCTGTGTAATTACCTTTACTCGATTAGCAACGTATGCTTTTAATGTGTTTATGTTAGTTTGTAGCCAAGCAAGAACGATCTGTGAGTTAGAATATAGAATGACATCTTGTATGTGCATTTTGGCGACCAGAACATAATGAACTCTCGTGACAAGCTTTGCAAGCAATAAGGCAGCATTAACTTCAAGTCTTGGAACTGATAGACTTTGGCTTAATGGATTTACTCTCGATTTTAAGCGTAGCAAGGATATTTTAGCATTGCCTGTTGAATCAACCACTCTGAGATACACAGAGTAACCATAAGCACTTGTGCTAGACGCATCAGCAAACCCAATAATTTGTGCAGAGCTAGTATTGTGTAAACCTATGTGTCGCTGTATGGGCAATGGCTTCATTGCAAGCAAGCTATTATAAAAATCATGCCATAGTTTTAGTAAATCATTGTTAAGCAAACAATCCCAACCTTGTTTATTTAGCCATAACTTCTGCATAAAGCATTTTGCAATAACCACAATGGGTCCAGCAAGCCCTAGCGGATCGTAGAACTTACTTATAAAGCTAAAGATTTCACGTTTAGATTGAGGCATGCTTTCGCCTGTATGAGGACATGACATTATGAAACAATCTAACTTTGTATTATAATTAATACCTAGAGTTTTTAATGAGAAATTACTCTTTTGTAAATCAACCTCATCGAAATATTGTTGATTTTGTTGTATCTCTTTCAACAGCTCTGGTGAGTTTGAAACCCATTTATGTAAATGAAAGTATCCGAATTCTAAAAGTTTAGATAATTGCTGTTTAGCTTCTACAATTTTTTCCTGAGATACTTCAGAATGTAGTATATCATCTACATAGGTACAATTATTTATGATAAAAGCTGCAACGGGAAGTTCATTCTTTTATTGATCTGCCAACAATTTAACATTGTCTTTAGGAGAATCTCTCCAAAGAATATTTTGTAATGACCTATAATCGGGATGTAATAGTATATTTCTGAACATATTTTTGATATCGGTTATGAAAAAATATTCATTGACTCTAAATAACAACAATACTAATTCCCTTTGGACTACAGGGCCATTAAGTAATAAATCGTTTAATGAAGTTTTATTGTTGGTTTTTATAGAACCATCAAATACCACTCGACACTTGCTGGTTTTTTTTTATCTAATTTAAGTACTGGGTGATGAGGCAAAAAGTAAACTGGATCAGTAGTTAAGTTGTATTGACTGATATCAATTACTGTACCATGCCCTTGCTTTAAATAGGCATCAATGAACTCCTTAGAAAGTTTGGAAAGAAATAAATATTTTTAAATCTAGCTTCTAAAGTATGAAATCTTTTTAAAGCCAAATGTAATGAATCACCTAAAACCTGGTTAACTGACTCTAATTGCAATTTTAAAGGTAACACAACTTGAATTTTGTTATGTTTAATGTCTAGCTGAACATTATCACAAAATATGGTTTCACACAAGTCATGTTCAGATTGTGATTCTAAAAATGTTTCAGGTACACTTTCAGTTTGCCAAAATTCAGAGAGGTTTTTAGTTAACTCGGAATCACATGTATTACAATGTAAATTTATAACTAGATGTGTATGAGGTGACTGTAAGTTACCTGCGATGACATAACCAAACCTTGTGTTTATTATTGATGGTGTAGCCAGAGTTGACTCATGTATGCACTGCTTTGCTGTACTAGGCAGGACTGCTGTGGGCTCAGAAGGCAGCAACACATAGTAGGCAGCTCTTTCCACCTATAGCTGATGCGCCTGCAGTTGTATCAGTGGCAGCACCAGAGCACTTAGCTCCCTTAACCATGGCCACATGAGCAGTCTTCGGAGTTGATGAGGGCTTGCCAACTTGTTCTGCATTCTCGAGCGCGAGAGCACGCTTTTATAAGAAATCTGTTAACATAGTGACAGTGGGTTTTTTACCACTAACTAAGTGAAATTCCCTTCTGCAGATTGTGTCTAACTTTCTAAGAAGAATGCAAAGTACAACTATGTCCCATTGTTCAAGCTTGTGCCCTAAATTTTTTAATGCAGATAGTTGTTGCTTAAAAATACACAAAAAGTTTCTTATATTACTTGCTGTACATTTTGTAAAAGGTATAATGTCTAACAAAGAATAAATATGTTCACATGATGTAAGAAAATCGTTATCATAACGTTCAATTAATAATTTTCTTGATTCTTCATAGTTCTCACTACACACAGTAAGATTTTTGAATAGATCGTGAGGCTCACCTTGAAGGAAATAACGAAGATAAAAGAACTTCTGAATATTGTCTAACTTACTGTTTTTATGTACGAGTGAATCAAATAAACCTATGAATGTGGGAAATTCGGTGTACATACCGGTAAATGTTGGTACATTTATGGCTGGGAGTTTTGTATAACAGCTATGATCTTTGCCATTAACACTATTTCAGTCCATACTCTCTAAAGTTTCCTTTAGAGAGTATGGACCGCCGGAGCCGGTTAAAGTTGCGAGATAAGCTTCTTCTACGGCGGAGTCGTCTTCGTCGGGGTTCAATGCACATATCTCAAGATTCAGGTCCTCGTACTTCTGGAATGATGCCCTCAAGCGCTCTTCCTGTAGATTCAATGCCTGTTTGGAGAGAGAGCCAGGGTCTTTGACGGCATTAGTGATTTTTGTGATGGAGCCCTTGACGGCGCTCCGTTTTCTAATGAGAGCCTTTAGTTGATCTTCCATCGCGTATACAAAAGATAAGACTTCTACGATTGGAACCACAATACACAACTTTTTTTTTTAAATGTACACACGACTAACACACACAATATGAAAACCTTTTTAGCTCGTTGCAAATGACAATGGCGATGCCTCGTGGCGAAAAAGTATAATCCCCTGCGACGTTTTGATGTTCCCACGGGGTTCTCACGCGCTGACGTGACCAACCAAACGACGAATCGGAGCCACGCGTTTGAATTTCGACGCTTTTTTGACGCGTAGTCTCGCCGCCCAACAGCCAATCAGGATCGCGCGTTTGAACTTGCGCGGTGACACGCCCTTCGCCGTCTCGCTCGCTCGATTCGACGAGGGAAAAATGGACTCGCCTGTCGAGTTGCTGTTTTCTTCAACCTGTTCGTTGGTTTCGCTGATCTTCATGCTGGTCGAAGGGCCATGAACGGGAATGCCCTTGTTAATAATTACAACGAAAAGTGGACTGTATAATTATTTATTCGCGGACAGATTGAGGAGCGTGCGCACATTACATTAGGATTATTTGACAACTAACTTTACACAATAGTGTTGCCGCGTATAATGAAAAACATAACAAAAAAATAAAATTAATGTTGCCAATGGTCAACACCCTGATTTATTTATGTCTTGGTAACCTCAATTAAAAGTCAATTGAGCTTAAAAAGACCGTCAACAGCAACATACCGCTTATAAAATATTTTTAGTTACTAAAATTGAATAATATTTAGTTCATTATTGTGTTTATATTAGTATTATAGTTATTGCTGTATGTTCACAAACAATGTAGAAGTTGTTTTTGATTAAATAAATAAATACTTAACTTTAAGGATAAGGAAAAATTATAGACTTTTCCTTGGCTATGGTAAATATTATAATTAAAGAATACAAAGTAGAGTTTCTTATCATCGCAATCGCTTCTAAATCAAAATAACTAGACTAATTGAAAAATTTACCTAATTTAAAATAGGCAAAATTGGACTTTCACAATTAACTATAAAAATAATCAACATTAGTATCAACTTATAATAATACAGTTATGTTAAAGTAAAGTCTGTAAAGGGCTCTCTGAAACGAGTGCCTCGGGCACCGAGGCTCTAAGGGAAAAACCCGTCCGAACGAAGAACAAACCGGCATTAATATAATATCGTGATTTTCTGTTTCTATAAGAATAATCTGGTAGCATTTAACTAGAAGAAAAATCTATAAAACATCCACGCTTGCACTCTTCTTACAAAATTGTCATTCCAATCCTTTTATCCTAAGTTGAAATATAATGCTTCAACAATTTAATGTAAAGTGGTTTAAATTTACTATTAAACGAGATATTGCATTCCATTCCTTTATCCGTCAGCACACATTCGTTCCGTACCTAAGGGGACACTAATACTGCCTCCGATGTCTGTCTGTCTGTCTGTCTGACACCGGGCTGTATCTCATAAACCGTGCTAGCTAGAAAGCTGAAATTTACACAATTTACGTATTTCCGTTGCCGCTATAACAACAAAGACTAAAAATGAAAATATTAGGGGGTCCCATACAATAAACGTAGATTTTTTTGTATTTTTTGCTCAATATTACTTTCGGTAACAGGTAGACGCTTAAAATTTTCACCGAATATGTAGTAATATTACCTTTCAAATTAAGTAATTAAATAAAAAAGAAATAAATATTAAAGGCTCCCATACAACAAACGTTGTGCTTTTTCCTTTATAACACAAGTTGCCGGAGGCGATGCCTAAATGAGGTTTGTTGCTCTGCAATAATATGACGGATTTATAATGAAGCATAAAACTTGTGCCGCCTGCCGTATCCTGGGTGTTATTAGGTTAGTGGGGTCTCCTAACCAATATAAATGTATTATGTAGCGACAAGACAGAATATATAAATGGATATTACTATTTGCGAAAATGAAAGACTTTTAGGCTAGATAGAGACACTTACCTACCGGTAAGCCAGAAAAATATTGATAAAATAATCACAAGACACTAAACAGACAGACACAACACATACGAAAATGAAAAAATATTTGCAATCTCTCAATAAGCTACCAAATTGAATTAAATTTCTTAGAAAATATATCCCACGTTATTATTATTGTCCTAAAGCACTTCTTCACAATTACGTCATAATTGAAATATTATTTTGGATTAGGCGCACAATGCCACATTAGTAAAATGAAAAAAAAAATCGGAAAATGCCACATTGGCAAAATGCAATAATAGCAAAATTTCAAAATCTTTGAGTACAGGGCTATAAGAAAATCTAACATAACTTATTCTCTTCCCGACTTCTAACAATCGTGTAATTTTCCTAGTGTGGCATTTTGCTAATCTGGCATGTTGCTAGTGAGGCATTTTGCTAATGTGGCATTTTACGAAAGTGGCATATAACGTCAATGTGTCATTTTGCGAATGTGGGATTTTTCGATTTTCTTTTCGATGAATGATAACAGCAATTTGCATACTAATTTATTGATTATAATATAATATGTGCGTACGAATGGTATCACCTCACGTGCATGGCCAGTGTGTCGCTTGTCGTGTTTGGTTCTAAGAAAATCGATGGAAGTCTAGATGTTCTGTGACACTGAAATTCATCCCAGGGCGTTGCCCTTTATTAGGCATTGGCAAATATGCGTTGGGGCAGAAAAGCAGAATATTGTTTATATTACCAATATTCTAAAATATAATACAAAATTATCGTACCTGTTTCGTTCCATGAGGCTTTCCGTTCCCATTGCAGCAAATAATTTAGATAATATTGAGGCGTGTGGTGACGGATTAAGAATACGGATTGTCACCACCCCATGTCATTCCGTCGTAAGAGCCGAAAGAGGGACCATATTATGCAGAGAACAGCACTGTAAGAGACGGAAAACTTGATACAAACCCTATACCAACCCGTTTGGCCAGCGTGGTATAGTAGGCCAATTCCTCCTTTCAAAGGAGAGGCCTAGCCTAGCAGTGGACTGTTAAAGGCTGATGATGATGATGATTGAGGCGGTTCGTCAATATTATCTAAATAATTATATATATCTCCACTGCGGACATTTTACGCAATTATTTCTGTTAAATGCCATGCCTTCTCTCCTCTCCGCTACGATAGAAAGCAACTGTAGCAAAAAGCAACTGGCAGGCAGCCATCAAATTCAGATTTATTTTAGGTTGATTAAGAAATTTTGTCTCGTTATAAATGATGATGTTGGTATTAAACTACAGTGTACGGATTTTGTAATCGGATTTGGTAATCGGATTTTATCGCGTTGTATTGGTTTCACTAAGTACATTTAAACCGAATGTAGGTTCTAAAGCATTTGGTTTAATTTCAATGTGTAACATTCACGTAAACCCAAGAAGATATTATGAATGATCATATAATAATTTTAAGGGCGAAAAGTGAAGAATATTTAATATACTGACTACAATAACTTGACACGTAAGTTTTTGTTTGTCGATGTCATTGAAACGCTCCGAATAGTCGCAGTGCATTAGCGACATTTAAACCATTTATAAAGCTTCCTTATTTGGAGTAATCTTAATATATAAAATCCTTGCGTTACTGACTGACTGACAGACACGCTACAGCCGAAACTATTGGGCGCAGGAAGCTGAAATTTGGCATGTATGTTCCTTGGGGACCGTAGGGGTGCACTAAGAAGGGATTGCCCGAAATTCCCACGGGATGGGCCAAAACGGGTAAATTTCAAAAAAAATGCAGGCTTAGCTGCTGGCATCCTCTAGTATTCTATAAATTATCCATATTGCGTCGCCACTTACAACAAGTAATGACAAAATCTACATATTTAAAACCGCAAACCGGATCACGCCTACGTACGAAGGTATAAATAAGCAGAGAATATTCTAGTTCATGTTAATTATGTTTATGTAACCTCATTAATCTACGAATCGAGTACGTAATATGAACATTATGAAGATTTTCATTAAGTAGCTTTATTTCAATGATAATGGCAATCTTATTCCAAAATTATTTAATACTTTCTATATTTACCAGCTGCACGATATATAAGTCATCCATAATTATGTCCTAGAGCTACGCTAGCCACTAGGTTTGCGTAGCTCTTACTAAAGGACAACAATTATTGACTGCCAGGCGCAGGTTATTTGGTTCAAATCCCGATGGGTAGGCCTAGAGTTATCCCGGTTTTATCCCAGACTTTCACCTTGGAGTCCAGGGTCCACTTACTACTCTAACCAGATTTGACATACAATGTTATTTTACACAGAACGACTGACGTCTGATCTCCATGACCTAAAGTGATAGCGATCTTCAATGGTTGTCCAATGAGAACCGCCAAAGATCTTCATGAGAAAGGGAACGAACAGCTTAACGTGCTCTCCGAGACGAATACTAATAATTGAAGCAACTAACTCGCGTAAAGATAGTCATTGATTTTCATAATAACCATGACCAACGATTCTAGGTGCACTCCTAGGCACAGTGAGATGTAGCTTTTGTGACTGGTTATATAGACATTGTCATGCTGGACTTATGTCTATAAAAGAAGACGATGATGAACGCGCTCACCCTCACTATCAGCTAAATTAATTTCCCTTTTCCTAGGTACCATCTATTAATCAACCTTCAAATACCAGGAATTTCGACCTTTTGTTATCTCTTGTTACTTTTTACAAAAAACTGTAACTTCACCAAAGATTTTTTACATAATTTTTCGTTCTATTTAGTTCATTGTAAAAGCATTCCAAAACTAATCTCAAAGTAATTTTTGAGGACTTAGAATTTTATCAAACCCCTTGTTATTATTATCAATCTTACTTTGGCAAGCGTGAAATGTCGCATAAACTTTTAGAGACCCCTTTCAGAAGTGCCGGAATTGGACCTGAAGCAGCTAAAGCCATGATAATAAAAATTAGCAATCTTCTGTATAAAATTGTCCTTGCTTACAGTTTTAATGAAAAACAAATTTGAGAGGGTTGTAATTGCAGTATCTGTGAGGCAATGGGTAGGAAATGAAGGCAGAAATTTAAAATTATTTGCATAAATCGTGTTGTAATAGTGCGAAACAGCTATAATTGTCAAGAAAGGTCGATATACCTCTACATTCAATTAGAATGTATACACCGTTCGTAATTATTATCTTTGACAACAGTTTGTTTGGTCAATTAAACACTACAGATAACCAGTCCAAGAAGTAGTTTGACTACTCGGCCTAAAAATGTATATAATCAATTTGTCATTAATATGGTTGGTCACTGAAAAAAAGATGCAATAAAAAATTAGCTTCAAAAAAAAACATTTGATGTCATTTCTTTTTCGTTAATATCAAATAAAATTATTCTAGGCTAGTATCTTCTTGGGTTTACGCGAATGTTACACATTGAAATTAAACTACAGTTCAAATTCAAATTCAAATTCAAATTATTTATTTTGTGAACACAGGTCATTACAGGTGTTTTCAATATACATAATATGTCGATTGTACAGTCCATGTTCCGCCGATAGGCATACAAAATTAGTTCAAATAAATTGAAAAAGTAATTTAAAAAATGTCAATAAAATAGGGAAAATGTCCCAACAGAATAAAATAAAAATACAGAATGTCAATCGATTTCATAATATAAAATAAATTAAGTAAGTTATAATAACAATGTGAAAATAATAAAAATTATAAAAATTGGTCATCCAGATACTCCTTAACTGAATAATATACTTTGTCATTGAGTAGCTTAAATAGTTTGTTTTTGTATTCATAAATATTCTTACTGTTTTTAATATGACAAGGTAGTTTATTATACAGCTTTGGTGCCATAGCATAGATACTTTTGTATGCGAAAGTAGTTCTGGTGAATAATGTTTTTAAGTTATCTGAGCGACGTTGACTTTCTACATGTCCAAACAAGTGAATATTGGTTCTTACGAACATCAAAACCTCATAGACATACAGCGACGGTACTGTCAAAATCTTTAAGTCCCTGAAGTGTGGTTTACAGGTATCCGTTTGTTTTAGTTTGCAGATGGCTCGGACGCATCTTTTTTGTGCCAATAATACGGCGGATATATTAGTAGCATTGCCCCAGAATATTAGTCCATACCTTAATGTGGAGGCTACATATCCGTGGTATGCTGTAAGGAGAGCATTTTTATTTGCAATTTTACCTAGCATGTATAGAGCGTAAGAAAATCGGTAAAGCCTTAAACAAACACTGTCAATTTGGGTTTTCCATGTCATATCACTATCGATGTGCAGTCCTAAAAACTTTGTCGTATTTGTTTCCAGTACTGCGTCTCCTTTGTATTGGATTTGGTACCGTGTTTGTTTTCTTTGTCGGAGTTTGAAGTCCATTATCTTAGTTTTAGTTAAATTAATTTTAAGGTTATTGCCATTTAACCATTCTATAAGTGAAACTAGGTTTGTGTTTATGTCGTCTTGTATTTCTTTAAAATTACCCTCGTCGAAAACAATTGTGCTATCATCTGCAAATAAGCACATCTGATGACTGGTTACTTTAGGGAAATTGTTAATGTAGCAGATAAAAAGTAATGGACCTAGCACCGACCCTTGTGGCACACCATACGAAATTTCTCTCGTACTTGAGGAGTATACAGTTTCAGTTTTTAACTTGATATTTACTTGGCTGATTTGAGTAAACTGTTTTCTGCCCTCCAAATACGATCGTATAAGCTCGAGAACATTACCTCTAATGCCATAACTGTAGAGTTTTTTTAATAATATTTTATGGTCGACGTAATCAAAAGCTCGAGTCATGTCCATGTACATTGCAGCAACTGGTTTTTTGTTGTCCATGTTATGGTGGATTTTTCTAAGAAAATGTTACACTGCCATATTAATTGTTTTATTTTGTCTGAACCCCATTTGTTCGTTACAAAATATGTTGTTTTTTTCAAAATAATTGTTAGGTCTATTATAAATTACCTTCTCGAGAATTTTTGAAAATATCGGAATTAATGCCACCGGTCTATAATTACACATTTTTGTTTTATCCCCTTTTTTGTGTAATGGCTTAATTATTGATATTTTCAGAGCCTCTGGAAAAACCCCATTTTCTATACTACTATTTATTATGTCACTTACTACTGGTGCCACTATAGGACCCACTGATTTGATCACGCTTGTTTTAATATCATCATACCCTGTACTGTTAGTATTTTTGAGGTTATTTATTATACTTACCATTTCTTTTGGGACTATTGGTTCCATGAACATCGATTTGTGTGATTCTAAAACATTCGTATTATTATAAGCCTGACAGTTTGCGTTAGGTTGAACTAAGTCTATGAAATAATCATTAAAGTTTTGCGCAATACTTTGAGGGTTTGTGATGCATTTGTTATTTACCTCAATACCGTTAATATGCGTTTTTGGAACGTTACTTTTCAGATTGTTTATAACTTTCCAAGTCGCTTTAGACTTGTTGGTGCTGGATTCTATAAAGCAGCTGTTTTGTGCTTTTTGTGTCTGTTTAATAACACGGCGGTACCTGCCGCTAAATTTTGATAAAGCTGCTTTTGTGTCTTTGTTTGGATTTAACCTATACTGCCATAGCAGAGATCGTCTCTTTTTGCTGCAAACTTTAATGCCTGGTGTGATCCATTTTGGTTTATGAGTTGTCGATATTTTGCATCTTACTATGGGGAAACATAGATCATAAAACAGTTTAAATGAATCAAAAAACGCATCAAACTTTTCATTAGGGTTATTTGTTCCAAAAACGTCTGAAAAGCTTAAGCTGCCTATGCATTGCTTAAACAAATTCATGTTCTCCTTGTTATAATCGCGTTTTTTAACGTAATAGTATTTCAACGCACACGTTTGTTGAACTGGAAATTGCATCAATTGCGCTAGATGATCGGATACCCCCAATTCAAGTATCTCACTATTACAGCCCCGTATATTGTGAAATATATTATCTAGGCAAGTACCGCTACTCGGCCTAGTGGGTTTATCTATTTCGATCGTAAGGTTAAACTCTTTTAAGAGACATTTAAATAAGGAGGAATATTTGGTTTTTTGTAACATATCAATGTTAAAGTCACCGCAAATTATAATTTTATGTTTATTTTTATAACAAATTTGTCCTAATATATAGTTTAAATTGTCAAAGAATATTTCCATTTTATATGGTCCTGGAACTCTATATATGCATACTATTGTTATTTTATGATCGGTTAGCTCAGCTGCACAGCATTCAAAGACATTGCAGACATTTACGACTTTCACTAAATCTATCTCTTTATACCTAATCTGATTGTGTATTAATATACAGGACCCACCGTTCCGTTTTTGTCTAGTGAAGGAGGTAGCTAAAGTGTAGTTTGGAATGTTCAGAAGATCAACATCACTCATCGTCATATTGTGTTCTGTAAAACATAGGATATGTACATACTTGCTACTGTTCAAAAGAGTGTCTATAAATTCCGTTAGTATATCACTTTTAGCCAGCAATCCATTTATGTTTTGATGTAGTATGCGTAAGTTACTATACACGAAAAAGATTGTTGTCCTGAGAAGTTTGGCTACTTTGACATTTTTTTATTACAGGGAAATAGTATGGTATAGTACCTATTTTTTGCGGTAAGGGCTTTATTACGGTTTTATTTTTAGTACTAGTTGACATTTCTACAATCTGAGATTTAAAATAATAAGGTATTGTACCCTTTTTAGGTATACAGGTGCAATTCAAATTTAAGGTATTGTTTTGTTGGCTTAGATTTTTTATACTCTTCTTAGTTTCGGAAAAGTTTAAAAACTTGCTATCGTAGTCATTACAGTCAATAAGATAATTAATAGTTTTACAAATGTCATTAAGTTTAAGATTATTACAATTTATATAGGAACAATTTTTGTATTCTTTACATATTTTCATTATGGAATTGTTTAGCTTGTTTACATCTAGATAAATGTTTTTAGTTACGTTTAGTACAATAATTTTGTTGCTGCTGAAATACTTTACAATATTTTGAATTTGTGCAAACACTGATTTTTGGTTGTAGTCATTTTCACCAAGAGATATTACAAGCTTGTCATTGGTTGCTAGATTTATACCTCGAAAATTTTTTGCTATGTCTCTGCTCAACGCATTCGGCTTCGTTTCGCTTATAATCGTATACTTCTCATATTGCGTTCGTTGTCTTGAGTATAGGAGAGCTGAAGCAAGGCCTACGCATTGTTGAGCTCCGAGGATAACTATTTTTCTGTAATCTGCAGGTATTTCTTTCTTTTTAATTTCATACGTAGGTATTATCTGCAATTTCTGGGTAAGTGTACTTATTTTCTTTGGTGTTGTCAGTTTCACTTGTAGTATTTCAATTTGTTTTGTTAGGCTCGTGATTTCCTTGCGTGTTTCATCTAACTGTTTCTCCAATTTGTATATATTTTTATGTAAATTTGCAAATGTATACTTGTGATCATTTTGAGTATTAGGTGTCGAGGTTGGTGATGAACGGGTAAGGGATACGTTTTGCTTTTCGCTGTTTTGGGGTAACACAAGACGTCTTGATATCTTTGTCGTACTGTTTGGCTTATTAGGCGTCGTCGTGGAGTGGCATAGCGTCTTTAGAGCAGAGATTTGTGTTATAAGATTTTTATTTTGCGTTCGCAAATCGTTATTTTCTAATATTATGTTTTCTAATTCGCCCTGTGTAGTGGCGAGCTCTGAGTTAATGTTGATAATCTGTCTTGCATTTGCGAGTACCTTGTAGTGTCGACTAAAGTACCGTCTATACTCTTGGATAGTTGTTGGTTTGGAGATAGTTGTGACGTATCTGTCGGACTTAGGTATGATACGTCCATGTCAATTTCGCTGACATTGAAATTAAGTCTTCGTCGCTGTTGTGTATTGATGTTGTCGTAGTCCTCCATGTTTAAATAAATGTTTAATGAAATGTTTATATTCCCAAAAAGTGTTCGCCTTTACTGGATTTGAACCGGGCGCACTGGTGAATCTAATTCGGAGGTGTACACCACTCGGCTACGTTCACGTTGCTAAATGATGTCAAATTACGAAGTGGTTTGAGCGTCCTGTACTTTAACTTCATTCGCTAGATGTCATTAGTCGTGTTATTCAGAGATGTTGTAATAGTTAGTAATATCTAGCACAGTTGTGTTATTCAGAGATGTTGTAGTTAACACATGTTCTAATAGATGGTGCTGTATTCACTAACTGAATATGATGATTTGACATTATTGATCTATAATATCAGAAAAGTTATAACTTATTTCACTGTTTTTAAGCCGTGACGGTTGTTATATAGCTTAGCTGTTCTAGATTTACCACGCACTTTGTATTTTTCTTTATTTAAAGGCACAATTTTTTATGTCACTGATATGAATCGTTGCCGTTATTTTTTTCTTTTTGGAATATTTAAAATTTACGCACTAATCACTTTATACTTCACCTTGTTCATATGTAGTTCAGTTTTATACACAATATTCAGGAAAGTTACGATACTTTTAATAACTTTTAATATTTTTAAACACTCAATTAACGCGGACACAATGTAAATAGTGGCACAGTGGCGCCGCCTCTCCGCCACAGTTTACGGATTTTATCGCGATGTATTGGTTTCACTAAGTTATTACATTTGAAACTAATGATCTAGAAACTATATTTTTAATTTATTACTAGCCGACGTTTCGAATTCTTTACAGAATTCATGTTCACGGCAGACTGAGGTGATATTTGTCTTTTTCCTGAATGTATAAGTTATCTCAAAGTACACGAACATTTTTTTTTTTTTTCATCTACTGGTGTTACTATTTACGCAGAATGAGCTCACAGTGTCCTTAGGTCTTCTGGTGACTTTGCCCTTCTTGGGTTTCATTAGCCTTATGACAGGGTCCCAAGCTGGAGGAACATTCCAACCATCTTCCCTATTGAAATTAGGGTGTTTTTTAATTTCAATAGCCTCTCGTATCATCCTTGGAAGAAAACGGTGTTCTTTTGCGAGTATCTGTGGTTCATCAAATCGCAGGTAGTGGTTGGGTCCCTGTTCCACATGTTCACACACAGCAGACTTTGTTGAGCGTTTATGTTTTATGTCAGCTATATGTTCTTTGAGTCGAATGCCTATGCTTCTCTTGGTTTGTCCAATGTATGAGAGCCCACATTCACAGTCAATTTTGTAGACACCGGCCTCTTGCAAGGGTAACTGACACTTGACAGATGGTAATAATTGACTGATCTTCGTTGGCGGCTTGTAGTAAGTTTTGATAGAAGCTCGCTTCAAGATGTAGCCAATTTTGTCGGTCACCACCCTTGATGTATGGGAGGACAGCAGGTTG